>CP139509.1:520540017-521140017 GCA_021014915.2 Artemisia tridentata subsp. tridentata | reverse complement strand
GTTAAGATAGTATATAGTTGGAATCAATATTATTCCAACAACAATTCGTCAAGGTTAGCTGGAATTGATGTGATTCTGATGGATGAACAAGTATCATTAAATTTAATAAGCGTTTTTAGCATGTTATATATATATATATATATATATATATATATATATATATATATATATATATATATATATATATATATATATATATATATATATATATATATATATATATATATAAGGGAGCGTTATTGTGGTGTACAAGCTTAAAATAGATAAAATAAGCACACTTGTGCACCGTTGGATCAAGATTGTAGATGAGATTTAAATGTTATTAGATGGATGACATTATTATAATTAACATGAGAACTAATGGCACAAGTTGACGTAATTTGTATAAAAAAAGGCATTCCTTTTGTGGTAAATTAATGAGCCACCCCAAATGTGTTTTTATTAAATTCATTAATTGATCATTGATGGATCATCAATGTAATTATGATATTCAAGTTATTAATACACATTTAATGTACTTCCTTTGTTTATGTTTTAATTTAAAATAATCTAATAAACTAATTATTATTTCACAATTCAAGACCCAATTGTAGTAATATTTAATTAGTATTGACACACATGAATTTTTTAATTTGCACACAATTGACGTATTAGTGACACACACAAGAATTTTTAAATGTGTTGACACACTTACACATAACTTTTTAAATGTGTTGACACACAAAATTGATGTATTATTGATACACACACATGAATTTTTTAAATACGTTGACACACTTGCATATGACTTCTTATAATTGACACACAATTAACGTATTATTGACACACACGAATTTTTTAATTGACACATAATTGACGTATTATTGACACACACACGAATTTTTTAAATATGTTGACACACTTGCACATAAACTTTTTGTAATTAATACTCGTAATGTGTATTTAATACTAGTAGGTTTTATGAGATATACTCGTAGGTTTTTGTAATTAATACTCGTAATGTGTAATTAATACTCGTAATTAATACTCATAATGTGTATTTAATACTCGTAATGTGTATTTAATACTCGTAGGTTTTGGGAGAAAGATGAAAGTGACGGAATGTGTATTTAATACTCGTAGGTTTTATGAGATATAAATGTTGTGACAAATGACTAAAATGCCCTTTTATTTGAAAGAATGCCCTTAAAGACACTACCTAATTAATTTATCTAATTTATTTTGATCTTGATCCATTAAGTTGATCTAACGGTCCACAAGTGTGCTTATTTTATCTATTTTAAGCTTGTACACCACATGAACGCAAATATATATATATATATATATATATATATATATATATATATATATATATATATATATATATATATATATATATATATATATATTTTCATGACCCGCCCAATGGACGGGCATAACTTGTAAGCCCTCTCGGGCATATAAGCCCGCCCACAGGGCGGGCATGACTTGTGAATATCGTTGAAAAAAGCGAGTTTACCAAAAATAAAAATACAAACATACTAAATTACATATGTTGCATACCAATAACTAATACCTTTGTCTAATACGTTAGGCGGGCTATTATTATTATTATATGTCGTACGTCTAATTCCTTCAGGGAGATGTTTAACCATTTTACTGAAATTAAATAATCCAAAAATCCTTGCACAAACTCATCAAAATTTGCAATTCATCCACGAATACACTCTAAATAAACTTGAATCCGCTAATAATCTCAAAAGTTCATTCCTCACTAATATTCTTCACATGCGAAGATACTAACTAAAGTTAAATCCGGTAATAATCTCAAAAGTTCATTTCGAATTCATATGCTAAGATATTTTAATGTAACATATACTCTAACAAAATAAATTCTAATGTAACATATACTTCTTCTCGTACTCTACGAATTTTGCATTCCATTCCACTTCAAGAACAACATTCTATACTTCTTCTCGTACTCTACGAATTTTGCATTCCATTCCACTTCAAGAACAACATTCTGGGGGAGTGTGGCGGCTTCAGTGTCTGCACAAAGGAAAGAAGAAAATCAGAATCAAGATTCACTGGTTCAGAATTATATTAGTTCCAAAAAGTAGTTAGAAATTTGAGTGTTAGAGGTGGCAAGTTTGGCCGGGCAGATTTAGGTCGTTATGCCTCAAACATGCCAAATGTGTATTGGCCACCTGAAAAATTAGTCATTTTTTGTATCATATTCAAGGTACTGGCTATTTATATGGAAGTAAAAAAACTCGGAGTAAAGTAATTCAAGTCAGCCTGACCCATTTTCACCGACAAAAAACTTACCCATTTAGCTGGTTTTAAGTAATCATTTTTCTAAGCAGATATAGGAATACACTTTTCACATTTACCATCATCATGCGATTATTGAAGAAAAAGAACATACCAAGAACAACTGGAGCCAAAGATAGCCATAAAGTACCGGGTATCGACTGTCCAATAATGAAGCGAGAAGTAGCAGAATTGAAGAACGGCACACGGGCTGTTCATCATAAACAAAAAACAAAAAAACTTCCAAGAATCAGTTTTCTCTTGTTTTCAGTCAAGAATTCATTTACATGTCTGTTACTCATGTATTCTACCTTTGATCGTGTTACTGTTCATTCAAGAAGTGATCGCATACAAAACATGTTTCCACCCGTTTTTACTCTTATCTATTCCAAACCTGTTAAAAAATCTCTTTTTCTGTCAATATTATTTAGAAAAACTTGATAAGTAAATCAACATTGATGGTAAAAAAACATACTTGTCTAAGAGATGTTAGATGTGCTTGCTTTCTCATTCTAGAGCGCTTAGCAGATTCTCTAATTGAAACCATGCTAAAACATAGCCAGCCATATATTTTTTTCATTCGTATAGGAAGGGAGGATATAAATTTCATGATAGCATCTCGATCATTAGGTAAAAGGAACTGGCCATTTGGCATGTTTATATCTGAGCATACCTGATTACGATTTAAATACAAACAATTAGTAATAGAACCTTATTCAGGAGACTATTTGCTCCTATAGACGACCACCTACAAAATATGAATACTTATTTGTGGCGATATAGCTGCTTGATGAACTAAAAAATACAAATACTTACTTGTACATTGTTATACCGGCCTGTTATGCTTGGTTGTGCACCAGTAATAGGAGGGCCTGATTATGTGGTTCTTCCAAGTATTCATGGTATCTCTTTCCAAATTCTTGGTGATCCTGTAGAAGTCAAAAAGCCACCAAGACAAACATTAATTAACCCAATTCATGGCAAACTTACAGAATAAGATGATCAGTTAAGAACAACTTTAAAAAAATAGTTTATGCTTAAAAGTAAAAACTGGTCATTTGAAAGGGCGCTTGGATTCAGTTTGGCATAGATTATTAGATCATTGCGTTAGTTGCAGCAGGTAATAATGGCTTTCACGGCTTACGTATATTTTCTTGGAGTGAGTACCACTGTTCATTTTCAAAGCCACCAGCTCTGGCATGAAAGGGCAGCCGTCACTTGTTTGCACTTCATAAGCTGAAAAAGCATAAATAAAAATACCTATTGTGGGAGAGCTCAAAACATCGACATAGGAAGCCAATGATTTTCTTAAAGTGCATGTAAACTCAGTTGATGCCTCAATTTTCAAAAGCGTCATTTGATGCTTCCTGCGTTTCCTTGCGTTTCTTGAAATACTGTCCCATGTATTTTTTGAGCGGTTTATTAATCTACTTGAAGAGCTTTGAGCCCAGTTCCTTTCCTGCTAAACGAATGCATAAAGCTTAAACAACACAAAAACTGGATTAAAACATATTTTCACCATAATTACACAAGTAGAACTTACAATATCATATCCATTACCATGGTCTTAATCTTTTTTATCTTTGCTTAAATGACATTTGCAGAAATTTTGTATGTTTTTTTTTGCATTGTAATATGAATACAAATGGTATACTATCGAATTGCGTTATTATTACAAATGGTATAAGATGCTGCTATAGGTTATGGGCCTGAGTAATCTAATGTTTGAATCTGAGGTGGGTTCTTCCCTACTTGAAGGAGTATTGCAGATGCAGAAGCTACAGTAATAAGGGCTCCAAAGCCAAACAATGCTGCTGTATTCTCAGATCTATCAGCTGATGTACCTGATGTCCCTGAGCTGAGTGCACTCTCTGCCACGTAGACCACAGGCTGCACGAGTTTATAGACATCAAATTATTATTACTCTCCTATAACCTATACAAAAAATGCAATAGTTTATGTTTGCATATAATGCAAAAAACAACATTTGATGAGGTTAGATATTGTAAAAGACTTTTTGGGAAATGAAATTCTTCTGTTTAGTTAGTATTGCAGATTTGATACATATACGCGGCGTTACCAATTTTCTACCAATAATAATTTGATTATGAGGTTGTACACATCAAAAGTACACTTTGGGCATCTTTCTAACGTTCCCATCTAGCTGTTTCTTCTTGGTTATAAAGTTCTGTGTAGAGATAACCCAAATCAACCCTATGATAGTAAATAGGTTTTAGTTATAAAAAGGGATGTGTCTGAATAGAACCAAGTCAAGAGGTCTGTCTTTCACACAATTACTTGCTAAAATCAAAAGAAAACTGTTATGGTGACTTGACCATATGACTTGCAGGACATAGAGGATCGAGATTAAATTGTTGATTTACTAATTTTGAAACCACTAACCTCCACTGAATATATATTTGTCTGCCCAGCTGTGTCCTTCTCTACATAACCACTCCAATCGCACCTACGTGGTGGGAATGTTCCAGCCACTTTGGTCTTTTCCCCTGCTAACCATTCCATGCTCACTTTCCCCACCTTACCCAAACATCCCCTAACTAAACACAATATTATAGAGTGGTTGGAATGAGCATGGCAATGTTTATTAGCTTCTAAAATAGGTCATACAAACAATCCCTAATAACAATATGTGAAGGTTAAAATATCTGTTGAAATAAGCTATTCAAACAGCCCCTAATTATTATGACTTAAGGTTATTAGTTGCTGTAATAAGCTCTCCAAACAGATTCTAATGAAGCTATTATGTCATTATTAAAAACATTTTTCAAACAACCTAAAATAAGAGAGGTATTTACAAATAAAAATTTCATTCTAACCCAACCCATTTTGACCTACAAACAGAATGACTTATTTTGACCCGTCCAATTCCTTGCCTATACTGATATCTAGTTTATCTACAAAAATGAAAGAAGGGATTGAAGTGAGCCACAACACAAATCGATACAGAAACATGGACGGGTCCAAATTATCAATTTTGACCCACTCATTGTATTTACCCAAATGACAGTTTTGACCAACTATGGTGAGTTTGAAGGTGAAACTGATCTTCGTTTTCCATCAGTACTCTTCTTAATCCTTGGAGACTCTTTTATTTTCTTTTTAGTCATAGGGTTAGCGTTTTGAATACCTGCAATCATCATAGTTTCTGTAGCCATCTTGGTCAGTCTTGTGGCCTGGTTCATGTTGTAAGTTTTCTAACTATGTTTGAACCTATTTGTCAAAGGTCATGTGACGAAGAGCCTCCATAATTATTAATAATGAAATATATACACTTTAGTGATGTTCATCCTTCATTTCGCAACAAAACAGTTCCATTATATACAACTATCTAATCTTTCTGCTGATAAATTAGTAAATTCTTACATGCTTTGAGACAGATAATGGTAGATTTTAGTGCCTTGAATCATGTCAACACGGATGGTTGGAATTATATCCACATCCACATACTGACGAGTAGGAGAGTTTTCAAAGATCAATCCAGCGGCTTTTGCTATCCAAGCTGCAACTTCTGCCTCTTCAATTTGTACTGTTCCTTGGGCTGCAAAGCACAAAATCACTGCCCCGACTGCACTATTGTTTCTCCACCTATTCGGTCGGCATATCCTGTAAATAAGCCATAATCTCAAGTTTATAAGCCCAAAAAAAATGTTTCGGTCAGCAATTGAAACTACTTTTTAGGCTACCAATTACCAAAGTATATATCTAGTTTCGTTCATACCAAATCTTATTAAAAACATGTTTAAGGACGAAAGGTTTCTTCGGTTTTTTTGACATTTTTTAAAGCTTTTTTCTTAACATAATAGTAAAAGTAACCAAATGTATTAATGTTTTTAGTCTTTTTAAGGTTATGTCCGTCATCATGTTTTTGCTGATTCAGTTAAAAAGAAGCAGTCACATCTTTTGGTGGTGTATAAAGCAGTTTCAATAGTTTATCCCCTAGTTAATTATAAAAAAGTCTTATTAATTACCTGTTGTCATTAGAGCAGATATAATGGCTGTTGGAGACCAATCAGGATGGATTGATTTGATGAGAGCAACGACACTGGATACATGTGGGCATGACATTGATGTTCCTGATTTGAAATTCCATTATGTGGTTCGTTGATCAATAGGAGTTGAAGTTGGTGATATTCCGGGAGGCCATGCTGCTAATATGCTGATTCCGGGAGCACTTATATCTGACTGGTGAATTAGAATTTTTCTTGTTAATCTCATTTTTTTTTTAAAGTTAAGTAATAAATACTGAATGTGATGCTTGCAAGCTCATAGTTCTCCAAAACAGGCTGTGGAGCACTTCTGTAAAGATAAACAAATTAGGGTTGACATGCTGGTTGACATCCAGATCACTCCACTTGCTAAGACCATCCACAAACCAAAAAACACACAAACACCATCACAATACCTGCAAATGATTTTAACACATTAACTATTCACATAAGACTAATTAATGGAAAAAAAAGTTTGCAAGTCAAATGATATTTAGTACGGAAAAAAAAATGAGAAACCATGTATCAAGTAAAAACAACACCTTACCTTAAAAGCACAACAGAAGGTAATGCATTAACTGTATTTAAACCAAAAGCATATCAAAGTCCCTCTTAGTTTTCGGTAGATGTCCGACAGTTGACGGAGGACTTGAGGTCCAATCTGAACGTCTCATGTAAAATCCACACTTGAGACCCAAAGCGGAAGCACATCTGCTCCATACGATGGTTCTCGCTGGAGAAACAAATAGAAAACACTCTTCTTATTGATGATATTCGTATCTACATATATACATATATACAAAAACCATCATTTTTTGTATGTTCTGATGTCAGGATCTCATGTAAAATATATAGGTATCTTTTATTAGGAGCCCTATACCAAATTTGCAGCAATAAAAGTCACAACCAAGGGGTTTGACTTTCAGTTATACTCCAGTGGTGTTTTCAATGGAACCTGTGGTGCTGAATTAGACCAAGGGGTTACAGCAGTTGGGTATGGAACTACTGCAGATGGCATCAAGTACTGGTTGGTGAAGAACTCATGGGGCACGAGTTGGGGTGAAGATGGATACATCAGGATGCAGAGAGATGTTGAGGCTAAAGAAGCGATATGTGGCATTGCCATGATGGCTTCTTATCCAACTGCTTGATCGATATATGCCTGCAAGTCGGATACTTTTGATGAATATATGTTAATCAATTCCTTTCTCCCTCTTGTCGATATTTCTCTGTGTACAGTTGTCCTGTAAATCAAGACAACTTAGTAAAAATGGCGCAGCTGTATGTAACTCACCAGTTTAAAACCTTACTAAAGAAATTGAATATATCTTCTTATGACCATGATTATGGAGTTCGCTTAACAGTTTATGATTTTTTTTATTCGCATGTCCATTATCAAACACAAAGATGGACTTACATTTGAATGCAACTCTGTGTCAGTTAAGCTTCAAGTAGGTTGCAAGTTCGGTCAAATTTGATTAATGGTGGGCCACATCCTGTGGCAACACAAAACAACTCGTTTACCCAACATACACTCGAGCCAAAGTTGCCCCTTAGTGCCAAATGCACTTTTTGATAGCTTCTCTGATCGGAGTACTCCGTATTATATTAACAAAACAAACTTATTGGAATAAGCACATTTACTAATAGAACTTTTTAGACACACGTGTGATTAAGGTATGATAGAAAGGAGAATACCAAAGGCATCTGATCTATGTCAGCATCATTCTCATGTTCAACAATCCAATTTGCAGCAGCCTCAAGACTCGAATTACCTGAAAACAGATATTTCAGATGAAACCAATACAATGTAAAATCCAAACAAAGCATTAACCTAGCAATACTAAGCTGAATATGAGACCATTTTTCTCAATGTTACATAGTGTAACATCATGAGATAAATTACATAGAATGATAACGGCTTTGGTTTCAGCCAGCTGCAGTATCATCAAAATAGACAACTGGACATTCTAGGCTATCCTAGATGATGATGCCATCTAGAGAACATGAGGTGTAGTAAAAACAGATGAGCTACCACAAGTTCTCCTGGAGTGTGTTTTCGGAGCACATGACAACCATCGCGAGCACATGACAACCATCATTTCGGTGCCAATACTTCCAATAATAACGGTCATATGACAACAGAAACCTGCAATATAGATCAACGAATAGTTTAGACATACCATAGTGATAAATTAAAAGCATATAAATTGAATCGTAATCAAACTTGCCTAGGAGAAGTCCATGTAGGGACTTTCCACTAAGTCTCTCCAACTATGATGAGGAGTCTGAACCATATACATATAAATATATATATATATATATATATATATATATATATATATATATATATATATATATATATATATATATATATATATATATATATATATATATATATATATATATGGTCTGATCTGATGTAGTCAGACCATATACATATATACATATAGGTATCTTTTAACAGCTCTATACATATATAGACATTAGTAATGACCAAAAATGAACATGAGAATGATGCTGACATAGATCAGATGCCTTTGTTTTATTAGGCTTTGCAATCCTAATAAAACTCTAAAATCAACTATATTTTAGTGATGATAATGGTCTGATGTAGTCCTGGAAAATCAAATAAGAGAAAAACCATAAATCGTGTTTTAAACGATTATAAAAATTAAAAAGAAAAACATACCCCATTACATGTGTGTCGTACGAGATCTCTAAACCAACCGAGTACCAAATCTGCACTTTGTCCGATATCTGACAAAGCTGGCAGTACTAACAATATATCCGATAAAGCTAACAGTATTAACTTTCTTGAGCCAGCAGTATTAATGAAACAAATAAATAACAATAATCCAAATAAGAAGAGGAGTACCCAATAACCTGTTTCGAATAATGGCCAAAGGATACGACTAAGAAAGATAGATAACTAATTAGACCTTGTTTGAAACATAACAAAACCATAATCAATCAAACCACAATCAAACAAATGAATCAATTTATTTTCTATAAAATAACAACTCACAAACCTGGCAAATTATAATTAATTGGCTCTAATACATGAACACCTAAAAAAGTCAGTAGATGAGCATTAGAGAAAAAAAATTCGATGATATGAATGAAATTAGGGTTTTGTGTGATCAATGAATAAAAGGTCGGATATTAACTAAAAATATTGCAAACCTGTGATGAAGAAAAAGAGTTGTTATATTTAATTAGAAGAATGCATAATTTTAAGTAATAGATCAAAGAAACATTACATGGCATGTCAAGCATTCATGGTTGCAAACCTGTGATGAAGAAAACAAAAAAAATGTAAACCGAACATTAGAAGAGAAGAGGGAAAAAAATGATATTAGGGTTTTTGAGAAAAAATATATTATGAATGAAGTGCAGATTTTTTTTACCTGTATGTTTTGATTAGGGTTGGCTAACTTGTAGGGATTCTCCTAATTATCTCATATAATTGTTTGCATAGGTTTATAGATTTGGGCTTGCAAGATATAATAAAAAAATGTGTTGGTCTAGTGGTAATCAATACATGTAAACCTTATAAGCAACCCAAGTTCGAATCCATTTGTGTCTATTTTTTAAAAATTCGGATTTAAAGGTCAACATGCGAATTTTATTTGGTCAAATCTTGCTTAGGTGGATTAAGAGCATGATTAGTCATCAATCCACCTGCTTATTCATCAATCCTACATTTGATGACGTCATACGCATCCTGTTATATATAATATGTGTGTGTATATATATATATATATATATATATATATATATATATATATATATATAAAAGGTCGAGAGCTGCGAGAACAAATCACAACCCATTATTTTTTGATCAATGGCTATTAAGACTTGTGGCATAATTGTAATAAAATATAAAACCAGGTAAAATTATTAAACATATGGAAGGGTAGAATAGGAATTCTCGTCAAATATTTTTCTCTGTAAAATTAGAAACAGTTCCCCATTTCTCTTAGATCCTTATTTTTAGCCTCACCCCATTTCTCTCTCATTTTTTCTTCTACAAAATACTTTTAATCCATGAAACCCTAGCCACCAAATCATCATAAAATTAAGAACATATCGGTCATCGAATTCGATTCAATCATCACGTTTACACATAGATCGGTTACCGATCTATGCTTCGTGTGATTTTACACATAGATGGGTAATTTACACCATATCATCAAAACCACTCCTTCGTATATACCAAATGTGAATGTGAGTCAGTTACAACCCTCACTTTTCTCTATCATGCGAATTAAACCTAGCCGCCTCTCTCTACCAATGAAGTTCGTCACATATCTAAGAGTTGTGTAGTCTTGTGATTTTGTAGTAATTTAATGATAGGTTTATTTGTTAAAAATAGATTTGTTTCCGTTTTTTGTCAAAGATTCTTATGTTATTATTTTTAATTGTTGGAATAATTTTCTCGAGACTTATCTTTGTAGTGACGTGGGTACATCTTGTTACAAGGATCTTATTGAATTTTTAGTTTTATATTTTAGTTTTGTAGAGATCTGGGTGAATTGATTATGAGCTTTTCGTGTCTCCTTGATTTAAGTTTTAAGTGTGAAAAGTGAAAACTATATTGCTTTGATAATGAAAGGGAATTTCTATAAACTGCTTGTGACGTTTGTGATTTTTATAATTCAGTTGATGCACATGTGTCTAGCATGAGAGTGTGATGTGTCTAGCATGAGAGTGTGATGGTTTTTATATATTTTGTTATTCGATGTAACCATCTCGATCTAACAACGTCTAAAACAATAAAATTGACCTCCTCTATTGCCGACTATGTGCAACATCGCTAGAAACATAGATTTCTTTCGATCTATTGAAAAGTGCATATGTGTTTTATGGTTCATGTAAAATCAATAGAAGTATGTGCATATGTATTTTAAGGTTAATATAAAATCAAGAAAAGGTGTGTGCATATATGTTTTTAGTCCTAATTTAAGGGTGCACTTGTGTTTTGTGGGGGATATAAAATCAGTTGAATTATATGCATATGTGTTTTAAAGTTAGAGTGCATGTGTGTTTTATGTCGGGTAAAAATCCGTAAAAAAATCAATGAAAGGAGGTTTGCATATGTGTTTTATGGCTGGTTGAAAGTTAATATAAGGGTTGTGCATATTTGTTTTAAGGTTCATATAAACCAAAGAAGGTGTATGCATATATGTTTTAAGTTATGCATATGTGTTTATTTTGTGCATATGTGTTTGCTAGTTGTTTATATTAAAATATAAATAAATAAATAACAGTTGCTTGTAATTTCAGTTATTTGACATGTTTGATAAAGATGGGTCATCACCAATATAAAGAGTGCATATATGTCTTCAACAAGTAAAGAGTGCTTTTTCAGTTTCGGAGCTTTAAAGGTATAAAAAGTGCATATATGTTTTTAGTTCTGATATAAGTATGTTTCGTGTTTAGTTCTGATTTAAGGGTGCACTTGTGATTGTGCATATGTGTTTTGTTACTTGTTATGATTAAATAATTCGTGTATTATTTGTTTGTGGTTACAGGTGTGAGTATAATGAGCAATATAAAGAGTGCACATACGTATACATAATGGCATATGGACGAACTCAAATGCACATATGCATACAAAGATATCGAGAGTGGCCAATGAGGAAAAATACATGTGCATATACGGCAACATGTATATATAAAGATCACGAGAGTCTCTTATTGCGTTAATTATTATTAGTGCACACATGTATAATCAATATACTGTACTTCCGTTTTCTTTTAGATATTTGAAATTTGAAGGAAATGTAATATAGGAGTGTAGTATTTTGGATTTTTGTTAAAGTTTGTATTTCTTGATTTTTGTTAAAAGAATGCAAATGTGTATGTGTTAAAAAAATGCTTATAGAAATTTACCTATAAATATACACATGTGCAATTAGAAGCAATTGATCATTAAAAACGTATTTAAATTTATACCATCTACAAAAACACATGTGCACCTTGTATTCAAGGTTTTTACTAAAAAAAAAAAAAATAAATAAAACCTAAAATTTAGGAACTAAAAAAAACGTTTTTTGTTTAAAAAAAATTCAAAAAAGTAATTTTACCATTATACCCTTTTGAATTTAATAATAAAAATTAATATCCAAAAAAATCTGATTGGTCGATGGTGGTTCTCGCAGTTCTGTACCTTTTTTTGGTTCTGAAAATAACCCTTCCCTATATATATATATATATATATAATATATATATATATTATGTTATATGATTTTATTTGTAATATTATTTTTAAAATATTAGGGCACCAAAATTTATGCAACAATAAACAGTTTCGTGGTTTGCGATTTTGATACTTTTTTTTAAAAAGAATAAGTATTGAATAATATCATACTTCAATGTTAAAAGAAATGTATATTCAACCAAATTAACAAAGCATGAGTTCAAAATTCAGTTCTAAAATAAAAATAAAAGAAAAGAAAACACCAATGTTCGTGATATAAAGTTGTTCATTTGCTCAAGTAACTATGTATGAGTAGGTGAAAAGGAGTGATTGTAAATATCAAAGAGGGAAAATAAGAAAAGAATGTTAAAACCTCATGAGCTCGAACATGCGTCCTCGTCAATGTCAATTATAAAGTAGGAAAGTGTTAGAAATGAAGCTGAGCAATATTTACGTGAATTAGAGTAGACAACTAGTATGCATATAACGCATGGACTGTTAATGTAATATTAGAATAGTTGTCTTGAAAGGCATATAAATACCCCTCAAGTCTCCACTTGAGGGGTGTGGCTGTGACACTTTATTTTCATATCAATAATATCCAAGTTTTACTCTCCACCTTCTCTCTACTTTATCTCTCTAAAACTATCCTGGATCTAATCTATTTTAATCAACCTCGTCCTCCAGAAGACGATTCCTGATCTTTATAATTGGTATCAAGAGCTAACCAGGTGGCTAATCGTGTGTTTTTGAGGTAAAAAATGTGATTTATGGTGTGTTTTATCTTGGTTACTTTTCATCAGCCGAGTTTTTGGGTATTTATGTTCGATTTGTGTTTTAAAATACCTACTGTCGCGTTTTGTTTCATCAAATCGTGAACTTTTGGGTTCTCTCTTGGAATCGAACGCACCATTTAAGGTTCAAGGTTGTGTTTGTTAGTCCTAACGAGTTGGGTTGTGAAGATTTGATTGTTCTTCACTAAGAATCTTGTGGTCAAAGGCTGGATTTTTTGTTGTTCTAAGTACTTAGATCGACAATAATTCAAGAAGATTGTTCAAGATTTGTTTTTGGATAATCATTGTTCTTTTTGTGTTGCATATAATTCTTGTTCAATAATTATTGATAGAAGTTGGTCAAAGTGGGTGGATATGACAAGCATGGCTGAGTCAGTGGGCAAGTGAGATAAGGACAAAGAGTTGGTAAAACTGCCATTCATCGCAATTCACTTCTTGTCACACCTCGCCAATGGCGGAAACGCGAGTGCAACATCATGGATATCATCACAATACATGGTGTTTATATAGAGAATTACTACATGCAAACAAATAGAGCAAAGTACAGACACAAAGTATCGTAACGATACCCCAAAATAAAATAATCAAAAACAAACTCCAAGGTATCTTCATTTAAACATAAAGTAAAAATAAAAGATGTTCAAGTATCGCAAACAAAAACCCAACTTATTCAAATTAAAAACTTAAAGATAGTCATCCTCAAATGCAACTAAGTCTCGACTAGTCGCTCCCTTCTACCTTAGCCTTAGAATGCTCACCTGAAAATGATGCTTAAAAACGTCAACATAATGTTGGTGAGATTCATAGGTTTTTAGACACACAATATATATCTCCGATAATAGTTCACTGTGATTACAAAAACATAGCAGGACAGTAAAAGTAGTTATCACACAAACTAGCATGCAATTGGGACGGAACGTGCCCACCGATCCAAGTATAAATTGGGACGGAACGTGCCCACCGATCCAAATACCACATCAATTGGGACGGAACGCGCCCACCAATCCAAGATAATAATGGGTAAATCAATACCCTCCGATCGGACCACACAGAATAATAGTGAGTAGAGCTACTAGAACTTGCTACTCTCCAAATGGATAATGGGAGCAAAGCTACCCTCCAAATGGACCACACAGAATCACCACAATAACTCATAACATGAAGTATACGTATAATAAAAATTACAAGTCCATGCATTTTAATAACCGCATTATCACAGTAACTCAAAAATAATTTAAACACAAGCATCATTCCCATCCCAAGTTAAAACAAAGTAAAAATGGGACTATGAAACTCACCTCAACCTTGCAGCTTCCAAATTATCAACACACAAATCTATACAAACAAAACAATACCACATTACACGCGACCAAGCTAAAAGCTATAGTCCATGTAACACACATATGATGGATGTCTAGGGTTCATATAACCCACCATGGATCACCTAAACTCCCTACTAATCATTACCAACCACTTACACTCACTAAATCCCTTAAATAAAACCTTTCAGAAAACGCAGATTTTTAGGGTAGTTTCAACCACATAAAATCACGACCAAAAACTCTCCAGAACTCACACCAAAAATTTATCATGATCCTTCATGAGCATACAAGATTCTCCCAGAAGGCCATGCATTAAAAACACACACAAGTACCCAATGAAAAATCAAACATGACAACTATCTAGATTCGGATCTGAACGCACACCAAAAAGTTTTGACCTCTTAGACATACTTGCACAACTTATTATCTCTAATTTTCGCGTGGAAGTCAAAAATAATATTGAAGTCAATTCCCTAAGAAGACCTAACCCAAATTACACTTTTAAAGCCCCCATTGACCTCAATACTTTTACCCTAATTTTGTCCCGGTTTAACAGTTTTGACACCTTAACTTATAAAATTCGTTTGACTGACTTCCCGACCTCGAAAACACTCGTGGCCGGACTTTTTGGAAAGCTCTTTCTCTGAACTACAATTTAGACATAAAATTGGTGATCTAACTCATCTCCATCTATTAAATATCTTCGAATCTTTATAGCCTTAATATTCTGTCAGAATCCTAACTTATTAACTAACAAGTTTTCAACCCTAATCTTTTCACCAATCATCATAATACTACTAATTAATGATCCTAACATGGTTTATAATAATAATTTACAGAATTAGACATAAACCCTAATCCATCATATTATAGTTACATGAATTATAAAAATTAATTAAGCATAAGTATTAAAGATTATACCTTGATTCTTGACTTTTATCTTTAAAAATAAAAATCCTAAAATTTTCTTCTTCTCCTTCTCTTGGTTCGACCGAGTTTTACAAAAGGGAGGAATGAGGGGTTTTTGTTTTGTATTTATAATACCCTAAGGAAAATTCTAGATAACTTTTAATTGGTAATTATATTTAGAATCAAATTTGGTTTCCTAATCTTCCCCTAATACCCTAGATCGGCCGCCCATCCCCCTATTATATATATTTTTATTTTTTTATTAAATTTAATTATTACACTTAAAACCTTGTACTCTTGATATTTTATAAAAGCCCTATACCGAACTTAACACATTACGCGATAAACTTTCGTTTTTACGACAACCCGGAAAAATATCATTTTCAAAACAAAGTTTCCAAAAATAGATTTTCACACTTATTATTAATGTAACCCATAAAAACAACCTCCACGTAACTCACTAACGCTCAAATATTTGAACGGAGACTTGTTACGCAAAACTACAAAACACCAAAACTACACAAGTCATTTCTACACCACTAAGGCGATCAAAATGAACTTATCCCAAAATTCAACACTACTCGAATCATAATAACAACCTCACACCAAGGGATTTAGTGCTAACACACGTACTTATCACACATATACCGCACATATACCACATATAACACATAATGCACACCAAGCAAAAGTTAGATAGGTTGAGACTATTAGTCAAACTATCCTGCTAAAATCATGGTTGTTACACTTCTGCCAGTTCACTATCGCAATTCGTCAAAAGTTATCGCAATCTTGTAAAGATTGCGATAGGTATCGAAATTGGATTTTCACAATTCTGTCGAAATTGAAAAGCTGGACTTTATCGCAATTCAGGAACATAATTTTATCGAAAATCAAATTTCGACAATTTTATCGAAAATCAAATTTCGACAATTTTATCAAAAATCAAATTTCGACAAAATTATCGAAATTGGCTTTGGTCACTTTTATCGCAATTCACGTAAGAGATGCTTATCGCAAATGGTTTTCAGACAATCCAATACAGATATCGGACAGGCCTAACTTATCAAAATGGCGGGAAATTTTGAGTAAAATTTAATTCGGAGGAGTGACTTAACGGTCAATTTTTACGCGAGATTCAAATTCTGGTACAAGAGTGAAAATTTTGGCCCAAAATTCAAATTTTTTGGCCAAAATTTGAATTTTTCGGTGAATTTTTGGCGTAAAAATTTCTTAAACTCAAAATTTTCCAGCATCATTAGAATGTCATTTTATGGCATATTTCACACCGAAATCACAAATGAAATTATCGGACTGCACCTTCAAAATTACCACGTATAGCCAAAAAGATCCTGATCAAGATTCACAATCAAATGACAATGGCTAAATTATCAACTGTGACTACAAGGGTGATTCATTATTACTTATTTGAAGTTGAAGTGGAATATCTCGGGTACGTGTGCTTAGTATCTTGAAGATATCGGGGTTGGTTGGATGCATGATTCTTCAAGATCCTTGTTTGGGCACTCATGGGAATAGTGATTAAGTCTTGGGTTATCTAGTTTTCATAGGTCAAGGGGTGGATGGACGAAGACATAGTAAACTATCGCTTAAAGGAGATACGTTGTAGTACTCAGTGTCACACAAAGATGTGGATAATTCAAGAGATGTTCATATACAGTTAAGGAAGGATGGATGAGTATATGAAACGACATATGCTTTAAGGAGTTACGTTTTAGTGCTCAGTATAGGTTCTTAGTCACACTATCGTGCAAGTTTAAGTCACAAGTCTGGGTTATTTTACTTCAGTTTCAAGTTCGTCATAGTGGGTTTTCTCTATCAGTAGTCACTACAAACAGCCGTTGTTTTTGATACAAGAGGTTTGATAAGAGGTTCATCTGAAGAGAATTGTAGAGAGAATAGTTATCGACATCCACTCATGGGGTATTGACTTGTATGTTGCTTCTAGTTGATATGTCTATGTACACATATGTAGGATGAGTCCGAAAGATCGTCATCATCCTGGAGGGAGAAATGTGTACATCGGGGCTTATATTGAAGAACTGGAAGCATTCTAAGTGAGCTGAAGATGTCGATATGATGCTCCCCAAACAAACCTGTGAAGAAGTTACAGATTATCAGTCTATGATCCAATTTCCGCTGTGCAAGAGACTGAAGACAATTTGGGCAAAATTCAGAGAAACTTCTTCTACAAGCATCAGGGCTATATCAAACGGGTTGTCAATTTAGGAGGGAGCATGTAAAAGAAAAGGGCTTACTAATTGGGAGGGAGTAATAACCCAATTAAATCATTACAGTGATCCTGCAAGTAATTCAAGCAAGCTGAGAAAGATACGAGAAGATCAAGAGCTGTGAAGACATCCTCAAGAGGAAACTGCTCTACTTCAGCATTGTATTCATCATTGTTATGTACTTGTTAGGATTCATTGTAACCAATTCACGTATATCTCTAGCTGGAGGGAGATTGTTAGAAATGAAGCTGAGCGATATTTACGTGAATTGGAGTATACAACTAGTATGCGTATAACGCAGGGACTGTTAATGTAATATTAGAATAGTTGTCTTGAAAGGCATATAAATACCCCTCAAGTCTCCACTTGAGGGGTGTGGTTGTGAAACTTTATTTTCATATCAATAATATCCAAGTTTTACTCTCCACATTCTTTCTACTTTATCTCTCTAAAACTATCATGGATCTAATCTATTTTAATCAACCTCGTCCTCCAGAAGACGATTCCTGGTCTTTACAGAAAGTTGCCTACTTTCCTTTGTAAAAGAAGGGGGAAAACATGTATTAGAATTTATTTGTAAAGTTACTATTCATTTCAACATTTTGTGTAATTGATAATAAGAGTAGATCACTAAAAAAGGGGACACATTTGAGTTGTGAATTCCATTTTCTATAGAGTCAACATCCTATATAGTTTTTTTCCACATATATACTCCCTCCGTCTCAATTTATTTGTCAGAAGAGAGAAAACACAAAGTTTAATAAAAGTGGGGCCACTTTAATTTTCAACCACTAAAATGGAATATTCCTCCACTAGATTCTCTAGTTTTTACTTAATAAGGAAAGTGGACAAATAAATTGAGACATCCATAAAAGGAAATATGGACAAATAAATTGAGACGGAGGGAGTATATTTTTTTTCCACATATTAAAAGACTTTGATATAGTGTAAGTAAACGGAGAAAGTCTACAAATACAATCCAAATCCAACTAAAAACCAACACATCAACACCAATAACTCCCATTTTTCTACTAGTACATTAATAATTATCATCTTCCAATGTATACATCAAAGTTAACATTAAAGTAAACGAATAAGTCTAATATGCATTTGTTCCACAAACTCTTCAAATTGATTATATCAAATCATTTATCTTATACGTAGTAGTATGTTTTTAGTGCTAATATAACAAACTTCTACCTATAAGAGAAATACAAATTCAGAATAAATAATTACTATATATTGTCAAGAGTAATTCGTTGTTAGCTAAAGTTTGCGGCACCGTCCGAGGTATTTCTGTAAGTCCTCGAAATGGAATGATGGCGGACAGGATTTTTATCCAAACATTAATTGGGCGTGTATTAGCAGATCATGTATATATAGGTTCGCGATGCATTGCTACTAGAAATCAAGATATTGGAGTTGGACTTGTCAATAGATTCATAACTTTTAGAGCACAACCAATCTCTATTCGAACTCCCTTTACTTGTAGGAGTACGTCGTGGATTTGTCAATTATGTTATGGCCGAAGTCCAGCTCATGACGACCTGGTCGAATTGGGAGAAGCTGTAGGTATTATTGCAGGTCAATCTATTGGAGAACCGGGCACTCAATTAACATTAAGAACTTTTCATACCGGCGGAGTATTCACAGGGGGTACTGCAGAACATGTGCGAGATTCTTGATTTTTGGAATATAAAATTATTTTTATAAAATGGTGTGGTAGAATAAAATGTAGAAAAACATAATAGCACACACAAATGCATGAACCTAAGAATGAAACACAGTTAGAAGATTTCGAATGGATTTTGTTTATCTTAACGTCCATCTATTATTTCAAAATTAGATTATCATTGTAATTTGTAAATTATTGTATTTAAACATTAATTATTGTTAACCAAAAAAAAAAAAAAAAAAAAAAGTATTTGCTAGCACATACTGAAATTATACCCATTCTGATTCAAACCCAAATAAACCCGCTAGGCCGTTATTCAAAGCCCCAACTCACTAATCTTGCCACATCTACAAGTCTACAACAAACTTTTCACTTGATAAAAGTTGTGAGCTGGAGTCGAGGCCATACATTAAAAGATGAAATGTTATTTTTTCAATTGAGGGAACTCCCTCAGTGGCAGGGGCATCGTAGATTTGTGCCATTGAAGTTGCAAATAGTCCAACTTGGTTAGTCTCAGTGTAAGCCTTGCATATGAGCTCACTTGCAGAAGCAAGTGGCAACTGATCGAGTGAAGAAACTCCCAAACTTGTTTGCCTAATTTTAATGGAAGATCTTGAGTATCACAATCTTCTTGTTTGCATGAAAACAATAACCTGGCACTGTGAACCTGAATGTACCATGCATTATATATGTATGTGTTGTTATAAGTTATAATTGAGTATTTGTTATCACATAATCACTCGGAAAATGCACTCCAACCTCTTTTACTCTCTATGAACGATCTTATATAGTTGGCTCTAGCCTCATTTAATTAAAGCACGCACAAGTCTGTATTTAATTTGAAATTTATGTATATCTAACTGTTGGTCTCATAGCCTCATTTGCCAAAGACTCATCTTTCGGTATTTCACAACCATCGCGTTCATTATACATATTTGACTTGAGTCATCATAAATAACAATAATAATTGGTCCAACCAAAAGAACCAGTCTAAAGACAGCACACAAGTAGTATATAATGGTGCTCAATCATCACTAACATTTAAGGTAATAAACTTTTAATTATTCAAATTTGCAAAATCTGACACAATGCATATATACTGATAAAATCATAAACAACTGAATTACGTCACTCATGACCAATCATGCATTTTGATCCATCCGACTGGAAATGGATGCTTCCCTCGCCCCACATAAAATCCATCATCTTTAACTATCCATACACATACTCGCGGTTTCTTAAATGAAAATTTTGAGCAATGTTTGACAACATTTTTATCGAACACAGCGAAAAGTGCGGTCTTACCATTCCATTTGAAATTAGCATAGAACATGGTACTTCTCCACACGTTTCGGCAGAAACCCCAGTTTTAATTTTGGTACAATGCGAGAATATGGTCTCCCAGATCATCATCCTCTGATTTTATATGAACGTGGATTGGATCCTTGATCTGGTTAATGATAAAGATGACCCAAAAATCCCACGGACAAAAACCTGTCGCGTTAGCTGTTGGAGTTTTCGCTATTGGAGATGCATTTGTTGTGAAAACAAGGTAAAGGGACAAGAAAATAATAGTAGTAATCTTCGTGAGTGCGTTGAATGGCTATATCAACATATACGAAAACTATTATGTTATATAGACCAAAAAAGTCTGTTCATTCTTCCAAGAATGGAAAAAGGTCAAAGACAATTATTAGTATTAATTAAAAAGTCAAAGACAATTACTAGTATTAATTAAAAGTTTGTTCATTCTTCCAAGTATCGAAAATGGTCAAAGACAAATACTAGTATTAATTAAAAGGTGAAAGACAATTAGAGCACTTCGTAACATAGAGTTAAACTTTAACACACTGCCACGTCAGCGCCACATCAGCTTTAACATTTTTGTTGACATAAATAATGCCTAAAAACATTATTCATATCTCTATGTTTTAATGATCAAAAAATATAAACTCATTAAACATAAACTTATCAAATAAACAAATATTTAGTTGTAAATATTCACTTCTACAACTTAATCACTTAAGGTATGAATAAACAAGTGCTTAATGCATTATATGATCAAAGGAACATTTTCTTAATAACTAGATTTTTTATAAAACATCAAAAACATTTTATATATTTTTGAAAAACATTTTTGGTATTAAATAAAAATGTTTAATCTTTTATAAAAATATGAATTCAAATTTTTAACCAAAATCAGTTAAAATATTCCAGAAAAAACTTCCCCACAAAAGGACAAAACTGGCCAACGTTCAGCAAGGGCGGCCCCCTTAATTTTACTAGGCGGCCCCCTTAAAATTAAGGGGACCGCCCCCTATTTAAGGGGGCCGGCCACGCTCTAGTAGGCTCCAGCTGTCCAGATTTTTCTCCTATAAATACCAGCCTTCCCCTGGATTTTTACTTACCTTTTGCACACTGACACTTTCTGTTTTAAATCACATTTCATATCTTCAAAAACCCTTTGATCATATAATCTTAAGCTTTGGTTTCTAAGTGATCCAAGCTTCCTCCATTCAAGTGCAAGAGAAGAATACTCCTTCAACAACTAGAGAAGAAGTATTGCAACTTAGATACCTAAGTTGTTTGTGTCATCATACATTTGTATATAAGTTGTGTATTGTTGTTAGATAGTTGTGTGTATAATTGTTTGGGATAGGTTAGTGTGAAAGTAGAGAAGTTGTGTTGTTAAGGTGTGTAAGTAGTGAAGGTGTAAAGAAGTAGAAGTGTACATAGGTTGTGCTTAGTTGTGAAGTGTCGTGAAGAAGTAGTGAAGAAGTCGTGAAGAAGTTGTGAAGAAGTCGTGAAGAAGTCGTGAAGTAGTCGTGAAGAAGAAGGTGTGATTAAGTCGTGTTTAAGTTGTGAGATTGGTTCTAGCTACGATTAGAACTCGACATCTAGCTTTGTGTCGTTAAGCCGGTGTAAGCTAAAGTTGTGTAAGGTTTTCTCCGCCATAAGGGAGCTTGTTGACATAGTGAAGAAAACTCTCGAGTTAGGTGCTCGGGGAGTGGAGTAGGGCAAGGAAGGTGTCCTTGTAGCCGAACCACTATAAATCTCTTGTCTCTCGGTTAGATCTTTCCATCTCTAGCTTTCATTTCATTTTATTACCTTACTTGAATTACTTATTTATATTTACTTATATACATATTGTTCACATTGTTCAAGGAGTTGAGATCACATAAATTCGAATCTATGTTTTAAAAAGTAAACAAAGTTTTCACAATAAAATTTAAAAGGACATAAAACTATTCAACCCCCCTTCTAGTTTTCCACAATTGGTATCAAGAGCCAGGTCAAACATGATTTTTAAAATTAACTGTATTTTAAAACTTGAAACGATATATGGAATCTTTAAAATATTTAGAAGGGCAATCTATGCAAAGACCACCACTATTTGAAAGTGATGGTTTTCTTTATTGGAAAAATTGATTCGAAACTTATGTGAAATCAAAGGATCTTGATCTTTGGCATGTTATTACCTATGGTGATTTTCCCCCTATTCAATATAATATCCTAACTAAAATAGATGAAATTGTACCTTTTGAAAAACAAAATGATGATTTAAAAAAGAAACTAGCAAAAAATAATGAAGCTAAAATGGTAATTTATAATGCGTTACCACGCAAAGAATATGAAAGAATTTTTATGTGTCAAACCGCAAAAGAGATTTGGGATTCTTTACTAATCACTCACCAAGGTAATAGTCAAGTCAAAGATAATAAAATAGATCTTCTTGTGCAACAATATGAACAATTTACAATTCCTGAAGAGGAATCTATTGATAATGCATTTGCTAAATTTAACACAATCATCACAAGTTTAAAAGCACTTGATGAGACTTTTTCTAGCAAAAATTGTGTAAGGAAATTTCTTAGGGCATTACACCCGAAATGGTGCGCAAAGGTCACGGCGATTGAAGAATCAAAGAATTTGATGACGTTATCACTTGATGAGCTTATTGGCAACTTGAAGGTTCATGAAGAGATTATAAAGAGGGACTCGGAAACGGTCAAGAGCAAGAAAGATCAAATCAAGTCTCTCGCGCTAAAAGCCAAAAAGGAACTTAGTGATGACGATGATTCAAGTGACGATAGTGAAGACGAAGAATATGCAATGGCCGTAAGAGAATTCAAGAAATTCTTCAAGAGACGAGGAAGATTCACGAGACAACCGCGAGATGAAAGAAGATCGCTTCAAAGGAATAGAAATGATAACTACGGGAAAAGAAAGTGCTTTAGATGTGGAAGCCAAAACCATCTCATTGGCGAATGTTCAAAGCCACCGGGTTATGATTACGAAAGCGCATTTGTTAGTGGAACATGGAGTGATAGCGACAAAGATGAAGCGGGCAAAGCAAAAGACGAAAAGTGCCTTGTAGCTCAAGCCACCGATGAAATATGTCTAGGGATAAATTTGGAGCCCGACGAATGGATTAAGGATAGCGGATGCTCGAAGCACATGACGGGAAACCGGAAGCTATTCTCCTCCTACAAGGCATACAACGGAGGTAATGTTATTTTCGGTAGTGATTTTCGTAGAAAAATCATTGGCAAAGGTACGATCTCTCAAGACTCCCTAACTATTGAAAATGTTGAGCATGTAGATAACTTAACATATAACTTGCTTAGTATAGGACAAATATGCGATAATAAGTGTAGGATTACTTTTACAAGTAAAGATAGCAAAATAGTTAAGGACGGAAAGGTCATAGGTAGAGGAGTTAGGAAAGGTGGCGTATATGTTATGAAACTAGGAAATAAACCGGAAGATAAAATATGTCTAGCAACCTTAGATGAAAACTCTACATTGTGGCATAGAAGATTAGGTCACGCAAATATGCAACAAATACAATCCCTAGCCTCTAAAGAATTAGTTAGAAACTTGCCTAACCTAAGATATGACCAACACTTTTGCGATGCATGTAAAATAGGAAAACAAGCACATGCTAGTCACAAAGCTAAGAATATAGTCTCCACTACTAGATGCCTAGAATTATTACACATGGACCTTTTTGGTCCATCCGCTGTGCGGAGTTACGGAGGTAATCGTTATACCTTAGTAATTGTAGATGACTATTCACGATACACGTGGACTAGATTTTTAAGTGATAAAACCGAAGCCTTTAATAAGTTTGAAATATTTAGTAAAATGATTCAAAATAAATTAGGATGTTCTATAGTATCAATTAGGACGGACCATGGTCGGGAATTTGATAATGAAGTGCAATTCGGAAAATATTGTGATTTAAATGGGATATCTCACAATTTCTCCGCTCCTCGCACTCCACAATCAAATGGGGTAGTAGAAAGAAAGAATCGAACATTACAAGAAATGAGTAGAACAATGCTAAATGAACAATCTATCCCACAAAAATTTTGGTGCCATGCCGTAGATACATCAACATATATAATAAATAGAGTCTCAATTAGGCGAATTTTAGGAAAAACCCCATATGAGTTATTAAGAGGTAGAAAACCTAATCTAAATTACTTTAGGGTATTCGGGAGCAAATGTTTTGTTCTCAATACAAAAGATTACCTTACTAAGTTTGATCCTAAGTCGTACGAAGGAATCTTTCTAGGGTATTCGCAAAATAGTAAAGCATACATAATACTTAATAAACACACTATGAAAGTAGAAGAGTCCTTAAATGTAACTTTTGATGAAACTCCACCACCACCTAAGACATTGCCCCTAGAAGATGATGACCTAGTTGAAGAAGAAGCTATTGAGGTTAGTAAAACTAAGCCCCTAGGTGATGATAATGAAGATTTAACTCTAGGAGAAAATGAAATTGTAAATGTTAAGGAATCTAAATCACACCCGTTAGATAATATAATAGGAAACCTAAATCAAAGAACCCTTAGATCACAAGCTCAAGATAAAAATAACTTCTTTTGTTTCCTATCAACTATAGAACCTAAAAATATAAATGAGGCGTTAAAAGATGAAAGTTGGGTTATGGCTATACAAGAAGAACTAAATCAATTTAAGACTAATGCCGTTTGGGAACTAGTCCCAAATCCCATGAACATGACCATCATAGGAACTAAGTGGGTTTATAGAAATAAGTTAGATGAAAATGGAATAGTTACTAGGAACAAAGCTAGGTTAGTTGCCCAAGGATATAATCAACAAGAAGGAATAGATTATGACGAAACTTATGCCCCCGTAGCTAGATTAGAATCTATAAGAATACTACTTGCCTATGCATGCGCCCTAGATTTTAAGTTATTTCAAATGGACGTGAAAAGTGCATTCCTTAACGGTTTTTATCAATGAGGAGGTATACGTGGCACAACCTCCAGGATTCATTGACATCGCAAAACCTGATTATGTTTATAAACTCAAGAAAGCTTTATATGGACTCAAACAAGCTCCCAAGGCTTGGTATGATCGATTAAAAGCATTTCTTATTAAACATGATTATTCCATGGGAATGGTAGATAACACTCTTTTCACGAAAAAGAAAAGCCCAAATCTCATCATTGTCCAAATATATGTCGACGACATTATATTCGGATCGACTTGTCAGGATATGTGTGATGAATTCGCCAAAATCATGCATGATGAGTTTGAGATGAGTATGATGGGTGAACTTAATTTCTTCCTAGGATTACAAATAAAACAATTAGAAGATGGAATATTTTTTAATCAATCTAAGTACATTAAGGAAATGCTTA
Organism: Artemisia tridentata subsp. tridentata; assembly: GCA_021014915.2. Lineage (NCBI taxonomy): Eukaryota > Viridiplantae > Streptophyta > Magnoliopsida > Asterales > Asteraceae > Artemisia > Artemisia tridentata. Next base: position 521,113,878 of record CP139509.1, on the reverse strand, counting down.
AGAAATTTGGATTAGAAGACGCTAAGCCCATGAAAACACCAATGTCTACGGAAGTAAAACTCACAAGAGATGAAGAGGGTGAGTCCGTAGAAAACACTAAGTATAGAGGAATGATAGGTAGTTTACTATACTTAACGGCAAGTAGACCGGATATCATGTTTAGTGTCTGCCTTTGTGCTCGCTTTCAAGAGGATCCCAAAACCTCTCACCTAGAAGCGGTTAAGCGTATCTTCCGATACATTAAAGGCACTATACACTTAGGATTATGGTATCCTAAGGGATCGGGCATAGAAACCATCGTCTATGCGGATTCGGATCATGCGGGAGACTACGTGGATAGAAAAAGCACTAGCGGAATTTGCACGTTAATGGGATGTTGTCTAACATCTTGGTTCTCGAAGAAGCAAACCACTCTTGCTATTTCTACCACAGAAGCCGAATATGTAAGCGCTGGAAAGGCATGTCAACAAGCACTATGGATGAAACAAGCTCTCGTAGATTATGGCATTAGGTTAGATGATGTCCCAATTATGTGTGATAACAAAGGTGCTATAGATTTAAGTAAGAATCCCGTTCAACACTCTAGGACTAAACATATAGAAATACGTCACCACTTCCTCCGCGATAACGTTCAAAAAGGAAACATATCTATAGAAAAGGTTGCATCGGAAGATAACTTAGCAGACATATTCACTAAGCCCCTTAAGCGTGAACTCTTTAACCACTTACGTTTAGGCCTAGGAATGATGGAACAAATTGACTGAATTTTCTGCATCTTTGGTACATTTTTTTTTTTCAGATGGGCGGACCCCTTAATGTTATAAAGGCGGTCCCCTTAATTATTAAGGGGACCGGCTTGTCATTAAGGGGACCGGCCATCTGTCTGTAAATTTTTTTTTCTCTATTTCCTCTCATCTGAGTCTAGGAATCTGTTTTGCACAAAATAAAAGATTGGGATATTTTTTTTATAAACATATTTGTAAACAAAACCCAATCTATTTTCTACAAATCATTCTCACATCTAGGACAACACATGAAAACCATTTTCCTTACATTGTTGAATAATGCTAAAAACATTTTTTTTCATGCATAAGATCTCACATGACTTGTCAAAATATATAATCTAATATATATCTTTGATATTCATATATTGAGCAAAATTAAATCAAGGAGACCTTGGATTGTTTCTTAGGAAATTTTTTCATTTAGGAGTCGAAACAATCACATCTCCACATTTGTTGCATATAGGCACACACTAGAACAAGCTTATTAATCACATCCTCACAATTGTTCCATCACCTATTCCCCATTAGTTTCTAGTGCATTTGCTCTATTACCCTTGCCTTAGATAATTAATTGCCTTAATTCTCTAAATTGCTAGATATAACTTATTGCTTGTTTATCTTATATGCCATGCATGCTTAATATGTTTCTCTATTGCCTCAAAGAGTGGGACTTGCCTAAAAACCCATTTCTGGAACCCAGAAAGGTACCAGATGGGCGGCCCCCTTAATTCATAAGGCGGCCCCCTTAATTATTAAGGGGACCGCCCATAATTAAGGGGACCGGCCATCTGCTGGACGGGTTCACAGAATCTTTTTCTGCTTTTTAGCCCTTTTGATCCTATACTTCCCCAAATTCACAAACACATTCTGTCCTAATCACCCAACAAGCCTATCCATTCCTAAACAACACAAATCATCCACTATAAATAACCCCATATCTCACCACATTCAATCATCCCATCATGTCTTCTCCTATCAACCAAAAACCAAAAACCTCAAAGCTAGAAAGGATGACCTTAAAACCCGGGTGGAAAAGAAAACCTCACCCTCACCACAAGCCCATCACAACTAGACAACTAACACCTCCATCATCATTCATCCCCAACTACTCTCCAAGATCACAAGCTCATTCCATTGAACCATTTCACAAACCCTACCATTTTGGCCAAACATCCACATTCATTCCAAACTACTCCCCTAAACATCAAACCAACTTCAATGGAATCCTTGAAAACCCTCATCACCTTGGTCAAACATCAAACTTTTCACCCCAATATCATCCATTTCCACCAAATAACCAAATCCCCATTCATGAAAGGAAAAAGCTTCATGAAGAGATTAACCAAATCCATGATCTTAGTGATCTCCTTGCTATGCACCTCACACAACGCAACAAGGGACAACCTCCATCCTCACCTTACTCAAATTTCCTACCCCACTCTCTTAACTTGGATCAAGTTACAAACCACACCCACTATTGCCCTTGTTGCATCTTCCTTCAAAAACAAATCCTCCACTTAAGTGAAGATATTTCTTGGATCGAATATCTACTCACTCGTCCTCATCCCATTCCTCTACTACAACGATATAACATTAATGGATCCGCTCCATTTCCCTCACCATCACATAACTAAAACCCATCCACATGCTTTCTGCCTCAAAATAAAATCCCTCACCCTTTTGTGTCGCAAGCAAGTCCAATCGCTCTCTTTGGCAATATGAGGACCATTAGTGTTTCTTGTTATGTTGTAATCATTATGTTTCAAGTATTTTATGTAATGTAATGATGATTCATATGTTATATATGATCATCTTGAATGCATAAATAAATTAGATTGGTTGTTCTAAATATTTTTGCTATGTATATGTATCTTGTGTCTCCTAACTTGTTTTTGCAGCTAAGATTTCCATAGCTCGTCTCCTTGGTGCCCTCGAACGAGGGGGAGTAAACATCAAGGGGGAGTTCTCGTCCCGACAAATTTAGTTTCTAAAACTTGTCGGCATAACCTTTTTGATTCTACAAAAAGGGGGAGAAGTGAATATAAACTCACTAAATACTTGTCCAAAAATAAATTTTTGGATTTAATAAGTTTAAGTTTTGTAATCATCAAAAAGGGGGAGATTGTTGACATAAATAATGCCTAAAAACATTATTCATATCTCTATGTTTTAATGATCACAAAATATAAACTCATTAAACATAAACTTATCAAATAAACAAGTATTTAGTTGTAAATATTCACTTCTACAACTTAATCACTTAAGGTATGAATAAACAAGTGCTTAATGCATTATATGATCAAAGGAACATTTTCTTAATAACTAGCTTTTTTATAAAACATCAAAAACATTTTATATATTTTTGAAAAACATTTTTGGTATTAAATAAAAATGTTTAATCTTTTATAAAAATATGAATTCAAAATTTTAACCAAAATCAGTTAAAATGTTCTAGAAAAACCTTCCCCACAAAAGGACAAAACTGGCCAACGTTCAGCAAGGGCGGCCCCCTTAATTTTACTAGGCGGCCCCCTTAAAATTAAGGGGACCGCCCCCCTATTTAAGGGGGTCGGCCACGCTCCAGTAGGCTCCAGCTGTCCATATTTTTCTCCTATAAATACCAGCCTTTCCCTGGATTTTTACTTACCTTTTGCACACTGAAACTTTCTGTTTTAAATCACATTTCATATTTTCAAAAACCCTTTGATCATATAATCTTAAGCTTTTGTTTCTAAGTGATCCAAGCTTCCTCCATTCAAGTGCAAGAGAAGAATACTCCTTCAACAACTAGAGAAGAAGTATTGCAACTTAGATACCTAAGTTGTTTGTGTCATCATACATTTGTATATAAGTTCACTACTAGAAAAACAGCTATTCTTGACTCCAAATGCGCGTCATAAAGGGGTCTTATGACACGCAAATGCCCGTCAAGGATGGACCAGTCATAAGGCTTCATGACTCGCATATGTGCGTCATCCCTCTATGACGCACACTTATGACCCACGTTTTATGACTCTCCTTTTTGCGTGTCATAACCTAATTTTTTTTTTAAAAATTAATTTTTTTCAGTTCCTAATTTTCTATTAAATGACAATTAAAAACCTGATAATACAAAATTAAAAACACAAATATCAAAATAACGCATTTCATATATATATATATATATATATACCAAAGTAAAGTAGCAAAACAGATACATAAAATCTAAACTCATAATCCATCATGAAACAATTGTTTTCACAAGTATTCCTCACAAAAGCCAAGATAAACCACTAGAAACAAATACCATAAACCTTCTTCAACGATTTGCCTTGGCAATTCGTTCAATCTCGTCCTTCTTCTTAATAGCATATCGAGGTGCGAGTGTCCATTCCCATTGACCATTCGTATGCATAATCAATCCATAAGCATCTGCAGATGCATATAGATTCAGTAAAAATTATGTAGTTTAACAAAAATATAAAATTTGTCAAGGTATGGAAACAATTAACAGTCTGAACAGGTTTATATTGATTTGTTCAACCTTCCTATGTTTTGATTGCTCTTTAGTTTGCTTAGGATATTTCAAATTCCATACTACATCTAATACTTAGGTACATACGCAACACGTTGGTATAACCATGCAGCCATACTAATAGCAAACAAAAGCTACTTCAAAACTAAGATTTACATATTTTCAAATAGCATACCGTTCCTGAGATGTCTCTTCCCCCACAAAGCAGAAACATACCATCTGAGCGGGCACTAGCAGTCGCATACCTGCACAGTGTAAGATGCATACAGTAGAATAAGGATACACAAACATAGGACAAGGGTATTGATGGTCTGCTTAAGGCCTTATAAATCAGAAAATTAATCTCCACTATTTCAGCGTCATTCATAGATAAACAAATGCCACTAATTTCATAAGAGAAATGACCTGCTGAAGCTTTAATAATCTACTCATAATAAAATTTCATACTTACATTCTAGCAGAAGGTGTATCACCTTCTGGATTTAGTTTCTGCCAAACATATGGTTTTTGGGCTGTATCCAAAGCCCAGGCATCTGAAAGCACTTTCTTTCCTATTAGGAAAAAAATACGTATTCTGTAAGTCAATATACTAACTGAAAAATGGCAGCTAATCTTGTTCTAACACTCAATAAACTCACCATCGTTTCCACTAACACATACAAGGTAACGCTGAGCTACCAAGTCCATCACATGGCCATAACGAGGGCCAGGACCCTGCCCCCGAACGACAACCCTGCAATCCATAAACCAAACCAATATTCCATAAAACTACGAACAGCTCCAAACATATTTAGCTACAACCACTATGATTGCAAATTTACCTGTGCCATTTGTATTTGTCATTGGTTAAGTCAAGCACGTAGAGATCATCTGACGAATGCCCAGTTGGACCTATCGCACCCTAACGACACACCACAAGTATATCAAAACTCAAAACAAAAACCATTAACACTTCTCATCATAACTCGACTCTCTAATAGTAAATCACCTGAAATACAACCATCGTTCCAACGGCAGCTGCCTGATGAGGCGAAAAGTGTACCGCTTTTAAGGGGTCATTTAAGCCTTAAATCGTATTTATTTGATCAAATATTGCCCTAAATCGTTCCTTTTGTCATTTTAGGTACTTTTGAGGAGAAATCTGGAAAAGGAGGCATTTTGGACGTTTTTGGAGCATTAAAGTGAAGAAAACGGCAAAGTCTCAAAAATCGGCTAAAAGTTACTCTTGACGGCGTCAAGATTTACTCTAGACGGCGTCATGCCTTGGCAAGAAAAGTTGGATGTGAAATTTACTCATGACGGGCCAGTGAAAATAGCATGTGAATTCTGACGGCGTCACGCTTTAACTTGATCGAGGGCGTCACGGCTTATTTCAAAAGGGGACGGCGTCACGTTCAAGGTTCGACGGCGTCAAGCCTTGATAAGCCAGAATGGATTTTGGTAGAGCTAAAGAGGGACGGCGTCAAGATGGTCATCCGGGAACCCTAAAAGCGGCGAGGTGACGGCGTCACACTCCATAAGGTGACGCCGTCAGATGTCAAAGTCTATATATAGTTTTCTAATTTTTTGTCATTAAAGAGAGCTTAGTGTGTGGAATTTTGGGATAAAACCCTAGGACGAATTCAGCTACTTTTTCAGGGCTTTTTGCCTTGAGATCTTCCATGTTTCATTGAAAGATAAGTTATCAATTAATCATTCAATATGTCTATGTGTTGTTTGATTCTATCTTATTCTTGTCTTTTGTTTAACATGTTAGGCTAAATTTATCTTGTGTTTGCTTAGATCTAATGAAACCTAGCTATTGATTATTGGTTGTTAGTGTGTTGTTAGTTGTATTGGATGATTGTTTATCTATGTTAGGCTTAAGAAAACTGGCTAACTTCCTATTCGGTAACTTGCTTGAACGTCTTAAGAAACATGAACCAAACGCGTACTAAAGGTTTTTATGGTTGTATTTAATGCACAATCGAATTCTAGTGATCCCATGTTAGGAGCTTCCTAGCCGGCTCGACATAGGAGTGAAGTAGGAGCTTGTAGAGTTGGGGAAGTAAGTACGCCACCCCACGAATGGTATTAAGGAATACACCCGTCATCCACGCGACTAATACACACTAATTAACCGGTAAAAGATAGTTAGGGAGTAAGGAAATCTAAGTAAACACATTTCTCTACACATAAGTTTCTCACCACATTTTCATTTTTGTTATTTTATTTTATTTGCATCCGTAGTAATTTTGGGTTAGTTGACTAGCAACTAATTCCGCCCACTCTATCAAAACCGAGATTTTACTTGCTTTCATAAAAATATAAAAACATAAAAAGAATCTTCCTCAACCCTTAGACCTATTAGAGTAGCCTTTCATACCTAACGAACACTATTCCCTGTGGAGAACGATCAATCCCCCGTACTTACCACTACACTATACTACATCGGTCAGGTACACTGCCTGGTGGGGTTGTAAGCCTCTTGAGATCCCTCGAGAGGTAAAACCTGTTGTAAGGTTACAAAACCACGCAATCAAGTTTTTGGCGCCGCTGCCGGGGAGTAGTTATTGCTTAGGTTGAAATTTTATTTTTATTAGGTCTACTCACAAGATTCCTATCAAGTGAGATATTTTCTTTTTATTTTGTAGCTTTCTCGTAGTCTATCTTTTCTTTGTGATTTTGTTTGTAATTTGCTTCAAATGGACTTTTCACTTAGATTTCTAAGATTGCAAGATATGGTTGAGTGGCTAGAACACCAAGAAGTTCAAAATACCTCATTTAGAGACACTTATGAATCATATGAGCCTTCACCTAGGATAGATTCTTATGAACAACCTCCATGTTTAGGATCTTGTTTTAGTGAGGCTAATAGGAAAAGCGACCTAGTTTGCCAAGGAATTGTGGATAGAGCTGTATCAATAAACCATAAGTTGGATGAAGCACTAGGTTTGTTATTATCACTACCTAAGAAAACAATTGATGAGGATATAGGTGATCTTGACACGTGGAATGATGAGGTAAACACCATAAGCCCACAAAATACTCAACCATCATTTGAGGCACACACACCGCCCGTGACTTACCCGGAAGAAGTTGAGGAGACTATAGGAGCCCCAATAGAGGTAGAGCCCTTGGACCAAACACAACTAGAAGAAATAGGTTTGAATGCTTTTAGTGATCACAACCTTTCTTTTAGTCCTATGGAAGTTCCTAGTTTTGATGAGCCGGAGCCTCAACCAAAACCGTTATCTAATCTTCCATCCTTGGATGAAAATTTAGGAATTGAATTGGGTCCCGATCCACCCATCAAAACATATAGTCCGGGTAGTCTTAAGTTTAAGGTAGTAGACATTAAGCCTTGTAGTGAGGAAGACAATATAGGAGTGAAAAATGACCTTACATGTCTACATCACCCATTCATGATTGATCACAAGAAACATTATGGGTTTAAACCGGGTCTATTGGGTCAAGATGGATTCCCAATTAGGAGTCTCTCGAAGTTGTTAGAAAATGATCCCTTTTTAGGAGAACACTTTAACTCACCCATTGACCAAAGTGAACTAGGTAAGGTTATGATGAAAGGAGCACACCCCTTTGAGCATATAATTCATCCACCAATCTTTCCTCACGTGGCATACTCCTACCGAGCTGGTGTGTATCGCTACTATCACCCGCACTTAACCCTAAGTGTAGGGAAAACCTCCCCTATTTTCGTTAAATAAGGGTAGAGTCAGGCTCGTGACTCGAACAAAAACAAGCGCTCTTGGGAGGCAGCCCATGCTTTATTTGCTTTGTGTGTTTATTTATTTGTTTGTTTGATTTTATTTGTTTCCGTATGTGTGTTTAATTTTTATTAGTATTGATTCATGTTCAAAAGTAATTTGTGAAAATGCTTTATGTTGTTTTTAACTTCGTCTTAACTACATATAAAGGTATTTTGCAAAAGATAAGTGTAAGGGAAATCTAAATCGGTTTATTAGAACACAAATTAACATGAATCGTAATAATAATAAATTAGCATACATATTAGTGTTTGTTTGAGTCAAATGCTTGTATCGAGTCATAATGATGTTTTGCAGGATTTCCAGGAAGTAAGGTAAAGGTTTTTCCAGAAATTTTCCGGAAACTTAAAATGAAAATTTTTGTCAGGTCATTTCTGACGGCGTCAGGGGTTATAACCTGACGGCGTCAGATTTAATTTCCAGAAATTTTTGAAAGTTTTGTTTTCATAAAAAGTTTTTTATTAAAATCTCCAACTTATAATCTCCAGGAATCTGCAAAATTATCATTCCACAAGCATTATATCCTTATATATAGATTTTATCCCGCCGATGTTATGCAGGTTTTCGTGTTTGTTTTCTCAGGTTTAACAGGTTATTTTGGACAAGGAGATGTTTTTGGAATCAAGCTTATGGCGATGCATTAGTCATGGAGCTTCAACATTCTCTTTGGAGGAAGATTTAACCGTGTAATTTCATTATCCACCGAGCGAATCAGGGGAGTATTTGATTTCATTCTTTTACTTTTTGCTTTTACATCTATTATTTGAACATTGGGGACAATGTTCATCTTAAGTGTAAGGGGAGGGTAAAAGTACGATTTTAGAAAATACAATTGCGCTTGATTTTTGTTTGTTTAATAGTAGATGTGTAATAAAACTAAGATAAATACTTGTTAGGGTAATTTTAGTGCCAAATTTAAAATTTTTTACAACATATAGGAGTGAAACTTTGATCTTAATGAGCGTCTCACGGATAGGAGTTATATGACTAGCACAAAAACCGTACCACTAAAAAGTTTTCCACCCCAAATATGTGAGGTTCGCCCCTAGAATTGGTAGGAAAAGCATTTATGCTATGATGTGTGTACCGGTAGCACTTAGATTCTAGAACTTGCGTTAGGACCATTCCAAGGCCACAAGTGAGACTACATTCGTGTAGTTAGATTTACTACATGATAAGAGGCATTAGGATTAACCCATTGTTTTACACCTGTGTTTTTGTTATAATTACTTTGGCTACATTGGTCAAGTAATTCTCCCACACCCTTTGCGTTGTACTCATTTTTAGTACACGATACCCCTAGTACACCCCTCAGAGCCTATCTTTTCGTTTCAACCTTTAAGCATTTTACTTAAAGGAAGAATTTGTTACACCCCACTTAAATGTACACCCAAATCGCCTTAGCCTACCTTGTATGCACTCATTTTTAGTGCATTATTGTTACAACATTTGTTTAAACCCAAGTTAATTATCTAGTTGATTACATGGTTGCTAAGTCGAGTCATATCCTTGTACATATTGTTTTGGGACGATTGGGACTCATGGGTAAAGTACTAGTATAATGGAGTAATGGGGAAGAACATCATTTATTACCCCCATATGTGCTAAATGTTTTAAAAGTACTCCAAGTTTTTCAATTATCTTAATTCGAGTCATTAGATTAGTATTTGTAAAGTTATGTAAAAGTTCAAGTGTAAGGGGATGCAATGCCCCTATGATGTATTATTTTGGATGGTAGGGCAAAAGTGTATGCAAAAAAAAAAAAAAAAAAAAAAAAAAAAAATGAGAAAAAGAAAAAAAAAAAAAAAAAAAACATACGGACTACCATCCCGTTTCATTTTATGTTTGTTTTATATTTTTGTTATTTTGTTATTTTGTTTCTAGCTTAAGATCGAGTCTAGTCTTGGCTTAGCAACGTTGTATAGTACATGTAATTGATCAAGATCTTTAACTCGCCACCAGTAAAATATCCCGTATCCAACAAAACCGTGTTTTCCTTTTCCCTACACCTAACGTTATAACCCATTTAAAAGCCCTCTTTGATAGTTTATCTTAGGTGCTTACGCCTAGTGGAGGAGGTTTTCGATCCTTTCCCAAGCCTATGGTAATCTATTTGCTATGACAGGTAGTGAGAGATATTATCCGTTTTCATTTATGAGATTTATTTTGATGACACTTGAGAGATGTGAGTATCTAAACACTACTTGTGAGGTGCTAGTATGTAATCTCCGTGCTTATTATGATTGAAGTGGAACGATTATTTGTTGTAATTACTTTTATGTTAGCATTAAATGACCCCTAACTTATATTTTGATTAGAATAAAAGCGCATTTGCTTGAGGACAAGCAAATCTCAAGTGTAAGGGTATTTGATGAGGCGAAAAGTGTACCGCTTTTAAGGGGTCATTTAAGCCTTAAATCGTATTTATTTGATCAAATATTGCCCTAAATCGTTCCTTTTGTCATTTTAGGTACTTTTGAGGAGAAATCTGGAAAAGGAGGCATTTTGGACGTTTTTGGAGCATTAAAGTGAAGAAAACGGCAAAGTCTCAAAAATCGGCTAAAAGTTACTCTTGACGGCGTCAAGATTTACTCTAGACGGCGTCATGCCTTGGCAAGAAAAGTTGGATGTGAAATTTACTCATGACGGGCCAGTGAAAATAGCATGTGAATTCTGACGGCGTCACGCTTTAACTTGATCGAGGGCGTCACGGCTTATTTCAAAAGGGGACGGCGTCACGTTCAAGGTTCGACGGCGTCAAGCCTTGATAAGCCAGAATGGATTTTGGTAGAGCTAAAGAGGGACGGCGTCAAGATGGTCATCCGGGAACCCTAAAAGCGGCGAGGTGACGGCGTCACACTCCATAAGGTGACGCCGTCAGATGTCAAAGTCTATATATAGTTTTCTAATTTTTTGTCATTAAAGAGAGCTTAGTGTGTGGAATTTTGGGATAAAACCCTAGGACGAATTCAGCTACTTTTTCAGGGCTTTTTGCCTTGAGATCTTCCATGTTTCATTGAAAGATAAGTTATCAATTAATCATTCAATATGTCTATGTGTTGTTTGATTCTATCTTATTCTTGTCTTTTGTTTAACATGTTAGGCTAAATTTATCTTGTGTTTGCTTAGATCTAATGAAACCTAGCTATTGATTATTGGTTGTTAGTGTGTTGTTAGTTGTATTGGATGATTGTTTATCTATGTTAGGCTTAAGAAAACTGGCTAACTTCCTATTCGGTAACTTGCTTGAACGTCTTAAGAAACATGAACCAAACGCGTACTAAAGGTTTTTATGGTTGTATTTAATGCACAATCGAATTCTAGTGATCCCATGTTAGGAGCTTCCTAGCCGGCTCGACATAGGAGTGAAGTAGGAGCTTGTAGAGTTGGGGAAGTAAGTACGCCACCCCACGAATGGTATTAAGGAATACACCCGTCATCCACGCGACTAATACACACTAATTAACCGGTAAAAGATAGTTAGGGAGTAAGGAAATCTAAGTAAACACATTTCTCTACACATAAGTTTCTCACCACATTTTCATTTTTGTTATTTTATTTTATTTGCATCCGTAGTAATTTTGGGTTAGTTGACTAGCAACTAATTCCGCCCACTCTATCAAAACCGAGATTTTACTTGCTTTCATAAAAATATAAAAACATAAAAAGAATCTTCCTCAACCCTTAGACCTATTAGAGTAGCCTTTCATACCTAACGAACACTATTCCCTGTGGAGAACGATCAATCCCCCGTACTTACCACTACACTATACTACATCGGTCAGGTACACTGCCTGGTGGGGTTGTAAGCCTCTTGAGATCCCTCGAGAGGTAAAACCTGTTGTAAGGTTACAAAACCACGCAATCACTGCCACATGAGCAGCCCTGGGTGAAGGCGGCTCCCCAGCTGGTAGAATTCTACAAAATTCCCACATATTAACAAACAATATGTATGTAACTTGCCACAAAATTATTTAGCGTGTATCAATCTGATTTTTTTACCTATTAAATACCCCCAACAGCCTAATCTTCCTATTGTATCACATCACCTACTAATCTCGCCCTATGGGGTGGCTGTGATATGCAGACAAACACCCTCTTTGGGTGTTTCTAATTTAACGAATTTATACGAAACTCACAGCTTAGGTTTAAAGAATTTAAAAAGCGCCATGGATAGAAAAGTTACCAGTCCACTCATTGCTCTTAGTAAAGTCAATTCCAACAATAAGGTTGGAAGACTCAAGCCCTGCACGTGAAAGTTCTTCAGTCACCTGCACATATAGTAAATGGCTAAATGCTTACAAATTTTATAGCAGAACCACAAGGAAAAGCTTGTTAAGTATTGCGTTTCATAATTTATTAGTTAGATTATTGTGTTTGCAGTCCGAAAATACTTAGTTTCTATAGGAGGTGACAATACAAAATCATCCAACCCAAGCACAATCCATTTAGCTATCTAAACGTGCAACACATATAATCCGTTTCAAAGGGTTACACAATTAAAAAAAAAAAACTTTCTAATGCTAATGGATTGAACTAGGAATGAAAACTTACCTGCTCGTGTTCTAATTGAAGACAAGCACCCGACTGAAGAAGTTCCAAGGCTTCAGAAAACCTCCGCCCCCACCTCCACCACCATCAGCCGTCGTCACCTCCGGCCACCACCAGGGTCGTACACCACCTTCATAAAATCGCTGTACACCACCTGTTATCACACACACACGCACCCACAAATCTATGCATGGATCTATAACATACACACCCACAAATCTATTATCACACACAAAAACACTGACAGATCTATAAATGGAACTATAAAAATACATACCCACAGATTTGTAAAGGGGCAAGAATTGTGGTTGTGAAGGGGCGAGAATTGACTGGCCGCAGCAGTTAATTGGAGAAGAGGGGTGACGGTTGGGGAAGGGAGGAGATGGGGTTGTGGAGAGTTGAGAGAGAATTCAGAATTGTGTGGAAGAAGAAATGGGGTTTTTGTGTTTTTATTTTGAGAAAATAGAAAGTGTTGTTACCAGAAGATAGAGGGGTTCAAATTTTTTAGGAGTTTGAATTTTTCGTCGAGCGGGAAACAAAAATAATAAAACGCAAATGAAAGTGTAGTCCGTGTTTCTTAAAAAATTTGAGATATGACACGAATTTTATGACACACAAAAATGCCTGTCGTCTATCCTTCATATTTTACAATTTATGACAGTTTTTTTATGACTTACAATTTTGCGTGTCATTATATCATGTGCGTCATAAAAAGCATGTCATTAAAGGTCCTTTTTCTAGTAGTGGTTGTGTATTGTTGTTAGATAGTTGTGTGTATAATTGTTTGGGATAGGTTAGTGTGCAAGTAGAGAAGTTGTGTTGTTAAGGTGTGTAAGTAGTGAAGGTGTAAAGAAGTAGAAGTGTACATAGGTTGTGCTTAGTTGTGAAGTGTCGTGAAGAAGTAGTGAAGAAGTCGTGAAGAAGTTGTGAAGAAGTCGTGAAGAAGTCGTGAAGTAGTCGTGAAGAAGAAGGTGTGATTAAGTCGTGTTTAAGTTGTGAGATTGGTTCTAGCTACGATTAGAACTCGACATCTAGCTTTGTGTCGTTAAGCCGGTGTAAGCTAAAGTTGTGTAAGGTTTTCTCCGCCATAAGGGAGCTTGTTGACATAGTGAAGAAAACTCTCGAGTTAGGTGCTCGGGGAGTGGAGTAGGGCAAGGAAGGTGTCCTTGTAGCCGAACCACTATAAATCTCTTGTCTCTCGGTTAGATCTTTCCATCTCTAGCTTTCATTTCATTTTATTACCTTACTTGCATTACTTATTTATATTTACTTATATACATATTGTTCACATTGTTCAAGGAGTTGAGATCACATAAATTCGAATCTAAGTTTTAAAAAGTAAACAAAGTTTTCACAATAAAATTTAAAAGGACATAAAACTATTCAACCCCCCTTATAGTTTTCCACAATTTTCACCTTTACCTAAAAAAAAACCCACTATCATAACTCACCTTTAACTCAACTATTTTCAAATTTAACCCCTAAACTAAAACTAATACTTCATTTAATAACTAACACAACATTAGATATTAAACACTACAATACGAATATTAAATATTACAATACGAATATTAAAACATTACATAACATTAAATATTAAACATTACAATACGAATATTAAACATTACATAACATTAAATATTAAACATTACAATACGAAACAAATACTTATTCATCGTCTTCGGAATCTTTCTCTTCTTGTTGTCGTTGAAGATGTTTCTGCCAAAGATGCTCCATAAGGTCAAGTTGTAGTCGACTATGCGTTTCTCTGTCGCGTATTTCTTTTGCCTTCCGACGTTGGACATCACATCTGTCGACCCACCTGTCTTTCCTCATACGTGGTGACGGATCCACCCACATCTCGCCGTACTCACGTAGTGCAAACTTTTGATCTTTTAAAATCATATTATGCAAAATAATGAAAGAATACATGATTCTACGTATCCTGACAGTTTCCATTTGACGTGTCGGTTGTTGTAGTATACCCCAACGTCCTTGGAGCACACCTAAAGCACGTTCGACATCCTTTCGTTCACTTTCTTGTTTCCTTTTAAAATAACCATGTTTATCGTCAGTTGTTGCCGAGAAGGATTTGACGAAAGTAGCCCACTGTGGGTAAATTTCGTCAGCTAAGTAATATCCCTTTTCATACCTGGTTTCATTAACCATATAAGGTGCTGCAGGGGCGACGTCATTAAGAATATCGTCGAATAACGGAGAGTTATCTAAAACATTAATATCGTTATTCGCCCCCGCCATCCCGAAAAATGCATGCCAAATCCATAAATCTTGCGAAGCAACTACTTCAAGCATTATTGTTGGGTATTTTTATTCACCCCTACCAAATTGCCCTTGCCAAGCAACCGGACAATTTTTCCACTCCCAATGCATGCAATCAATGCTACCAAGCATTCCCGGAAAACCATGGTATGCCTCATGTCTTTCATAAATACTTTGAATGTCGGACAATGTTGGTTTTCTTAAATATTCCGGCATAAACAAATCAATAACACACTTGTTAAAATTATCAAGACAATCATGTGAAATACGCTCACCCATTTGCAAATATTCATCAAACGCATCGGGTGAGGTGCCGTACGCCAATTAGCGTATGGAAGATGTACACTTCACAAGAACACTAATACTCATTCGACCTGTACAACCGGGTGATTGCCTAAAGAATTTAAAATGATCCGGGAGAAAATCGGAGGTATAAGATTCAATAGCTTCAACTATTTGTAGAAATAATTTTCGGCTCATACGAAATCTTCTTCGAGAATACCGAAGCGGATACTTACAATCGTGATTGAAATAGTCGCTACGCAAACGTTGTTCAGCAAGCTCACGTTCACGATAGATATGACTATGTAACATCGGAGGTTGAGCTGCTGCTTGTTCCAATTATTGCTGATATTCGTACGCGGCTATCATAAACTGAATGTCAGTTTCGTCATCTACATCTGACCAGTTGCTAAATTCTTCGTGACTTTGATTCGGATCCATTGTAAATGAATAAGGTTTTTTTTTTTTTTTTTTTTTTTTTTTTTTTTTTTTTTTTTTTGGTTAGAGATGAAGTATGTTTGAGTTATGGAAGTGTGAAAAAAATTTGTGTGTTAATTGGTTATTTATAGTAGCGGAAAAAAGGTTTTGAAAATTTGTACTTTGGAGGGCCAAAGTTGTAAAAATTAATTTTGAATTCCAACGGCTAGTTGTGGTACGCAGGGGTGAAAGTGATTTTTTTTTTAATACAAAACAACCATTAACGCTGCGTCAAGGGTTTAACACATTCCCTTAACGCAGCGTTAACACTGCTAGCATGGTGTGGTTAACGCACCTTAACGCAGCTCAGGTGAAGGTTTAATGCAGGGCTGCGTTAACCCCACTGAATGCTCTTACTAGTATTAACTAAAAGGTGAAAGACAATTACTAGTATTAATTAAAAGGTGAAAGACAATTACTAGTATCTAACTATACTTAAAAATTGGGTTGCAAGTTGCTCCCATATTGAATATGAGCATTTATGTCACAAGCTAAGAAACTCAAATATGTAGTTTAAGCTAATGAATTTAGTACATGCGTAGCTTATTTTGAAGTTTTTATCGTTAATCAAGAGCTCCATTTAAAAGCTTTTAATAGCTTTAACAAACGAAAGGTCATGTAATTAAAATGAGTGACTTTAGTTAGTCTTTTCATATTCATAAGTTACATAAGCACATTCAAGTATATATAAGTGTCCATCCAACAACATCAGACCAGCAAATTTTTGATTCTCTATTCGATGACCCTAACTATACATATGTGTTCAGTTTTGCTTTCAATTTTCTTTTTGTACTTTGATTGCATGCTTATTTCAATTGACTTTGATAACCTTTTTGATTGTGGAAGTAATTACCAATAAGTTTGGCTGATCAACTTTTTAGTTGCAGGTATTGCCACAAGAGATGCTTGGTAGATCAGCGTTTGGACAGTCTACGTGGTTGCTCAAATGGCTCCGTGTTCGAGTAGTCGACCAACTCTTGCTTTTGGCATCCCATTTCATAATTGGAGACACAAATAGCAGTACTAAGTTCATAGGTAGCAGTACAAATTGTCTGATGTATTTAGAAGGTATATTTTTATTGTCATTAGTTGGTTTAAAATTTCAGATTTTAACATATAGTAGGAACCATGATCTGCATATGCGTAAAACAAAGGTACATACTTTGAGGGGGTTAAATTGGATAGAACATATGTATTAACTACCATGTACTGCAAACGCCTACTTAGGTCTAGAAGAAAAGAAATGGATGTTGAAAGATGTCACTGAGAAAAGGATACGTATATACTATTTACACGAATAATTTTAAGTGTTTAAAAAATGAACCTTTTATTAATGAAAGCTTAAATTTGTTGTTTTGGAGTGCCACTGCCATGTTTCTAAACTACAACTTTGAAGGCACAGTAAGAATTGTCTGTAAAAGATACATTATATTAGCATCCAATTTCTTATATTGTGTTCCTGATAATTGATTTAATCTGCCATTTTTCTGTCACTTGGTATTTTTATCTCTTAAATTGACTGCAACAATCCATAAGTTTAGGAGGGAAGCAAACATCTTGATGTTTTGTTTTGTTTTGTTTTTTTTTCCAGATTTGAAATCCATCGAGTGTGCTCTGATGTCACTACTAATTATCTCACAAGCTACCCTAGATTTAGAGAGAGAAAGTTAGAGAGAGAAAGAGATGGAAGGTTACTTAAGAATAATTAACTTTCATTACACAATTAACCAACCAACCCTCTCCCTACAAGGGAGGGGGTATTTATAGTGTTTCTACAAGTATGGGCTTTAGCCCTAATTAACAACATAATTAAATAAGATAACAGGCCACAGCCCATGGGCCTTCTACACAGGCCGAAGCATAAAACTAACCTAAAGGCCCAAGCAACCTATTACATAAAATGATTAATACTTGATGAATAATAACATGTTCCCAACAATCTCCCCCTAAGTATTGGTCATCTAGGTTGTTTGATGTCATCTTTGCTTATTCGGCTTTGACGTCATTTTCCATCTTTGTTCTTTCGTTCTTGAAATATGTGATGTGATAATCTCTACATCTGCCTTCCACCAATGTTCTTTGATGACAGAGTCTTTACGTCTATTCCATCGTGCTCATATGTCTTTTGACTTTTGTTCTTCAATTGTTTCTTACTTCATAAGCTTCAAACTTTGACTTGTGAAATGTTGTTCTGCTTGATCTTTGACTTTTCTTTAACTTCTTTGAACCTTTGTTATCTCTTAGTCCTTGTGAAAACTTTTCTTCAGGATATGAGCATGATGGAATGGTGGTAGTGGTACTCCAGGTCTCCGTGATTTCCTGCAGGTAAATAGTTAGCAATAAATCATCCGGCACTTACAGGTTCGGACTTCAAGATCGTCAACAGCATAGTGTGAAGACTTTACAACTGTCGCACCGAAGTGCATCAACGATTCAGTGAGCCGCTGAAGTATACCGAAGTATCACTCCACGACTATAGACCGTTTTGGAGCTAACACTAAGCGTAATCCACAAGGGATTACCGAAGTGACCTGCTGTCAGGGCTGTTTGATGTTGACCATGGCAGGATTTCCATTCAATCACCAAGAATCATAATTTATGAATTCTCTCATGAATGTTCTCGACAGATTGCTAAGATCTGCGAAGGACACTCTTATAATTTACAACTGACGTCCATAATGTTGAACAACCAGTGTAGAAATTCTAAGTGTTCCTAAGAGATCTTTGATGTATCTAATGGCTCTAGACTCAATTAAGTGCTTATATTTGGTCGTCGAAGGCATGGAGCAGAGTGCCTCCTTTTCAATATCAACACATCTCGGAGTAAGAGGTCGATAGATAATGAAGGGTTCTCCATGAGAAATGAAACAAATGTCTTTTGAGAGACACCTGAGTGGCTAGAAGGTTTAGTGCATTGCGTCACTGGGTCCATGATGGCTTAATCTTCAATACCGGTGTTACCGTAGTAACAACCAGTAGCATATGTATTGAACCCAGTGTCTGCCCTAAGGTTGATCAAATGGAGGGCTATTTCTTTTCAACCTTTTCTTTACTTTTCTTTTTCATTCTTCAACCCCTTCTTTCTCCTTTCATTTCTTTTCTCCTTTTTTCATCATACCTAGGACTTTTAGTTCTAAACTATTGGTATTGTCCTTGGGTAGATCCCTCCGGCTCTGGCGGATCATAGGACGGTTTTTCCTAACCTTACACTGGTACAGAAAGTGGCTTTCGTCACACCAAAAATGTGTGACTATATGCATATAGTCACACACGTTTTGTGGCCGTTTTCATTGAAAAAGAGTGACCAAAACCCGAATATGTGTGACAAATTTCCCATCCTATGGCCACATGAATATATAATAAATGTGACGTTTGTGATGATTTAGTCACACAACATGTGTTGTTTTTTTTGATTTTGTCACATACAATTTAAAAAACAGTGGCCAAAAGTGTTAATAAGTGTGACCATATGTTGTTTAAAGTGAAGAAATGTGTATTTTGTGTGACTATTGATCATCCAATGGTCACATGAATTTTTAGTTTGTGTGGCCTTTTGTAATATTTAGTCACACAAAGCATGTTTGTTTTGGGTATTTAGTCACATACAATTAAGCATAAAGTGGCCAAAAGTGTTAATAAGTGTGACCATATGCTGTTTAAAGTGAAGAAATGTGTATTTTGTGTGACTATTGATCATCCAATGGTCACATGAATTTTTAGTTTTTGTGGCCTTTTGTAATATTTAGTCACACAAAGTGTTGGGAATTATTGTAGAACAGACTTAAGTCTGCTGATGAAATCGTTAAGTCTGTTAGCTTAGTTAAGTCTGCCAGTACAAAGTTAAGTCTGGCAAACATAGTTAGTACTGGTAGGTATTATTAGTTAAGTTTGTTTATGTTTAACAGAATAGTTTGTTAGCTATATGTTAGGAAAGGATATATACGTATTAGTTATCTTATTAGAAGATATGTTTATCCTTTTACACGTTTTGTAACATTAGGGTTTCCTTAGAGTATATTAGGAACCCTACGAAATTATGTTTTAGAGTGACAATTGAAAGTTTAATAGTAATTCGAAGTTAGTAATCATAGTTGTGTTCTTCATACTTGTTGTTTGTTAAGATTCCGCATTAACAATCAATATACTGTTAAGAGTTTCTCATATAGATTAATTTGGATTTATTCAAGTTATCTATTGTCTAACACAGGCTACTTAGATCCATAATCGTGGACCTACAAGTGGTATCAGAGCCTATAGAGGGACTCTGAGTAAGAAGAAACACAAACCACAAACACTCATTCACTCAAAAATCCTGCATAATGTCTCAACAGGCCAATGATGAGTACTCAACTCATCTTAGTGATGAAGAAGTTTCAAATCATGATGATGATACATCAGAAACCAGTAGACCTAAACAACAACAACAACAAAACATTCCTGCAACAACACTATCTCAAACATCAAACTCCCAATTCTAAAAAAGGAGGAGTATGATATCTGGGCCATGGAGATGGAGCATTACCTTGAGTACACTGATAATGATGTATGGAAGGTGATTCAGAATGGAAACTCAAAGAAGAGGATCTCTGTTGGTAAGGATGGTGTTGTTAGAGTGCTTCCACCAGTCTCTGCTGCAGAGATTCATGTTGTGGAGAAGGAGAGGAAGGCAAGAACCATCTTACTGATGGCCCTTCCCAAGGAACATTTAAGAAGATTTCATGGAATGGATGATGCTAAGAAGATTTGGGAAGCAATCAGAACCAGGTTTGGAGGAAATGCTAATTCAAAGAAGATGCAGAAAGCCGTTCTCAAACAACAGTTTGAAGCATTCACTGTGACCAGTTCTGAAGGATTGGAGAAAGGGTATGACAGATTCCAACATCTCCTCTCACAGTTGGAAGCTCATGGTGCTGGTATATCTACTGAAGATGCAAATCATAAGTTTCTCAGATCTTTGCCAAAAGAATGGTCACATCTGGCAATGAGCATGAGAATGAAAGAAGATGTTGACACTTTGTCAATTGATGATTTGTACAATAATCTTTGGGTCTTTGAACATGAAATCAAAGGTGTTTCAAAGGCATCTTCAAGTGCTGCTAATGTTGCTTTTGTCTCCCAAAGCAAGAGCAGTACTAGCAAAGTTAATTATGGTAGTTATAATTCTGGTGTCTATGATACTTCTTCAAGCAATATGAAAGAAAGAGAAGTTCCTGCTAGTTTTGCTGATGATGTCATCTATTCACTCTTTGCAAAGAGATCAGAAGACAAGGACCTCATTAATGAGGACCTTGAACAGATAAATGATGTAGACATTGAAGAAATGAACATAAAGTGGCAGATAGCAATGATTGCTCTTAGAGTGAAGAAGTTCTACAAGAAAACTGGAAGAAATATCAGATTTGATGGAAAGACACCAGTTGGTTTTAATAAGAAGAAGGTTGAATGCTATAAGTGTCACAACATTGGTCACTTTTCTAGGGAGTGCACAACAAAGGTGACTACTAATGGGAAGAAGTAGAAAGATTCAGCCTCTCAAGAAGCAGACAAGCAGGAGAAGAGTCAAATGGGTATGCTGACTTTGGAAGCTGGTGCTGTTAACTGGGGAGATCACACAGATGAAGAAACAGAACAAAATCATGCATTCATGGCTATTGGCTCCAATACTGAGGTATCCTTGTGCTCTAAAACATGCATGAAATCATATAATAATCTTAAAACATTGTGCGATGAGCAAATGAAATAGATAGGTGATCAGGAAGCTAAAATACTTGCTTACACTAATGCTGTTAAGACCTTGGAAGCTCAAATTGTCACTTATCAAAAACAGCGATTAACCTTAAATGAAAAGCTTACATTTTAAGCCAATGAAATCTATGAAAAAGATGAAAAGCTTAAAAAATATAGGAGAATTGGAATGAAAGCTGTAAAAGATAAGGTAGAATTGCAGAAAATAATAGACACATGGAATAATTCTGCTAAAAATCTGGATAGATTAATAGATTCTGGTATGAGCTCAACTTGCAAAATTGGTCTAGGATATGAAATAAAATCAAATAGTGAGATTTTAAGTTATGAGGAGGAAATGGAAAGAACTGTGTTCACTAGTACAGATGATGACTTTGCTGATAAACCTGTATACAATAGATTCTCAAAAACTGACAACTTCAAAGGAGTTGCACCTCCATTAAATGGATATTACACTCCTCTACCAGAGCAAGATTTTGATGAGTCTTTGTATGTTTATGGTAAGAAGGGACCTCAAAAGCCTGAAACAAGTATCTCAGATGACAAATCCAGTAAGTATTCTACCTGTCAATCTGATGACAGTGGAGGGTCCATTGGAAATGTCTTTGAGCATTCGGAATCAGAACCAGAAAATGTACCAAAAGAGGTGTCTAAGTCTAAACCTGTTAAGATTAGTAAACCAGTCGTGTCTGCACCAAAACCTAAAACACTTGAACCTAGTTGTGTCTCACACATAAAAACTCCTAGGCAACATGTTAAAAGTCAAGAGTCACCCAAAGTTGATAGAATGAAAAGAGAGCTTGGGAAAGGTTACTCTTTTACTCAGAAAAGATGTTTTGTTTGTGGTAGCCTTAGTCATTTAATCAGAGATTGTGATTTTCATGAAAAGAGAATGATTAGAGAGGCTGAGCTTAAGAAACAAAGGAGTGTTAATATATATATTGTGGATGCATGCTGGAACTATATTTTCATAAAATCACCTGGCACGGTGAACCTGAATATACCATGCATTATGCATGTATGTGTTGTTATAAGTTATGATTGAGTATTTGTTATCACATAATCACTCGGAAAATGCACTCCAACCTCTTTTACTTTCTATGAACGATCTTATATAGTTGGCGCTAGCCTCATTTATTTAAAGTACGCACAAGTCTGTATTTAATTTGAAATTTATGTATATCTAACTGTTGGTCTCATAGCCTCATTTGCCAAAGACTCATCTTTCGGTATTTCACAACCATCGCATTCATTATACATATTTGACTTGAGTCATAATAAATAACAATAATAATTGGTCCAACCAAAAGAACCAGTCTAAAGACAACACACAAGTAGTATATAATGGTGCTTAATCATCACTAACATTTAAGGTAATAAACTTTTAATTATTCAAATTTGCAAAATCTGACACAATGCATATATACTGATAAAATCATAAACAACTGAATTACGTCACTCATGACCAATCATGCATTTTGATCCATCCGTCTGGAAATGGATGCTGCCCTCGCCCCACATAAAATCCATCATCTTTAACTATCCATACACATACTCGCGGTTTCTTAAATGAAAATTTTGAGCAATGTTTGACAACATTTTTATCGAACACAGCAAAAAGTGCGGTCTTACCATTCCATTTGAAATCAGCATAGAACATGGTACTTCTCCACACGTTTCGGCAGAAACCCCAGTTTTCATTTTGGTACAATGCGAGAATATGGTCTCCCAGATCATCATCCTCTGATTTTATACGAACGTGGATTGGATCCTTTATCTGGTTAATGATAAAGATGACCCAAAAATCCCACGGACAAAAACCTGTGGCGTTAGCTGTTGGAGTTTTCGCTATTGGAGTTGCATTTGTTGTGAAAACAAGGTAAAGGGACAAGAAAATAATAGTAGTAATCTTCATGAGTGCGTTGAATGGCTATATCAACATATACGAAAACTATTATGTTATATAGACCAAAAAAGTCTGTTCATTCTTCTAAGTATGGAAAAAGGTCAAAGACAATTATTAGTATTAATTAAAAGGTCAAAGACAATTACTAGTATTAATTAAAAGTTTGTTCATTCTTCCAAGTATCGAAAATGGTCAAAGACAAATACTAGTATTAATTAAAAGGTGAAAGACAATTAGAGCACTTGGTAACATAGAGTTAAACTTTAACACACTGCCACGTCAGCGCCACATCAGCTTTAACATTTTCACCTTTAACTAAAAAAAAACCCACTATCATAACTCACCTTAACTCACCTTTAACTCAATTATTTTCAAATTCAACCCCTAAACTCAAACTAATACTTCATTTAATAACTAATACAACATTAGATATTAAACACTACAATACGAATATTAAACATTACAATACAAATATTAAACATTACATAACATTAAATATTAAACATTACAATACAAATATTAAACATTACATAACATTAAATATTATACATTACAATACGAAACAAATACTTATTCATCGTCTTCGGAATCTTTTTCTTCTTGTTGTCGTTGAAGATGTTTCTGCCAAAGATGCTTCATAAGGTCTAGTTGTAGTCGACTATGCGTTTCTCTGTCGCGTATTTTTTTTGCCTTCCGACGTTGGACATCACATCTGTCGACCCACCTGTCTTTCCTCATACGTGGTGACGGATCCACCCACATCTCGCCGTATTCACGTAGTGCAAACTTTTGATCTTTTAAAATCATATTATGCAAAATAATGCAAGAATACATGATTCTACGTATCCTGACAATTTCCATTTGACGTGTCGGTTGTTGTAGTATACCCCAACGTCCTTGGAGCACACCTAAAGCACGTTCGACATCCTTTTGTTCACTTTCTTGTTTCCTTTTAAAATAACCATGTTTATCGTCAGTTGTTGCTGAGAAGGATTTGACGAAAGTAGCCCACTGTGGGTAAATTTCGTCAGCTAAGTAATATCCCTTTTCATACCTGGTTTCATTAACCATATAAGGTGCTGCAGGGGCGACGTCATTAAGAATGTCGTCGAATAACGGAGAGTTATCTAAAACATTAATATAGTTATTCGCCCCCGCCATCCCGAAAAATGCATGCCAAATCCATAAATCTTGCGAAGCAACTGCTTCAAGCATTATTGTTGGGTATTTTTTATCACCCCTACTAAATTGCCCTTGCCAAGCAACCGGACAATTTTTCCACTCCCAATGCATGCAATCAATGCTACCAAGCATTCCCGGAAAACCATGGTATGCCTCATGTCTTTCATAAATACTTTGAATGTCGGACCATGTTGGTTTTCTTAAATATTCCGGCATAAACAAATCAATAACACACTTGTTAAAATTATCAAGACAATTACGTGAAATATGCTCACCCATTTGCAAATATTCATCAAATTCATCGGGTGAGGTGCCGTACGCCAATTAGCGTATGGAAGATGTACACTTCATAAGAACACTAATACTCATTCGACCCGTACAATCGGGTGATTGCCTAAAGAATTTAAAATGATCCGGAAGAAAATCGGAGGTATAAGATTCAATACCTTCAACTATTTATAGAAATAGTTTCCGGCTCATACGAAATCTTCTTCGAGAATGCCGAAGCGGATACTTACAATCGTGATTGAAATAGTCGCTACGCAAACGTTGTTCAGCAAGCTCACGTTCACGATAGATATGACTATGTGACATCGGAGGTTGAGCTGCTGCTTGTTCCAATTGTTGCTGATATTCGTACGTGGCTGTCATAAATTGAATGTCAATTTCGTCATCTACATCTGACCAGTTGCTAAATTCTTCGTGACTTTGATTCGGATCCATTGTAAATGAATAAGTTTTTTTTTTTTTTTTTTTTTTTTTTTTTTTTTTTTTAGAGATGAAGTATTTTTGAGATGTGGAAGTGTGAAAAAAATTTGTGTGTTAATTGGTTATTTATAGTGGTGGAAAAAAGGTTTTGAAAATTTGTACTTTGGAGGGCCAAAGTTGTAAAAATTAATTTTGAATTCCAACGGCTAGTTGTGGTATGCAGGGGTGAAAGTGATTTTTTTTTTTTTTTTTTTTTTTTTTTTTTTTTTTTTTTTTTAATACAAAACAACCCTTAACCCTTCGTTAAGGGTTTAACACATTCCCTTAACGCAGCGTTAACACAGCTAGCATGGTGTGGTTAACGCACCTTATAGCAGCTCAAGTGAAGGTTTAATGCAGGGCTGCGTTAACCACACTGAATGCTCTTACTAGTATTAACTAAAAGGTGAAAGACAATTACTAGTATTAATTAAAAGGTGTAAGACAATTAATTACTAGTATCTAACTATACTTAAAAATTGGGTTGCAAGTTGCTCCCATATTGAATATGAGCATTTATGTCACAAGCTAAGAAACTCAAATATGTAGTTTAAGCTAATGAATTTAGTACATGCGTAGCTTATTTTGAAGCTTTTATCGTTAATCAAGAGCTCTATTTAAAAGCTTTTAATAGCTTTAACAAACGAAAGGTCATGTAATTAAAATGAGTGACTTTAGTTAGTCTTTTCATATTCATAAGTTACATAAGCACATTCAAGTATAAATAAGTGTCCATCCAACAACATCAGACCAGCAAATTTTTGATTCTCTATTTGATGACCCTAACTATACATATGTGTTCAGTTTTTCTTTCAATTTTTTTTTTCTACTTTGATTGCATGCTTATTTCAATTGACTTTGATAACCTTTTTGATTGTGAAATTAATTACCAATAAGTTTGGCTGATCAACTTTTTAGTTGCAGGTATTGCCACAAGAGATGCTTGGTAGATCAACGTTTGGACAGTCCACGTGGTTGCTCAAATGGCTCCGTGTTCGAGTAGTCGACCAACTCTTGCTTTTGGCATCCCATTTCATAATTGGAGACACAAATAGCAGTACTAAGTTCATAGGTAGCAGTACAAATTGTCTGATGTATTTAGAAAGTATATTTTTATTGTCATTAGTTGGTTTAAAATTTCAGATTTTAACATATAGTAGGAACCATGATCTGCATATGCGTAAAACAAAGGTACATACTTTGAGGGGGTTAAATTGGATAGAACATATGTATTAACTACCATGTACTACAAATGCCTACTTAGGTCTAGAAGAAAAGAAATGGATGTTGAAAGATGTCACTGAGAAAAGGATACGTATATACTATTTACACGAATACTTTTAAGTGTTTAAAAAATGAACCTTTTATTAATGAAAGCTTAAATTTGTTGTTTTGGAGTGCCACTGCCATGTTTCTAAACTACAACTTTGAAGGCATAGTAAGAATTGTCTGTAAAAGATACATTATATTAGCATCCAATTTCTTATATTGTGTTCCTGATAATTGATTTAATCTGCCATTTTTATGTCACTTGGTATTTTTATCTCTTAAATTGACTGCAACAATCCATAAGTTTAGGAGGGATGCAAACATCTTGATGTTTTTTTTTTTTTTTTTTTTTTTTTTTTTTTTTTTTTTTTTGTTTTTTTTTCTTTCCAGATTTGAAATCCATCGAGTGTGCTCTGATGTTACTACTAATTATCTCACAAGCTACCCTAGATCTAGAGAGAGAAAGTTAGAGAGAGAAAGAGATGGAAGGTTACTTAAGAATAATTAACTTTCATTACACAATTAACCAACCAACCCTCTCCCTACAAGGGATGGGGTATATATAGTGTTTCTACAAGTATGGGCTTTAGCCCTAATTAACAACATAATTAAATAAGATAACAGGCCACAGCCCATGGTCCTTCTACACAGGCCGAAGTATAAAACTAACCTAAAGGCCCAAGCAACCTATTACATAAAATGATCAATACTTGATGAATAATAACGTGTTCCCAACAAACTCCTCCTAAGTATTGGTCATCTAGGTTGTTTGATGTCATCTTTGCTTATTCGGCTTTGACGTCATTTTCCATCTTTGTTCTTTCGTTCTTGAAATATGTGATGTGATAATCTCTACATCTGCCTTCCACCAACGTTCTTTGATGACAGTGTCTTTACGTCTTTTCCATCATGCTCATATGTCTTTTGACTTTTGTTCTTCAATTGTTTCTTACTTCATAAGCTTCAAACTTTGACTTGTGAAATGTTGTTCTGCTCGATCTTTGACTTTTCTTTAACTTCTTTGAACTTTTGTTATCTCTTAGTCTTTGTGAGAACTTTTCTTCAGGATATGAGCATGATGGAATGGTGGTAGTGGTACTCCAGGTCTCCATGATTTCCTGCAGGTAAATAGTTAGCAATAAATCATCCGGCACTTACAGGTTCGGACTTCGAGATCGTCAACAGCATAGTGTGAAGACTTTACAAATGGCGCACCGAAGTGCATCAACGATTCAGTGAGCCGCTGAAGTATACCGAAGTATCACTCCACGACTGTAGACCGTTTTGGAGCTAACACTAAGCGTAATCCACAAGGGATTACCGAAGTGACCTGCTGTCAGGGCTGTTTGATGTTGACCCTGGCAGGATTTCCATTCAATCACTGAGAATCATAATTTATGAATTCTCTCATGAATGTTCTCGGCAGATTGCTAAGATCTGCGAAGGACACTCTTATAATTTACAACTGGCGTCCATAATGTTGAACAACCAGTGTAGAAATTCTAAGTGTTCCTAAGAGATCTTTTTTGTATCTCATGGCTCTAGACTAAATTAAGTGCTTATATTTGGTCGTCGAAGGCATGGAGCAGAGTGCCTCCTTTTCTATATCAACACATCTCGGAGTGACAGGTCGATAGATAATGAAGGGTTCTCCGTGAGAAATGAAACAAATGTCTTTTGAGAGACACCTGAGTGGCTAGAAGGTTTAGTGCATTGCGTCACTGGGTCCATGACGGCTTAATCTTCAATACCGGTGTTACCGTAGTAACAACCAGTAGCATATATATTGAACCCAGTGTCTGCCCTAAGGTTGATCAAATGGAGGGCTATTTCTTTTCACCCTTTTCTTTACTTTTCTTTTTCATTCTTCAACCCCTTCTTTCTCCTTTCATTTCTTTTCTCGTTTTTTTCATCTTACCTAGGACTTTTAGTTCTAAACTATTGGTATTGTCCTTGGGTAGATCCCTCCGGCTCTGGCGGATCATAAGATGGTTTTTCCTAACCTTACACTGGTACAGAAAGTGGCTTTCGTCACACCAAAAATGCGTGACTATATGCATATAGTCACACACGTTTTTTTGGGTGTGTGTGACGAAAAGTCGCGCCACCGTAGGTATCATATGGTCACATTGTTTAGTTTGTGGCCGTTTTCATTGAAAAAGAGTGACCAAAACCCGAATATGTGTGACAAATTTCCCATCCTATGGCCACATGAATATATAATAAATGTGACGTTTGTGATGATTTAGTCACACAACATGTGTTGTTTTTTTTGAGTTAGTCACATACAATTTAAAAAACAGTGGCCAAAAGTGTTAATAAGTGTGACCATATGTTGTTTAAAGTGAAGAAATGTGTATTTTGTGTGACTATTGATCATCCAATGGTCACATGAATTTTTAGTTTGTGTGGCCTTTTGTAATATTTAGTCACACAAAGCATGTTTGTTTTGGGTATTTAGTCACATACAATTAAGCATAAAGTGGCCAAAAGTGTTAATAAGTGTGACCATATGCTGTTTAAAGTGAAGAAATGTGTATTTTGTGTGACTATTGATCATCCAATGGTCACATGAATTTTTAGTTTGTGTGACCTTTTGTAATATTTAGTCACACAAAGTGTTGGGAATTATTGTAGAACAGACTTAAGTCTGCTGATGAAATCGTTAAGTCTGTTAGCTTAGTTAAGTCTGCCAGTACAAAGTTAAGTCTGGCAAACATAGCTAGTACCGGTAGGTATTACTCCCTCCGTCCCTAAATAAATGTCCACTATCTATTTTTAAAGTCATTTTCTTTAAACTTTGACATTAAATTATTTCATTTGTGTTATGTAATACTTGATGAAAATTATACCAATGAAAATACAATTAAAACTCAATCCATTCATATATTTTGCATTAAGTACTATAAAACACAAATAAAATAATTTAAGGTCGAAGTTAAAAAGAGAAGACCTTAAAAGTCATTAGTGGACATTTATTTAGGGACGGAAGAAGTATTAGTTCACTACAACAAAATTAAGCTATTGCAACATTTTAAAAGCGACACTTTTAGAAATTGTTGCCTTTTAGACTTCAATAATAATAAAGCAACATTTTACTATATAAGTGTTGCATTTAATGATCTAATGCAACATTAGTTTATAAGTGTTGCATCCATTAGGAAAAAAATACAACACTTTATAAAAGTGTTGCACTTTTTAAAAGAAAATTCAACACTATGGTCCAAAATGATGCAAATCTTATACAATCCCGCAACATTTCAAAAAGTGTTGCACAACATTTGGAAAGTGTTGTGTTCACATACGTTTTAGATCAAGGGCACTTAGGATTTTTAGATGCTAACATTAAGAGATTACAATGAACATTTTGGAAACCTCCCTCCATGTTGGTTAATACATTCATCATATTTTGTGTTTCTAATATACAAAAGCTAAGTCTGTCAATGATCGTAGTTGTCACTTAGTAACACACGCTTTTTTAAGTGCATACAATTATAAGATAAAAGAAGGTATTATTTTTATTAGACACTTTAAGGTTAGTGCTAAGGTTACATATATCTATGAAAAAGTAAAACTTTCACTACAAGACATGGATTCATAGGACGCCAATAATCTTCATGCACCTCAATTGTATTAGGTGTAACAGACATGTCAATTCCATAACAAAATTTTAAGTTAACATCATTTAAAAAAGTCATTTAAATTTTGCGACATGAAAAATGCAGCAACACGAAATAAAGTAGAAGCAAATTGTCTCATCATCACGCTCCATCAATTGCATTTGCAATTTCGACATTTTTTGCAATCATGTGTATCTTGAGAAGCATGCATGAAACAACTCTTTTCTAGTTAGCTCACTCCCTGTTATAAGATTTATGTTCAAACAAAATATATAATCTCAATACATATGCATATTTTACATCAAGAGCTACACAATAAGATATAATTTTACCTTTAGTTCTTCATGCACCGTGGCATAACTTTTTTTTACCCGTAACTTGCACCATCTTCTTTTCTGCGCGACTGGCCTTAATTTTTTCAGCTACTCCTTAAAGTAGGAAATGAATAATCATGAATAAGCATCCTAAACATTGCATAGAAAAAAGTCCACCTATGCAGACAACAAAAGTTTATATATGCAAAAAAAAAACACCAGAAAGAAAAAAAAAAAATAAAATAAATAAAAAAAATAAAACAACCAATCTCAAATATAGAATGAGTAGAAACAGGGGTAACTCATATGATCGCGGTTTGGTAAACTAATATTCGACTATTCGTAACTTTGAATGATTCAGTTTAGTAAAGTTGGATGAAGCATGCTAGCTTATGTATTTAGCAAGATATTATGGACCAAAATATATAAGCATTTATATGCGTAAGTGGTAAGAGTTTTTAGGCTTATCTTTTGAATGTTTTGAATCTACTTTATAGATGATATGGCTTCAAATGAGCCTATTAGAAATTCGATTGTTACTCAATCTTTTTTAACGAGCTTAAGTTGCCACCAAATGTAAGTCATTTGGAGATGAGAATGCGTCTAAAGCCAATTTTGTATTTCTTTATTTAAATTCTTCCAGCAAAAAGTTATTCAAGAACTACATACCTGTTGTTGCATCATTGGAACGGGCTGCTGATTTTGTTGCACAGGACCAGTTCCACGCCTTCCACCAAGTGCTGGCCTTGTTGGACAAATGGTACGAAGAAGTTCAGTATAGGACTGCCACCTGGCCTCATTCCAGGTACCAACTGCTGCTGGTAACCAAATTCACCTTAAAAAAAAGAAAAGGGAACAACGTTTAGCAAAGATACAAAAAAAATGCAGATGGTGCACAAATAAGTTTAGCAAGGAGTACCTGTGGAGGAATCATAGCAGGGGGAGCTTGGCCATAGAATAGCTGATGGCCCATACCTGGAGGCTGGAGCACCACGAGGGTGCACAGGCATACAAGAAGCCATCATCGAAGGTGCCATTGCAACTGGCCTCATTTGTTGAAATTGAGCCTGAGGGAGATAAAAGTTGACAACTTTAGAGGATGACTCGTTTTATTATACAAAATATGATAGGTGATACAACTTTTTTTGTTAATATTGATTTAAGAGACCTTGACCAATCATCTTACCTGCAAGTCTGCGACCTTGCCCTTCTCTCTTCCTTACATTGTGCAAGTGCAACATATCACCTAGCCATTTTTGCAAGTAATAAAACCCTGTTAACTGCAGTGAAAAACTAAGATCATCTGCTTTGACTAAACAAAAGATAGTTCAATAAATTCCACTAGAATACCAACTCCCTGTTTTTATTTGGTTCTCAAGTCTCTAAAGCTTATCAAGTCTCATTTTTGCAATGGACGAATCTGTTAACATAATCACCTAGCCATTTTTTTTAACATAGCGACAAAGATCCTTATTGCATACTCTGTATTTAACATGGCATGTCAGTTAAATAGATTTCAATTATATCCTATGGGGGAAGAAGAAAAATAGTTTAGTTCAACTGCCTAAGTACCTATGGAATTCAAAGATCCTGCAAATTATGATTATAATTATCTTAATTCGAATTACTTCTTAAGCATCTCGGAAAGACTACTATACATTAATGATTTCGGATTTGACTCGATTTTGACAGTAACATCCTATTAAAATGGTTAAGTCACATAAACTGTTTCTGGGACAAGCAAAGTGAAGACTGCCGTAACCACCTAATAGTGAAGTTTGTATAGCAATCGAGTACCGTATGGAAAATATATAACAAGGAATGGACAGTAAAGATATCTTCATTAAAAAGAATCATCATTGTCTAAAAGTCATTACTGAAACTACAAACATACCTCTAAAAACATGTTAATGGGAATTATTCCCTTGTAATCAACATAAAGATCCGACATGGAGAAACTTTGAAACTAGCAGCTGCTGCTAGAACTCCAAACTAAACATTACGTTAATGTTCCTAATTTACAACTGCTTCATTTCAGTATGCTTTCCATTTTCAAATGATCCATTCACAATTATCTCCTTTTTCCCTTTTATTTGCATCCCTCGAGTCGTCATCTGTAAACTAAGAAATTGCTTCAAAATTTCCTATTTTTCCGTCTCTACTTCAAGTAGCTAAGAATTTCTTGCCGGTTTGCAACTTTAATTTCACCACAGGTCGTTTCTCAACAACAATCTCAACATCATTGCTTTTTAACCCCTGAATTATCAGAGCAATTCTACCTAGTGGAGAAACAACTTTCGCCCATAAGCTAAGGCTTTGCACCACATTTTCTTCCCACCACAAGTCTCTTGGGAACAGAAGCCAACAAAACCACTTTCTCCCTGTAGTCTAATGGAGATACAAGAAACGGATTACTCGCTTGCTCCCTTCCACCATTAACTCCCGGCTCAGAAACATGTACATGAAAACCATTACTAGCCAAATGTTTTTATGATTTCAACAACCTTCTTATCTTGGTCAACCTGCATTATTTCAGTTTCTTCTATACAAACCGAACCAGAGCTTGTATATGTCTTAGCATCAGGAAAAAAAGGTAACCAAGACGGAACATGATCCACTGGAGGCATCACTCCACTACTAGAAAAAACTCGCTCTCAACTTTCTTTCCTAGACAAACGGAAACTCAGGAACCAAATTCGCAAATCCAACTTCTTCCGTAACCAGGCCGGGATTTGGGCATGTGCGGGAAGGGCAAGGCACAGGGCCTCCATTTTTTAGGGGCCCCAAATTTCTAAAAGCTTAGCTTGAGTCTAAAGTCGTTTTTGGAGGATTTATTGCTGTTAATAAATGATTTGGGATGAAAAATAGAAGATATCTAACTATCTTATAATGCACAAAGGCCTACTATTAATAGAAATACTTAAAATTAAGCAATACAAGTTATAAAGCTAAAAGTACAAGTAATTAAAACACATTTTCTAACATTTACAAGTTCTTAAGCTCAAAGTACAACTAATTAAAATAGAAATACTAACATTAAATACAATAAATAAATCATTATGTACATTAAATACAATTAATTAACGGGTCAATAAATACAATTAATGCAGTTATTAAATAATTAAAACACCCCTTACATAAGAAATACAAATTATCAAGCATATTGTACAACCAACTTAAACACAATTCTTGCATTAAATGTCACTAATACAAATAATAAAGCACATGATACAAATATTCAAGCCCGAACGGGCAACGGGCCAAATGGGCTCGAGCCCGAACGGGCACGGGCCAAACGGGCTCGAGCCCGAACGGGCATGGGCCAAACGGGCTCGAGCACGAACGAACACGAGCCAACGGGCTCAAGCCCGAACGGGCACGAGCTAAACGAAATTCTTGATATCCGTAAATGTATTGTAAAAAAAAACATAATAAACTAAAATACATGATTCACCAGAAAATTTTATTTCAGGGTACCCGCCGCCGCAACGCGCGGGTACCTGCTAGAAGATATATATGAAAAGAGAAAAGAAAGCTTGAGATTGAACTTTAATGGAGGAAAATGAGATATTGAGATCTATATTACGTTGGAGAAGACAACACAAAGTGTTTTGAGTAGGCCCTGGATTTGATTTGTCTTTTACCTCTATTTATTTTCAAAATTTTAATAATAATATTTGTGCTTATTATGTACAGTATCTATTTAACCCCTTGTCCCATTCAATATTTTTGGTTCAAGACTTCTCATTTCCAAAGATTAAACGCTAAAAAAAAAAACTGCATCTCTCGTTTGAAATATGTCTTACAAATACGTTTTAGCTATGACATATTTTAAAAATAAATACGAAGCATCTTACTGTAAACGTGTACTAATACTTTAGAAGTCAATGGTTACATCCGGAGAAGAAAAAGATAGTATTTAAACTAAAATAACATAAGCAAGTTGTTATTTGATCGATACCAAAAACAATGCATAGTAGCATTATTGTTTGCAAATTTTATAAGTATTTCGACTTTCACAGTTAAGGGCCTATTTTGATATTGTGGCACAGGGCTCAAAATTTCACGGGACGGCCCTGTACACCCGTAACACCAACATGCTTCATAACCTCCTTAACAGTCCCACACTCCAACACACAACAATACAAATCCGAACCAGCCGCAATATATGTATAAAAACGCCAACATGCTCAATATATGTATAAAAACGCAGACATAAATGTACACACATACGTAATAGAATTTATTGCTAAAATTCCATTTAGACGTTTCAGCGAACACTTGGCATTCACAATTTGAAAATGTGTAACAAATACAAGTAGCCAGCAACGACAACCAATAAATGAAATTTACTATGCAACAAACAGTGAATGGAGAGATATATATACCCTGTTTTGTTCGTAGGTGACTTCCTTGTTATCGGTTTGTCTACTTAAAATTTGACCAGATGTATATTGAGAAGAAGTCTGTTACACCACCCAAAATCATCAAATCGTAACGCCCATGATGATGGTAGAGGTGATGCAGTCAGAAGGGTGGTGGTGGGTTATCATGGTTTGGACGCTTGTAAGTGGCTGAGAATGGAGATGAAGAGACGTGGTGTCTAACTGACAACTATGGGTGAATAATTTGGCGGGGAAATTAGCGGGCTCTGAAAAGATGACCAAATTATCTTTGGCGGGGGAATTAGTGGGTTATTCAAACTCTTAACTTCTTAAGTCTACCACCGATTACAACAAGTTAAATTTTAGTCAAATTTTAAATCTATTGAAAATTTGTGCTAAAAATATGGGTATGTTTGGCGAATGGGTTGGAGGATGGGGCTAGGGCTTATATTATAAGGCGAAAGATGGACTTTATATTTTAGAAAGTTGTTTGATGAATTAGTTGGAACCGAAGCTTATTAATGTAAAATGGCATAAAAATACATTTTGAGTTTGTTGCGATCTCAAATTTCTTATTTTGAAAGGCAATATATGCTAAATAACATGGACACGAGCATAGCAAACCAATGAACCGACCCTAAAAGGTGGTGACTTGATGGTGGTGGTGGTATTGCCGTGTTCTAGAGAGAAGAGAAGAGGAAGATAAAGCTTTGTAACTGAGACTTGTGTGTATACATATACCATCCCAGCACCACCTCATGGGCTTAGGTTTTGGCTTAGTTCTCGTGGGCTTTAGCCTAAGGATTAATTCATAAACTATTAGACTAAAATGTATAGCCTATTAGCTTGGTTTCTATAGCTCGATGCTAGACTCTTACATATTCTCTATCAACGTTACATAGTTTCTAAACGTAGAATGACCATCACATCTATCACTAAAAGTAATACGGAGTATTAACAACACATGTTGAAAAACTAATGATCACGACCCATGACCTAACACATGAAGCATAACACGCTAGAACACTGTCTAACCAAGTAGTGGCCCGGTGTCACTATGAATAGTTAGTACAACAAGATTGAAGAAAATACCCCAATATGTATGAACACCACCAGTGAAAACCCATAATAAAATGGCCAATGCCTCCACACTTGCTTCACCGACCCTTGCTCATGTGATTTATATGATTTACCAAGATCACAAAAAATTTTAGCCGAATTCCATCAATATTTTCTTGTTAGTTATTAATTTTTATATTTTTCAACCTACTAGAAACAAAGTCGCCCCCTTTTCATGCATCGTAAAATATATTATAGTTATTAGTGACATTTTTTTCATTGCTTATGTAAATAGGTAAATAGACTAGACATAAGCAATGGTAACAACTGCCAAATGAACTATTGGCAAGTCACATGGCCTCATCACAAATTGGTATTGGTATTAATGCTTTGTTATTATCTAGCTTTAAATTTATAGTACCGAATTCTTTAAACAATCGCCAACACTCACAGGCAGTGTACCCGTTCGTGTAGTATAGATAGTCGGCAAGATTTGGTCGTTCGCGAGTAGCGAGGGATCCTAAGTATCTAACTTGTAGTTTTATTAATTCCAATGCGATTAAAATCCGCCAATAATGTATTTAGACTAATTAAAATAAATAGAAAAGTAAACTGGTGAAAAGAAGATGAAGAGACAAAGGCATGTTTGCCTTGCTAATCCCCTAATTTCATCAATGACATTGTTCTGAGTGCAACGTTCATCTAGTGTGTTTCAGTGAATCTAA
Organism: Artemisia tridentata subsp. tridentata; assembly: GCA_021014915.2. NCBI lineage: Eukaryota > Viridiplantae > Streptophyta > Magnoliopsida > Asterales > Asteraceae > Artemisia > Artemisia tridentata. The sequence goes on along the minus strand of CP139509.1, from coordinate 521,077,270 downwards.
GATAGAGGAGGTCGAGTACAGTCGCTTCCGGTCCTAACTTCTTCCTAAAAGCTGGGCACGCCCTTTCGGGAACCGCTACTCTAACTAATGATCCAAGCATTAAATATCATCAACTGATCTATGTAATCTACATTTTTGTGTAGGTACCAAACCACTTAGTTTTCTTGACATCGGAAACCACCCCACACGCCAAAGCGGATGATTATGAGGAGGAAGAGGTTCGAGAAGTTCGATCAACGGGTCGGGACAAAGCTAAGAAGAAATCGTCCTCCTCCCTTCCTTCGAAAGCTTCAACTGCTGCACCTCTTGTTGATCGGTTAGTCGATAAATGGAAAAAAAGCCGCCTCGGGTTTCTTTTCAAAAAAAAGGAAGCACAAGAATCTTATTTAAAGTTGCAGCATCGGCAAATGGGGGAAATGGAAGAAAAGGCGGGTCAACAACAAATAGAATTGGAACAATAGAAGATTGCACAAAAGCAAGAAGAACATGAGCTCCAATGTTAAATGTTTATCTTCCAACAAGAAGAAAAAAAAAAGGACAACATTCACTCCCGATGACCATTTGACCAAAACACAACGAGAGATAGTGTTGGAGATGAATTGGAAAATAATGGAGAAATATAATTTAGACTATTAGTAAGTTTTTAATTTATATTGTAATGTTTTATTTTTTTATTTTTTTTAATTATATTTGAATCATTAAATTAATGTTTTTTTAATTATTAATGAAATTTTAGTTTTAATGTTTAAAAAAATGAAAATGAGAAAAAAAAATGATGATCACAGTCACCATTACGTTAAGTTGGTCATAAAAAAATTGTTAAAAAAAAAAAAAAAGTTGGCCCTGATGTGGCAGCGATGACCGTTGGCCCTAATATGGCAGCGATGACCGTAGTTGTGAGGTCATTATTACACCCGATCTTAAAATCGTTATCGATCTTTAAAAAAACTATATTAACATAGATACATATCCTTAAAATATATATATATATATATATATATATATATATATATATATATATATATATATATAAAACTATCAAGCATCTTGTATATCTTAAAAAAACTATACGATACATACTATATAAATTTTGTTTTGTACCCGTTATCAAACTGCTTCCACCTCCTTCTGAAACGCAAAATCGATACTACTTTCACCCACAGAATTTTCTTTTATATAACAACTACCAGTTGAGTATATTCTTTTATATAACAACTACCAGTTGAGTATAACCCCATCATCCCTACCTGTAACTAAACTTAGCTACTCCCCTTGTGTTGTGGAGCCTCATCTTGGTCTCAATCAAAGGTAAACTATTAAAAAGTCTTATTGTGTGTGTTATGTATTTTTTGCGATTTGGGTAATAAGGAATTCACTTCGCTTATAGATGAAATTCTGATTTGTTTAGTGATTTTAGTTGAATCGGACTCTCCTGACTCCATTATTGTCTCTGCAATATGATTTTGACCATTTGAATGATAGCCTATGTTCAGTTTTCTATTCCTAATTTGAATTCAGCAATGTGCTTTTTTGTGTTTTTTGGGATGTCACAACTTGATATACAATCACATTATTTATTCTTTTATTTTTAATTTTGCTGAGTGCATTTGAAAAAGGGGTTGTTTGTACATGTTGCTTAGAAATGAAAAGTTCTGTTCATGTTAATTAAGCTACTTTTTGGGTATCTTTATATAATTACATATGAAAGAAAAGTTTTGAGTTATATACGTTGTCTTTGGCATTGCGTTTTTCACTATCATATTTCGTACTTAACTCATTTTCAGAGGCGTCTCTGAGGATTTACGTGCCCTATCCGAGCCGTTAAAAAATATGCCCCTTAGACCCCTTATTGGGCTTATAAATTTATTATGGGTTATAGGTTTAGTTATAAGATTGGAATTTAATTGGGTCCAAGTTTAAATGTTTAATACCTATTTAAAAAAATACATATATATATATATATATATATATATATATATATATATATATATATGATTTTTTTTTTTAAATGTGCCCTCGCGTAAAACGGGCCCTAGCCGGTTGGCCTCCCCGGCTCATTTTATAAGGGCGTTGATAATATGACAAAAAAAATCCATCTATTTTATACGGAGTATTTTGTAAGGTTCTCATATAAAACTAGGCTTGAAGCTTCTAAACCATGACATAAAGAAAGTGGCTGCAGTGTCGGACCACAAGTTTATCTGCAATACTTTGCTAAGCTTTTGTCACCATATAAACGATGTTACATCTCTAGTGCCATGGTGACGCCAAATGATCCGAGGTATTGAATATAAGCTCTTATCAGTACTCATGGGTACTAACCAACAGAATCTTGATAAAGGAAGTGGCACAGCCTATACCAGCAACTATACCATGTGATTTTCACTATACAGACTTTGATGACCTACATAAACACGCCGACACAGAAAACATGCAAAGTAAGTTGTCCTTATTATTAACAGTACCTATCTCAAGCCATTGCCTTCTATACAAAGCACCAAACTATCTCCATTTGAAATTAAAGATGTTAGAGCAGTCATGTTAAAATGCTTGCCTATTAGAGAATGATGAGGACAAGGGCAGGAAGCCAAAACAAGAAGAGATATCGGTATTTCGATGAAAAGTAAGATTGTCTTATTATTTGTGTGTACCACTTAAGTTATACGTCTAATATGCAAACTTTCTTTTAGGAAAAAGCTTCTATTACTGACATTGTGGACTCCATTCCATGAAGACGAAGGAAATACACTTGCAAGCATCATCTAGACAGGACCTATGATACTTGGTATGAGGTTGAAAAAGACAGCATTCAACTCTAAGTGAAACAATGCAAATTATTATTCATTTTAACGCTTCACAATCTGAAAAAACTTGGGATACATGTTCTGCGATTGTCACACAGTATAGAAAACGGTTGTCAGTTAACTATTTAAGCACACACCATTTTGTTATATTTCTTACTAGTTTTTACACTGTTGTGCAGGCCTCTCATTGAGCACGAAAGGATCATTGGATTAATGATCAACCCACCATTAAAAAAAGAGTTACAAATGAGACAGTGGTACATTTTTCTTTAATGAAACTGCATAATTATATTTGTTGCAAATCCGAACATATTTGACATTAATTCGTAAACATATATTTTTAATTTAGGTTAAGCAAGAGCTTCAACGACTTCTTTAAACAGAAAGCTACAAGGAGCACGGCATTTTACTCCATTACCATACCATCCTCACTAAAAATCGTCTTATCCAGAAGAACAAAACATCAAATCTCTTTCCACAGCCATTGCGTCACTAAAAATCGTCTGCCAATATGGTTACTTTAGCATGTCATTCGTTTATTCCGTGATTATACACCATTACCATACCATCCTCATTTTATATACAGGTAAAAACTGCTTGGATTAAAGGGAAAATTACCCTCTCTTCTTAACAAAAGGGTTGTTGGTATACGACATGCGCCAAGTGCCACAAGTCACTTGAAGCTGATCTATCTTGGATTGTCACATGCCCTGCCTGTAAACAAGAGTCAGAAGTCTGTGTAATGTAAGTCACATTCTCAACTAGTAATATGCATTATATAATCTTTATTAAAAATATCCTCCCCATGTTTTGTCCAGGTCTCATGTGACACTGGTATTTAATGATGGAACTGGAAGCATACATGCCACTATTTCCACACCTGATGTGGAAACATTCATACCATTCAATGTACTGGAAGTTAAAAATGCGGAAGATGAGGTGATATGATATCCACTTATTTCATTCATCAAACCAAATTGGTGCTACTATCAAAAAGATTTCTATTGGACTCAAGTTACAATGTATTATACTCTTAAACTGAAAATGCACATTTACTTACACATGTATTACAGGGTACTGATATTAGAGCGGCCATTGCTTCATCAGTTCGAGGACAAATAATTGTTGCCTTTATACGCCACTACGAAATTGAATTTCGTGGTTAAACAGAGACTAAAATACACATGGTAAAAACGTACAAACCAATGGAGGCGTCGCTTCTTACAGATCTGCAACAACATGTTAATTAGGTCTACCTCCACTCTTGCTGATCCACCCAAACGGAAAGACAAGTACATCCCAGCAACCTCCGCTAAAACACAACTACATAGTCCCACGCTAGCCTCCATAAAAAAACAAGTTGCTGCTCTAACAAGCAATCAAAGCCTGACGAAAAGGACTAAAGACTGTACCACTTGAATGCAATTGTCTGACGTTAACTGGTTTGTGTATATATCCACTCTACTAAAATCCTTTTTGCAACCAGCTTTTCGAAGTTGTTCGCAAAGACTGATGATGTTTTTGCTAGATCTTTGTAAATACCTAAAGTAGATCATGGTTGTTGGTCGCAAAAACTCGTAATGCTTTCGCTGTATCACTTTGTAAACAGACAAACTTATGTAAAATTATAATTTAATGTATCATATGCTTGTGTATCCTTATCACATATATAGCATTGTATTACGTGAAACAAAAGTGTTACAAATTTTATAAAAAAGTGTTGCCTTAACGATGAAAAACAACTAGAAATGTTGCATTCCATAAGATAAAGTGCTACATACTTTGTTGCAACAAATGAGAAAGTGTTGCACTTGAATCTAATATTGTTGTGGTTCTATAAAAAAATGTTGCATTTGATTTTAAAAAGTGTTGCACGTAAATATAAAACTGTTGTATTTTAATGTAAAAAGTGTTGCATTGAGTGTTAAAGTGTTGCAATTAATTATAAAAAGTGTTGTGTTTGAATGTAAAAAGTGTTGCACTTCTCATTAACACATTTGCAAAACAAAGGCAACACATTTAAAAAATGTTGCATATTCCATTTGAAAGTGTCACTTATACCTAAGGCGACGTTACATAATGTAGCACTTGGTAAAGTGTCACTTTAGGCATAATGCAACATTTTAAACCCATAATACAACACTTACGCAGTGTCGCTTTAATCTTCGGGTCTTTGAACATGAAATCAAAGGTGTTTCAAAGGCATCTTCAAGTGCTGCTAATGTTGCTTTTGTCTCCCAAAGCAAGAGCAGTACTAGCAAAGTTAATTCTGGTAGTTATAATTCTGGTGTCTATGATACTTCTTCAAGCAATATGAAAGAAAGAGAAGTTCCTGCTGGTTTTGCTGATGAAGTCATCTATTCACTCTTTGCAAAGAGATCAGAAGACAAGGACCTCATTAATGAGGACCTATAACAAATAAATGATGTAGACATTGAAGAAATGAACATAAAGTGGCAGATAGCAATGATTGCTCTTAGAGTGAAGAAGTTCTACAAGAAAACTGGAAGAAATATCAGATTTGATGGAAAGACACCAGTTGGTTTTAATAAGAAGAAGGTTGAATGCTATAAGTGTCACAACACTGGTCACTTTGCTAGGGAGTGCACAACAAAGGTGACTACTGATGGGAAGAAGCAGAAAGATTCAACCTCTCAAGAAGCAGACAAGCAGGAGAAGAGTCAAATGGGTATGCTGACTTTGGAAGCTGGTGCTGTTAACTGGGGAGATCACACAGATGAAGAAACAGAACAAAATTATGCATTCATGGCTATTGGCACCAATACTGAGGTATCCTTGTGTTCTAAAACATGCATGAAATCATATAATAATCTTAAAACATTGTGTGATGAGCAAATGAAACAGATAGGTGATCAGGAAGCTAAAATACTTGCTTACACAAATGCTGTTAAGAATTTGGAAGCTCAAATTGTCACTTATCAAAAACAGCAATTAACCTTAAATGAAAAGCTTACATTTCAAGCCAATGAAATCTATGAAAAAGATGAAAAGCTTAAAAAATATAGGAGAATTGGAATGAAAGCTGTAAAAGATAAAGAAGAATTGCAGAAAACAATAGACACATGGAATAATTCTGCTAAAAATCTGGATAGATTAATAGATTCTGGTATGAGCTCAACTTGCAAAATTGGTCTAGGATATGAAATAAAATCAAATAGTGAGATTTTAAGTTATGAGGAGGAAATGGAAAGAACTGTGTTCACTGGTACAGATGATGACTTTGCTGATAAACCTGTATACAATAGATTTTCAAAAACTGACAATGTTGGGTCTAAAATGCTGCTGATTTGAGAGACATAACTCTGCTGGATAGTTATGTGACTCTGCTGATTAGTGTATTAACTCTGCTGTTTTGATAACTCTGCTGTTTTGGTATAATAGGCATATTGTAACTCTGTTGCTAGCTCACGAGGACTCTGCTGCTAGAAGGATTACTCTGCTGCTTATTAATTATGTAAAGTATGTTAAGATAAGTATAGAAAAGATACGTATGAATATTTTTCTTGTATAGGAAGTCTTGTAAACCGACTAGGACTCCTTACGCTATAAAAGGAGGTTCTAGGGTTAGAGTTAGATATCAATTGATTGATCATCTTAGCATACGTATTGTTTACACTTCAAGGTTTATTGTAACCCTATTGCTATTCAGAGCAATCGTATTAATATATTGAAGTGTTGTTTGATAATTCGTTTGTGTTTATTCTTCTTAAGATCAAGTATTAGTTTCCGCATAATATTTGATAAACAACTCAAGATTAGTTTCTATACCGATTACCTTAGGTTTATCTAAAGTAATTAATAAGATCGTGAAGCTCAACTGGGATCAACAAGTGGTATCAGAGCTTGTGATCTAGAAACTGGTACCAAGAAGAATTTTTGAATACAAGATTTGCTAATCATCACTGTAAGCAATGGACTTCGACTCTACACACATGGTTACTGCATCAAGGGTTCCCATGCTCAAGACTGGAGAGTATGAGATCTGGAAGATGAGGATTCAACAGTACATAAGAATGGTTGATTACTTACTTTGGGAAGTTATTATTCATGGTGACACTGTGCAAACCAAGACTGCTACTGGATCAGTCTTGACTCTCAAGACAAGTGAGGAGAAAGCACAGAGAAGATTGGAGGTTAAGGCTCACAGTATTCTCATGATGGGAATACCTAATGATTATCAATTGAGCTTTAATCATATTGAGTCTGCTAAGGAGTTATGGGAAGCAATCGAACTTCGATTTGGTGGGAATGAAGCTACAAAGAAATCAAGAAAGAATCTACTGAAGCATCAGTTTGAAACTTTCACTGCTTCAAGTTCTGAGGACATTGAAGGAACTTATGATCGACTTCATAAGCTAACCAGTCAGATGGCTCTTTTGAAGATTGAGCCATCTCAAGAGGATGTCAATCTAAAGTTTCCGAGAAGTCTATCTTCTGAATGGAACACTCATACAGTGGTTTGGAGACATAAGGAAGATTTTGATACTATGACATTGGATGATTTGTATAACAATTTGAAGGTGTATGAATCTGAAGTTAAAGGATTGTCAAGCTCATCCTCTACCACAAATAATCTTGCTTTTGTTTCCTCAAGCAACAAGACTACTGGTAGACATCAAGAACAGCACTCTGCTGCTGGTGCTTTTGCTCCTGCTGTTGGTTCACATGTCTCTGCTGCTGACTCTGCTAACACCAACACCATCAGTGATGCTGCAATTTGTGCTTATTTGGCTGAACTTACTACAAGTACTTCAGTCATGCCTCAAGATCTGGATGAACTTGATCCTGATGATGTTGAGGAGATTGATATGCAATGGCAGTTTGCAATGCTTACTATGAGGGCAAGAAGGTTTCTTAAGCGAACTGGAAAAGAGATGAAGTTCAGAAGGAACAAGAGTGTGGGATTTGATAAGTCAAAGGCTGAATGTTTTAACTGCAGAAAGAAGGGACACTTTGCAAGAGAATGCAAAGCACCAAAAAAGAGTAATGAGAATTTCAAGAAGTCTGCTGATGAAGAGCCAAATTCCACTACTGCTATGGTATCATGTGATGGATTAGGTGATTTTGATTGGAGTGATCTTGCTGAGGATGGTCCAAATTGTGCATTGATAGCAGAAGAGGAACCTGAAGTACAGCAGTTTGCTCTCATGGCCTATTCTTCTTCTGGATCAGACTCTGAGGTATCCAATGATTCAACTTGTTCTTTTAAATCATGTTCTGATAAAATTGAGATGCTTAAGTCTAGCTATGGAAACCTTAAAAAGGAAAATGATACAATTAAGCTAGATAATCTTAGTTATGCATATGGTTTAAAGAACTTAGAAGAGAAACTAGAATTTTATAAAAAGGCTGAAATTGAATACCTTGATCAGATCACTGTCTTGAAAAATGAAATTATCATGAAAGATGATGAGATTAAGGTTCTTATGGAAAAAGTAGAACAGGCTGAACAGGCTAGAGATTCAGCTAAGAGTGAGACTGAAAAACATGTTGTTATGATAGAAAAACAACAATTTGCCACTGACATACTCAGTAAACCATTAGGAAGACACTTTAATGGTTTAGGATATAATGCTGTTTCTCATCCTAATAAACTTAGTGCCAATGCCCCTCCTACTAGGACACTAACTTTCATATCTGAGTCTGAGGTTAAACCTGTAGATGAAACTAGTAAACCTGTAGATGAATCTAGTGAAAAAGAAAAAGAGTCACCTAAGGTTGAGGTAAAGAAGTATGAAGAAGCACCCCTGATTGAAGATTGGGTATCTGACAGTGATGATGATGAAGTAGAATCTGATTCAACCTCTAAGAACAAAAAGGAAGAAATTCCTACTGTTGTTGAATCAAAAGCACCTAGGGCTAAAAAGGTTGATTTTGTTAAGCCTAGGTTTGGTAAAGGTATCTCTAGGAAGATGGCTGAGTTTGACAACACACCTAGAGTATATCCAAAAAGAACAAATAACTTGCCTAGGGGAAACCAGAGAAATTGGAACAACCTAGTTTCACACAAATTAGGTACTGATTTTCAATTACTTAAGAAGGCATGTTATTGCTGTGGTAGCTTTGAACATTTGCAAGATGAGTGCTATAAGAAACCAGCTTGGAACCAGTACACTAGGGTGAACCATAGAAACTCTGCTAGAAAGACTCACCCTCACCCCAAAAGAAACATGGTTCCTAGGGAAGTCTTAATGAGAGATGGTACTTCTAGAGTTATCTCTCCTATTGCTCCAAATGTGCCCATAAAGAAGGATATAGCTGACTCTGCTGTTAAGGCAAACTCTGCTGTTAAAGCAGACTCTGCTGTTTTGCCTAAAGTTGTTACTGATACTGTTGTGGGCAATCATTTTTATGCTGTTAAAGCCTCAGCTTGCTGGGTCTGGAAACCAAAAGTTAAAGTTTTAGATCATGTTCTCAGACACAGCAGTGCACCAATGCAGTTGAAGAAATTTGACTACTTTGATGCACAAGGTAGATCCAAGTCAGTAATGGCTTGGGTCCCCAAGAGAAACTAATTCTCTTACTTTTTGTGCAGGGCAATCTACAAAAGGAGCTAAAGGACAAATGCATTTTTGATAGTGGATGCTCTTCACATATGACTGGAGACCAAAGCAACTTGGAGAATTTTGAAGCTTTGGATGGTGGTTATGTGGCCTTTGGGAATGACCCTAAAGGTGGAAAAATTGTTGGTAAAGGCATAATCAGAACTGGAAAATTGGATTTTGAAAAAGTGTATTTGGTGAATGGTCTCAAGTTCAATCTTTTTAGTGTCTCACAAATGTGTGACAGGAAGAATTTTGTTCTTTTTACCGATACAGGGCAGCCCTTTGATTTTTCTGGTATGATATTTGAGGGGATGAAGAAGTTTGTTAAGAAGAAGTTTTACTTGTACCCAAGGTTTCTACAACTTATAATAAACAGACAGCTGAGGGAACCATTGAGGCATGTAAATGTTGAGCCCTGTAGTAGAATGGCCATCAAGATGTTTGCATTTTTAAAGAAGAATGGGAAAGGATTTTCTGGTGTTATAACTCCCTTAACTGAGCATATCTTGAATGTAGTGGCTGCAGTGAATGAGGATGAAGAGGCTGGAACACCCACAGCTTCCCATCACACATCCTCATCTACAAGCATAAATGAATCATCTTCCACAGAACCACAACCTACCCAATCACCTAGGATTTCACAAGAGGACATTGTGCACCCTCAGGCCAATGTCAGTATGGTAGCAGATGAGGCTGGTACAGGTGGTGGAGGTACCATGATGGAAGAGGCTGACACTACTGTTTCCAACTTAGTAGTTGAGCAGGACAGTGTAAACATAATTAAGACCTCAACCATGGCAACATCATTTGTAGAAGGTTCTCAGGAACCTGACACAACTGGTGGTAACCCCAGCCAAATGGCTTTTATGGGGGGCTCAGATGTTCATCCTAGGGATGAGACTGAGTTTATGTCCCAAGATTCACCTCTCAGAGAAGGTAACACATCTCGAAGTGATGAGGACAGAGATGAAACTATTGAATTGATGGACACTAATGTACATATTGACATTGCAAATGATACACCTCTCGGACCAGGTTACACAGGTCGAAGTGTTGATGCTAGTATTGAACTTGAAACAAATGATTTGACGGCTAACACACCAGTACAAAATGTCAATTCCAATGATCAACCTCTCGGGTCAGGTTACACAGACCGAAGTTGTGAGGATATCATGAAACAATTGAAAGAATTGACGGATAATTGTACAAACTTGTCAAAGGAGGTCATTGGTCTGAGAAAGGAATTAAAGACAGTCAGAGCTACTCAAGGTGCTGAAATTAGAAGACTTAAGCTAAGGGTTACACACCTTGAGGGGAGGCTAAAGAAGAAGTCCAAACCAAGTTTGGAAGAGGATGCTTCCAAACAGGGGAGGAATGAACAAGAGGCTGTGGTGAATGATAAGGATCAAGAGGATGTGATAGGTTCAGGGGAGGTTGAAAAGGATTTTGTTGAAAATGTTGGTGAAAAGGGTGACTCTGCTGGTGAAGATCACTCTGCTGATAGGTTGAAGGTTTCTGCTGAAGATACAGAGCAAAGTGCAGGAGTTATGAACTCTGCTGAATCAGATGAATCAGATGATGAGAAGATAACCTTAGCTCAAGTACTACTGAATATGAACAAAGAAACTAAAACACCTACACCATCACAAACACAACCTGTTGCTGACTCTGCTGAAGAATTTGAAAGGATGCAGAAATTGGCTGAAAAGGCTCAAATTGCTCAGGATGAAGAATATGCAAGAAGTGTTGCAGCTAGTGAAGAAAGAAATCAGTCTGAATTTATGGAAAGCACTGCATTTAAAGAAGTTAATCAAGAAGAATTAGATGAACAATTGCAGTATTTCATTGATTCTGATATGATTGTAAGAGGTGAAGCAAGGTTGATATCAAATGATGATCAGTTGGATGGCACTGAAAAGACAAAAGAGCTTGTTGAGTTTATACTCAAAAAGAATGGATTAGCTAAGTGGGAAGAGCTGATTAAGAGAATAAAAGAAGCACAGAAGCATGGTTATAAACCAAAGTCATCTTCAAGGAAAGCATTGGTTAAAGACATGAAGTACTATTTGAAGAATGCTAGAAACTATCAGATGAAGGATTTTAAGGGTAAGTCAGATCACTTAATTGAAAAAGAATTTTATGAAACTTATGCTAAGCTTAATCCAAGAAAACTTTCTGAAAAGAAAAGTAAGCCAGAGGTTATGGGATCTGAAAATGTGAAAGCATCTGGGAGTGGAAGTGTGTCAAAGAAACAAGATGACAAGGAAACCATGGAGTTTGAGAGAGAAGAAGTTAAGAAGGTTATTGGTTATAAGAGGACAGGTAAGAGAATAAAGCAGATGGCTAGAAAGAAGAGAAAGACTGAGTCTTTGGGAAAGAGTGATTCTGAAAAAGAAGAAAGTAATGAGCATTATTTTGAGGAAGTAACTGCTGAGGATATGAAAAGAACAATGGATATCACAGTTCATGTAACACAAGAGGAACCAGAGATAGTTAATGCAGTTCCTTTAGATACAAAATATTCAATCATCTCTTATGTACATACAGTCAAGGATGGAAGTGAAGCTTACTGGGAGTTTAAGAGGTCTAATAATTTGTATTATGGATTTGTTAGATTTTCTCAGATGCTACATTTTATGGATAGAGATGATGTGATGCAGGTTTGGAGGTTATATAAAGAAAAGTATGGTGATCAGAGACCAGAGGTGATGTATGAAAGAATTCACTATTACTTTTTGAAGAACATGTTTGAACCTGATGAGAGAGATATTGAATGGAGAGATTTGTTGAACTCCAGAGTTGATAGGTGGTATTTGTATCAATCTTGTGGAGTACATGAATTGGTTTGTAAGGGTGTTAAGGTCTACATGCTTGTGGAGAAGGATTACCCTTTGAATAACAATACAGCAGTGATTACTCAGATGTTAATGCCTGGAATGTTGACATTGCAGAATAGTTTCTTTTCAGATGCTCAGGCTTATCAATTGGTAACAAAATATGAGAAGATTCTTGAAGCAAAGACATCAAAACAGTAAAGTGTGTGTTTGAAAGCATCCTCTTGGTGATTAACTGGATTTAAGGAAACTTGATGATTTTTGAATAAAAATATTAAGTTTAGGGGAGGATTGTTGGGTCTAAAATGCTGCTGATTCGAGAGACATAACTCTGCTGGATAGTTATGTGACTCTGCTGATTAGTGTATTAACTCTGCTGTTTTGATAACTCTGCTGTTTTGGTATAATAGGCATATTGTAACTCTGTTGCTAGCTCACGAGGACTCTGCTGCTAGAAGGATTACTCTGCTGCTTATTAATTATGTAAAGTATGTTAAGATAAGTATACAAAAGATACGTATGAATATTTTTCTTGTATAGGAAGTCTTGTAAACCGACTAGGACTCCTTACGCTATAAAAGGAGGTTCTAGGGTTAGAGTTAGATATCAATTGATTGATCATCTTAGCATACGTATTGTTTACACTTCAAGGTTTATTGTAACCCTATTGCTATTCAGAGCAATCGTATTAATATATTGAAGTGTTGTTTGATAATTCCTTTGTGTTTATTCTTCTTAAGATCAAGTATTAGTTTCCGCATAATATTTGATAAACAACTCAAGATCAGTTTCTATACCGATTACCTTAGGTTTATCTAAAGTAATTAATAAGATCGTGAAGCTCAACTGGGATCAACAGACAACTTCAAAGGAGTTGCACCTCCATTAAATGGAGTTTACACTCTTCTACCAGAGCAAGATTTTGATGAGTCTTTGTATGTTTATGGTAAGAAGGGACCTCAAAAGCCTGAAACAAGTATCTCAGATGACAAATCCAGTAAGTATTCTACCTGTCAATCTGATAACAGTGGAGGGTCCATTGGAAATGTCTTTGAGCATTCTGAATAAAACCAGAAAATGTACCAAAAGAGGTGTCTAAGTCTAAACCTGTTAAGATTAGTAAACCAGTCGTGTCTGCACCAAAACCTAAAACACTTGAACCTAGTTGTGTCTCACACATAAAAACTCCTAGGCAACATGCTAAAAGTCAAGAGTCACCCAAAGTTGATAGAATGAAAAGAGAGCTTGGGAAAGGTTACTCTTTTACTTAGAAAAGATGTTTTGTTTGTGGTAGCCTTAGTCATTTAATTAGAGATTGTGATTTTCATGAAAAGAGAATGATTAGAGAGGCTGAGCTTAAGGAACAAAGGAGTGTTAATACTGGTAATGTGATGGCCAAACCAGTGTGGAACAATGTAAACAGAGTTAATCATGCAAACCAATTTGTTCCTAGACCAGTACAAATCAATGCTGGTAGAACACATGTTAATTCTGTTAGGACAAATGTTAATACTGGTAGGCAAAATATTAATTCTGTTGGGCAAAAAGTTAATTCTATTAAGCCCAAAATTAATTCTGGGTATGTTGATACATTTAGACCCAAACAACCAGTTGCATATAGACCATAGGTGAACTAATTTAATCAAAGAAACAATTTTGCTAAATCACATTCACCTGTGAGGAGACCCATTATTAAAAATACAGCATAAATGTCAAACTCTTATGCTGTAAAGGGACATGGGGGGTCTGTTGTTAAGGCCTCAGCATGTTGGTCTTGGGATCCATTTCAGAAAGAACTTACTTATAAATCCCAAAGCAACAGTGGATCATATTCATATAAGACATACAAATATGTTGATCCACAAGGCAGACCCAAGCCTGCACAGGCCTGGGTTCTTAAGAGAAACTAATTTCTCTTATTTATGTGCAGGATCATCCACTCTAGAATATGGGAGATAGAGGCATATTTGATAGTGGATGCTCAGGGCACATGTCTGGTAACAAGGATCACCTAAAAGATTTTGAAGAATTCAAAGGAGGTTCTGTTACTTTTGGAGGTAGCAAAGGCTACATTACTGGTAAAGGTAGAATAGTAGTTGGCAATTTAGAATTTGATAATGTGTCTTTTGTGAAAGAACTTGGGCAATTTAATCTTTTCTTAATATCACAAATTTGTGATAAGCAGCACAAGGTTCTTTTTACTGAAACTGAATGTTTTGTGTTGACTTCTGACTTTAAGATGCCTGATGAAAGTCAGATACTCCTAAAAGTCCTTAGACAACACAATATGTATAGCTTTGATATGAAGATACCTGAACCTGCAAAAGGTTTTGCCTGTTTGATTGCAAAAGCCACTATTGATGAATCTAAATTGTGGCATAGAAGACTTGGTCATATAAACTTTAAGAATCTAAACAAACTTGTGAAGAATAATCTTGTTAGAGGTTTACCTTCCAAGGTTTTCAAGAATGACCATACATGTGTTGCATGTCATAAGGGTAAACAGCATAAGGCTTCATGTAAGGCTAAATTAGAAAGGCTCATCACTAAGCCTTTACACACCTTGCATATGGATCTTTTTGGCCCTACTTCTGTGCAAAGCATAAATCATGCTAGTAATTGCCTTGTCATTACTGATGATTGCACTAGGTTTTGTTGGGTATTCTTTATGTCTAAAAAGGATGAAACCACTGGCTTACTTCAAACTTTCATTAGGTAGATAGAAAACCAGCTTAATCATAAGGTTAAGATTATTAGATCAGATAATGGCACTGAGTTTAAGAATAGAAGCATGCTTGAATTTTGTGGTAACAAGGGAATAAAACAAGAGTATAGTAATGCTAGAACTCCACAACAAAATGGAGTTGCTGAAAGAATGAAAAGGACCCTCATTGAGGCAGCTAGGACTATGCTAGTAGACTCACTCTTACCAACCACTTTTTGGGCTGAAGCAGTCAATACTGCTTGCTACATATTTAATAGGGTGAGAGTGACTAAACCTCAGAATAAAACTCCTTATGAGCTTTTATTTGGCCATAAACCAGTTATTAGTTACATAAGACCTTTTGGGTGCCATGTTACCATTCTAGATACTCTTAGTGTGCTTATAAAGTTTGATGGAAAATCTGATGAGGGGTTCTTAGTAGGATATTCACTAAGTAGTAAAGCCTTTAGGGTATACAACTTAGTGACAAAAAGGGTAGAAGAGAATCTCCATATTGACTTTCTTGAGGAGAAACCTAATGTGAAAGGAATAGGTTATAGATGGATGTTTGATATTGATTATCTGACTGATTCTATGAATTATATTCCTGTTTCTATGGAGAATCAAGCTAACCCTCATGCAGGTTCCAAAGAAGTAACTAACAATGCAGGTACTCAAGTTGCTTCAGATGCAAATGCTTATGAGCAAGAAGAGGAGAATGAGGAACTCATTGTTGTTCCCACAACAACAGTCAAGCTTGATGCAGCTTATGGTGGCACAAAGAAATCTTCTACAACTACAAAAAAGAAGGAGACTGTTACCAAGCCTAAAGCACAAGGGAAAGAGGCTTCTCCTACAAAAGTTTTAGCAGATATTCTATCTTTTAGAGATGAATTGAATGCACTGGCTGAAAAGCATCTTAGAAAGAAGGCTACCAGTACTTCCTCAATTAAGTCTGGTGGTGACTTAGTTAATTCTGCTGAGCCTGATCCTACTCCAACTGATGTTTTTGATAATTCTGAGATGCCAGAGCTTGAAATCTTTGACAAGCTAAGTAAAGGGATCTTTGATGAAGCTTCTTATGATGATGAAGGAGTGATTACTGATTTCAATAACTTACCCATAGAAGTGGATGTAAGTCAAGCTCCTGCACTTAGGATTCACAATATTCATCCACAAAGTCAAATACTTGGTGATCCTAAGTCATCAGTTCAAACTAGAAGCAAAGTGTAGAAACAGTCAGAAGCTTATGCACTTTTCAGTTTTGTTAAGAAGCAGCAAAGGAACAATCACAAAGATCAACAACACGGTCTTTTTGCATGTTTCCTTTCTCAAAAGGAACCTACCAAGGTTTCTGAAGCATTAGAAGATGAAAGTTGGGTGGAAGCAATGCAAGAAGAGCTGTTGCAGTTTAAGTTGCAAAAGGTATGGGTTCTTGTAGATCTACCACATGGAGCAAAAGTAATAGGCACAAAGTGGGTCTTCAGAAACAAGAAGGATGAAAGAGGAGTAGTGGTCAGAAATAAGGCAAGATTGGTGGCCCAAGGATACAGACAAGAGGAAGGGATAGACTATGATGAGGTTTTTGCACCTGTAGCTAGAATTGAAGCTATCAGGTTATTTTTGGCCTTTGCATCCTACATGGGATTCATAGTTTATCAAATGGATGTCAAGAGTGCTTTCCTGTATGGCACTATAGAAGAAGAAGTGTTTGTTCACCAGCCTCCTAGTTTTGTTGATCCTGCTTATCCCAAGAAGTTTACAAAGTAATCAAAACCTTGTATGGATTACATCAAGCTCCCAGAGCTTGGTATGCTACACTCTCCAAATTTCTTGAGGAGCATGGATACAAGAGGGGTGTCATTGACAAGACCTTGTTCATTAAAAGGAACAAGAAGGATATCATTCTAGTGCAAGTGTATGTAGATGATATCATCTTTGGATCCACAAAAAGGTCTTGGTGTGAAGAATTTGAGGCATTGATGAAAGGCAGATTTCAGATGAGTTCAATGGGTGAGCTCACATTCTTTCTTGGACTGCAATTGAAACAAAAGGAAGATGGACTTTTCATTTCTCAAGACAAGTATGTTGCTGAGATGCTGAAGAAGTTTGATCTTGCAAGTATGAAGTTAGCAGTCACTCAAATGGAGAACAAGGTGCCATTAACAAAAGATGAGGATGTTGATGATGTGGATGTGCACCTATACAGATCTATGATAGGTTCTCTTATGTATCTAATTGCCTCTAGGCCTGATATTATGTATGCAGTTTGTGCTTGTTCTCGTTTTCAGGTTACTCCTAAGACTTCACATCTTCATGCTGTGAAGAGGATCTTTAGATATCTAAAGGGCAAACCCAATTTGGGTCTTTGGTATCCTAGAGAGTCATCATTTGACCTGGAAGCTTATTCAGATAGTGACTATGCTGGAGCAAGTCTTGACAGGAAATACACAAATGGAGGTTGTCAATTTCTTGGCAGAAGATTGATTTCATGGCAATGCAAGAAGGAAACCATTGTGGCTACATCTACAACTGAAGCTGAGTATGTAGCTGCTACAAATTGCTGTGGACAAGTCTTGTGGATCCAAAATCAGATGCTGGATTATGGTTTGAATTTCATGAATACTATAATTCACATTGATAATGAAAGTACTATCTGTATAGTAAAGAACCCAGTGTATCACTCTAAGACCAAACACATAGAAATAAGGCATCACTTTATAAGAGATTGCTTTGAAAAGAAATTGATTAGGGTGGAAAAGATACACACAGACTTTAATGTAGCTGATCTATTGACCAAAGCCTTTGATGGACCTAGGTTCAATTTCTTAGTGGTTAATATTGGAATGATAAACCCATAGCTACATTTAAGGGGAGGTTAAATGTATAGTTTGTAATATAGTACCAGTACTTAGTAGATTTAATTCTGGTAGAAGTTAAATGTGGTAGCTTTAGAGTTAATTCTGGCAATGAGTTGGTCTTAATTCTAGTTGCAACAACATATGGTTATATATTTTCTTGGTTTTAGACTAATTTTTCCAGGAAAAGCATGGATTGATGGTGATTGGAAGCTTTGCTAATGATTTTTGTTTGTGTTTGTCCATTTTTTTTTAAGTTTGGTGAGTTATCATTAATACTGGTTGACCAATGTTAAGTCTGGTAATGTTAAAACGTAATTAATTTTTTACCGTTAGGTCTGGTCATACGCTTAATGATTTTTCCTGTTTCAATAGTACCGTTACCATTTTTTCGGCCCTAAGAGGTATATATGGATAATATTTGATTCATTTTTCATCTTTATCCATTATTTACTTCCACTTTTATAATTCTTTATTTTCGGCCAAAATTACTCTGTTTTCAACTACCAGCATCAAAACCCTAATACGGCATTCAACCAGTATTTTCAAATCATCTTTCATGGTTCAACTCAAATACTGTGATAAGCACAACCAAGTGGGTTTCTTGAAGAAACCAACCAAGAGCGAAGGTTTTGAACAAATAGTGGACTTCTTGAAAGGCTCTCATATCAGGTATGCCTTAATTCACAATCCCACTATCTATGATTCCCTAGTCAAACAGTTTTGGGAGACTGCTACTTCCGAAACTCTTGCTGATGGGACTCTACAGTTAAGGGCAACTATTGATAACAATGAGTATTCAGTCACTGAAGCATCCATTAGAAGTAGTCTTCACTTGGATGATGCTTCAGGGGAAGTTATGTTGTCAAATAAAATGATTCGAGAAGGTTTGGAAAGTATAGGATATCCCATTAATGGCACATTCACGTTTTGGAAAAGCCATTTTTCACCTATGTGGAGATTTTTAGTCCATCATTTTCTACAATGTCTAAGTTCTAAGAGTGGAGGATGGGATCAATTTGGTAGTAATATTGCTTCTGCATTGATCTGTCTTTCACTTGGTAAAACTTTTAACTTTTCAAAATTAATATTTGATGGCATGGTGGGAAATGTGAAAAGTAAACACAAGTTTTTGATGTATCCTCGTTTTCTACAAATGGTTTTGAATGTTGAAACTGAAAACAAATTGCCTTACTTGTGTGTGCCCTTCAAGGATAAAATTTTTAGTAACATGAAAAGGGGCTTTAAGGGGGCACATAAACCATTGTTAGCTTCTATGTTGCCTGTTGGTACTGACAATGCAGGTACATCATTATCCTCATCTGGAAGTGAAGCACACTCTCAACCACTTCATGCAGCTGAGGAGCCTGCACATGCACCTAGCTCACCTGCACCACAACCACCATCACCTACACCCCCACCACCTTCACCTCAGCGAACCTAGGTTCTAACTCCAACTCATGAGGAGGAGTCAACTCCAAGGTCTGTGGATGATCTTTTACAGCTGGTTCCTCAACTGGTTAAAAGGATATCTGAATTGGAAAAAGATCTTACAGAGACAAAACAAACCATGGGCAATGCTATAGTGACTTTGGTCAGAATAGTAAAGAAGACGGAGAATCTTATGAAAGCAAAAGGGGTTGTCTTTAGTGATAAGGATGGTGCTGCAGATGAAAATTCTTCCAAACAGGGGAGGAATTTGGGTGAAGACACAATCTTTCAGACTCCTGCTCAAGCAAAATCAAAAGGTGATACTGATATTAGTCCTAAGGGATTGGAAGCAGCAGAGATTTTAGCTAAACTCTTAGTCAAAGTCAAAAGAAGAGAAAGCTAAGAAAGAAGTTGGTGACAGAAGAAGTTAAGTCTGCTAGTGATGATCCAGATAAGTCCGTCAGTGAGAAACTTAGTTCTGGTGATAAGTCTGGTGATCAAGTTAGTTCTGGTGACAAAGATAAGTCTGGTGGTACTCAAAGAGAAGGCAAGCAAGTAATTCAAGAAACTTCTCAGCCTAAGAAAACAAAGAGGCAACTCAGAGAGGAACAAGCAAGTATGGCTGAGATTGCAAGAATTCAAGCTGAAGAAGAAGCTAAAGAGGCAAGGCTTGAAGAGCTAAAGAAAAAGGATGATTCACTTGCAAAGAAGCTGCAAGAGGAGTTTAACAAAGATCCATTCATGTCTATGATTGAGGATGATGTTGAATTAAAGGCAAAGCTGGAAGAACTGAAGGCTAGTGAAAGTCTGACAGTTGAAGAAAGAGCAAAACAGCTTGCAGATTTCATTAATGCCAGAAGGAAAACAGAAACTCTTGGAGATATGATGGAGAAGATTAAACAGACACAAAAGATGAAAAGTACTACCAAGAAACCATCAAAGTAGGAGAAGATGTCTTACATGAAGCAGTATTTGAAGAATCAGGAGCATTCTACTCTTGAAAGGATGAAAAGAAAGACATATGAAGAGATTGAAGGTTCGTATCTCAAAGCTTATGAAAGAGATCATAACTACAAGCCTATTGATTATGAGGATTCAATTAGAAGAAGTGTTAAAAAGCAGAAGGTAATTGATGTTGAAAAGGTACCTGATAGTTCAAAAGGTGAACTTGTAAAGGAAGAAGTAGAAGTTAAGAAACCTATTTTGATGTGGACTAGAAGAAAAAGAGTGGCTAAGAAGGGTAAGTCAGTAACTAAGAAGGATGTGCAAGAGTATTTAGATGAAAAGGTAGAAGAACCTTCTTCTGATTCATTCACAATGGGTTCAATTCCTGAAAGCTCAGCACAACCTGCCAAGATTGTCAAATGGCAGATCATTAAAACTGGTGAGAAAGGGGCTTATCAAATAATCAGGGAAGATAATACAGATGTTGTTTATATTAATTTTCCAGGATTACTTAATGATTTGAACAGAGATGATCTAAAGGAGTTATATAAGCTGATGATGATCAATTATGGAGATATCATACCAGAAGAAGAATTTGAAAGAGTTCTTTGGGGAGACTTAAAGACCATGTTTGATCCACCATCTAAGACTGATGAAATTTGGAAGCTGCCCTATCAACAAGAAGTGGTGAGATGGAGATACTTTGACAGTTGTGCAGTTCATTGTTTGACTCTGCAGAGTGCACACATATATATGCTGACAGAGGTTGAGTATCCTATACACCCCAGGGTAAGCAAGAAGATGCTTGAGAAGAAGCTTTTGGGTGATAGAAAAGATGAGGTATGTTATCAGCTATTGCAGTTAATTGAAAGGCAATCCCAAAAGGAAGCTGTTTGGGGTGTTTGAAAGAATTTTCTAAGCTGATAAGTGGGATAAATGGAGTTTGAGAAGAATCTCACTTGGTGAAGGTGCTTTGTACTAACACAACAAATGGTTATCAGTCCACCATGTCTAATCCACATAAGGACTGGCTAATCCAAGAGCAAACGGCTCATGGTAAAGATATCTCAAATCCGTTTATGGCTGACAATTTGCCAAAAATTGTATGGTAATCAACTCACCATATCTATGATAGAGAAGTATAGAAAGGTGCTAAAATCAAAGACTTCAGAGCAGAAGTAGTGTTTGGAAGCATCCTCCTGGTGTTGATCTGTTCTTAGAAGAAACTTGATGATTTTTAGAGGAAAATATCAAGTTTAGGGGAAGATTGTTGGGTTTTGAAGATACTGCTGCTTGAAGTTCGTGCTACTGCTCTTAGTACTTAGAAGAAAATACACCAAGTATGATACTGCTGCTAGGCAAAGTCATACTACTGCTAGTGTATTCATAATGTTGAATTGTTGGGTTTTGAAGATACTGCTGCTTGAAGTTCATGCTACTGCTCTGAGTACTTAGAAGAAAATACACCAAGTATGATACTGCTGCTAGGCAAAGTCATACTACTACTAGTGTATTCATAATGCTGCTGATGTCTGAAGAAATTAACTAAGTATCATACTATTGCTAGCTTTCGATGATAATGCTGCTAGAGTAATGATGCTGCTGCTTATAAGATAATGTATAGTTTTTAAGATATTTAAGGAAAAGATACGATTTGATATTATCTTGTATAAAAAGTTTTGTAACCGACTAGGACTCCTTAGAGTATAAAAGGAGGATCTAGGGTTAGGATTAGAGTACGTATCTTTGTGTAATTCGATCACTTCAAGGTTTTTGTAACCCTGTTACTTTTGAGTAACCGTATTAATATATTGAAGTGTTATTTGAGAATTCAAGTGTGTTCATTATTCTTCTTAAGATTAAATATTAGTTTCTGCATAATATTTAATAAATCGTTCAAGAACAGTTTCTATACTAATTGTCTTGGAGTTTATATCTAAGATAATTGACAAGGTCGTTAAGCTCATCTGGGATCAACAAGTGGTATCAGAGCTTGTGATCTAGAAACTGATACCGAGAAGAATTTTGAAAAGCTCAGATCTGTTCATCATCAACTAAAGCAATGGAGTCTGAATGTCATCATATGGTTACTGCGTCCAAGGTTCCAATGCTCAAGGTTGGAGAATATGAACTCTGGAAGATGAGGATGGAGCAGTACATGAAGATGTGTGACTACACCATGTGGGAGATCATAGAAACTGGAGATACTCTGCCTAGGAAGGGTGCTGATGGATCTGTATTGCCCATCAAAACCAATGAAGAAAAGGCTCAAAGGAAACTGGAGATTAGAACTCACACTATCCTCTTAATGGGGATACCAAATGAGTACCAATTGAGCTTCAGCAACACCACGTCTGCCAAGGAGTTGATGGCAGCAATTGAACTAAGATTTAGTGGGAATGAAGCCACCAAAAAGTCAAGGAAGAATATGCTAAAGCACAAATTTGAAACTTTCACTGCTTCAAGGAATGAAAGCATTGATGGTACTTATGACAGACTGCAAAAGCTAGTGAGTCAGTTGGCTCTTCTGAGTATCAATATTGCACAGGAAGATATTAATCTAAAGTTTCTAAGGAGTCTAGCACCAGAATGGAATACTCACACAGTGGTCTGGAGGAACAAGTCTGACTTTGAAACCATGACTTTGGATAATCTGTACAACAACTTGAAGGTCTATGAAACTGAAGTCAAGGGTTCAACCAGTTCTTTAAGTTCAAACAACCTTGCTTTTATGTCTTCTAATAACAAGTCTTCTGGGAACTCTCAAGAAACTCATACTGCTGCTGGTCATATGGTTTCTGCTGCTAGCTCACAAGTTTCTGCTGCTGGTTCAACAAATAGTGACACCATCAGTGATGCTGCTATTTGTGCCTACTTAGCTGAACTCACTACAAGTACTCCAGTAATGAGTCAGGATCTAGATCAAATTGATCCCGATGATTTAGAAGAGATTGATTTACAGTGGCAGATGGAAATGTTGACTATGAGGGCTAGGAGGTTTTTGAAGAGAACTGGAAGAGAGCTCAAGTATAGAAGGCAGAACAATGTGGGATTTGACAAATCAAAGTTTGAGTGTTATAACTGCCACAGAAAGGGGAACTTTACAAGGGAGTGCAGAGCACCAAAGCAGAATAAAGAAAACCTAAGGCAGATTCCCATTGAAGAGGCTAAACCTACTACTGCTATGGTCTCATGTGATGGCTTGGGAGACTTTGACTGGAGTGACCAAGCTGAGGATGGTCCCAACTATGCACTGATAGCTGATGAAGAACCCAAAGAACAACACTTTGCTCTTATGGGTTATTCCTCCTCTGGATCAGACTCTGAGGTATCAAATGAATCTTCATGTTCATTTAAATCTTGTTCAGATACTATAGAGGAACTGAAATCTAGGTATGAAAATTTAAGAGTTGAATTTGAAAAACTCAAACTTGATAATTTAGGATATCAACATGGCCTAAAATCATAAAAGAGGATGTGGCCTAGAAAACAATGAAGTGGCTCCCCCACTTAAAAGTGCTTTTGCACCAACTAGGAAAGAACTGTCTTTTATATCTGAGTTAGCTGCACAATCTGTAGGTGAAACAAGTCAAGTAAACAATGAAACATCTGTTAGGACTAGTACACCTAAGATTGATGAAAAATTGTCTGATGCACCAATCATTGAAGATTGGGAATCAGATAGTGATGATGAGCAGGTAGAGACAACATCAAAGGCTAAAAGGTTAGAGGATGTTAAACCAATTGAACCTAAAGTCAAACAAGCTGAGTTTGTAAAACCTGTGCTAGGAAGCAGTATCTCTAGGAAGATGGCTGAATTTGAGGACAAACCTAGAGAAGTCCTTTGAAAATCAACTAACTGGCCTAGGGGAAATCAAAGGAACTGGAATAGCCTAATCTCACAAAAGTTAGGTAGTGACTTTGAATTAGTTAAAAAGGCCTGTTACAGTTGTGGTAGCTTTGATCATCTTCAGGAAAATTGTTACTACCACAAAAGACCAGTCTGGAACCAATACACTAGGGTAAATCATAAGAACTTTGGTAGAAAGACTCACCCTCACCCAAATAGAGACATGATTCCTAGACAAGTTTTGTTGAGAAATGGTGTCTCTAGGACAATCACTACTGCTACACCAAAGAGGCCCATTCCAAAGACCAGATATGTGTCTCCTTCTAAGTTAAAAGCAGTTTCTGCTGCTGAGCCTAAGGTCATCACATACACAGTTGTGGGCAACCACTTTTATGCTGTTAAGGCCTCAGCATGCTGGAAATGGAAACCTAAGTCTAGTAGTGCATCAATGAACTTGAAGAAATTTGATTATATTGATGCACAAGGAAGACCCAAGTCAGTAATGGCTTGGGTCCCCAAGAGAAACTAACTCTCTTACATTTTGTGCAGGGAAATCTACAATTGGAGCTAAAGGATAAATGCATTTTTGATAGTGGATGCTCTGGACATATGACTGGAGACAAAAGCAACTTGGAAGATTTTAAGGCTTTTGATGGTGGTTATGTTTCTTTTGGCAATGATCCAAAAGGTGGCAAGATAGTTGGTAAAGGTAATATTAGAACAGGAAAACTGGATTTTGAAAAGGTGTATTTTGTAGAAGGACTTAAGTTCAATCTTTTAAGTGTCTCACAAATGTGTGACAAAAAGAATTTTGTTCTTTTTACAGACACTGATTGTCTTGTTTTGTCTCTTGACATTAAGTTGCCTCATGATTCATTAGTGCTACTTAAAGTCCCTAGAACAAACAACATATACAGTGTGGACATTAAGAACATCATTCCTAAAAGAGATTTAACTTGTCTTTTTGCAAAGGCCACCACTGATGAATCCAAGCTTTGGCATAGAAGATTGGGTCACTTAAATTTCAAAACAATAAATAAACTGGTTAAGGGAAACCTTGTTAGAGGTTTACCTTCAAAATTTTTTGAAAATTCTAAAACATGTGTTGCTTGTCAGATGGGAAAGCAACACAGAGCTTCTTGTAAGTCCAAAGTGGTGAGCTCTATTTCTGAACCTTTGAATATGTTGCATATAGATCTGTTTGGACCAACTTTTGTGAAGAGCTTAAATAAGAAGATGTATTGCTTAGTTATCACTGATGATTTTAGTAGGTTTACTTGGGTGTTCTTCTTAGCAACTAAGGATGAGACTTCTGGCATTCTTAAGGCTTTCTTTACAAGAGTAGAAAACCTAGTAAATCATAAGGTCAAAATAATCAGATGTGACAATGGAACTGAATTTAAGAATCATGTAATGAATCAGTTCTGTGAGGAAAAAGGTATCTTAAGACAGTTTAGTATGGATAGAACTCCTCAGCAGAATGGTGTTGCTGAAAGGAGGAATAGGACATTAATTGAGGCTGCCAGGACTATGTTGTCTGAGTCAAAATTACCCACTACTTATTGGGCTGAAGCATTCAACACTGCTTGTTTTGTGCAAAATAGGAGTAAGGTAGTTAAGCCTCATAACAATACCCCATATGAATTACTCCATGGTAGAAAACCTATGATAGATTTCTTGAAACCATTTGGGTGTCCTGTCACTATCTTAAATACCAATGACCAGCTAGGCAAGTTTGATGAGAAAGCAGACAAAGGTTTCTTTGTAGGATATTCAACTAATAGCAAGGCATTTAGGGTTTTCAATAGCAGAACTAGACATGTGGAAGAAAATTTGCATGTTAGATTTAGTGAAAACACCCCAAATGTTGCTGTATCAGAACCTAAGTGGCTCTTTGACATTGATTCTTTGACTAAGATCATGAATTATGAGCCAGTATTGGCAGGTACTAACATGTCTGCAGGAACACAAGCTAATCCCAATGCAGGTACACAAGCAAAGAAGGATGCATCTGCAGAGGAGTTTGTTTTGATTGAGAAGTGGAAGTTTAATCAGTTCTTCACACCAACAGAGAAAGAGGGAAAAAGTTCACAAGATGATGCTGTTCATAAGGAAGTACCAAAGGATGATGCAGAAGGTGGTGATAAACCTTCTAATGATGACAAGAATGTTGAAAATTCAGCAAAGCATGGAAGTACAAGAAATAAAGCTAGCAGCAGTATTTCCCATTCTGCTGCTAAGCCAAATCATTCTGCTGCTACGCCTAGCAGTAGTACTTCTCATACTACTGCTAAGCCTAGTGGTTCTGCTGCTATGCTCAAGGATTCTGTTGCTGACTTTAATGAAAGTATTAATGATGATGTCGACTTTCCTCATGATCCTGAAATGCCTGAATTGGAGGAAATCTACAATGACACAGATGATGATGTTGTAGATGTTTTTGGAGCAGGAGCTGATTTGACAAATATGGAGTCTGCTATTCCAGTCAGTCCTACTCCAACTACCAGAATACATAAGAACCATCCCAAGGAGCAGATAATTGGTGATGTACAATCTGCTGTACAAACCAGAAGTAAAACAAAAGGGTTGGGTGATCTACTCAATCAAGGTTTATTTGCTCAATCATTACATCAGAGAAATAGCCACAAGGAACTACAAAATTGGATGTTTGCCTGTTTCTTATCAGAAGAGGAACCCAAAAATATTCACAAAGCTATGCAAGATTCAAGTTGGGTTGAAGCTATGCAAGAGGAGCTGTTACAGTTCAAGCTTCAAGAAGTCTGGACACTAGTCGATTTGCCTAATGGGAAGAGGGCAATTGGTACAAAATGGGTGTTCAGGTGTAAAAGAGATGAAAGAGGAATTGTGGTGAGAAACAAAGCAAGACTAGTGGCTCAAGGGTACACTCAGGAAGAAGGAATAGATTATGATGAGGTCTTTGCTCCTGTAACAAGGTTAGAGGCTATTAGACTGTTCTTGGCTTATGCCTCGTTTAAGAACTTTCTTGTGTACCAAATGGATGTGAAAAGTGCTTTCTTGTATGGAAAGATTGATGAAGAGGTTTATGTGATGCAACCTCCTGGTTTTGAAGATCCCGACTTTCCTGACAGAGTATATAAAGTGGAGAAAGCACTGTATGGATTACATCAAGCTCCTAGAGCTTGGTATGACACCTTGTCCAAGTTTTTGTTATTTAATGGGTTCACAAGGGGAACCATTGATAGAACTTTGTTCATCAAGAAAGACAAAAAGGATATTCTACTGTTACGGCCGAAACCAGACATGGGGAGGAAATGTTAATTGGTACGGTGGATGAAGAAAGTATAGTTGTTACTGAAACATCTGTAAGACGAATTCTTCGTCTTGCAGATGATGACACAACAACTTGTCTTCCTATAACTACTATTTTTGAGGAACTTTCAAAACTAGGGTATGAAAAGAAAAACAACAAAATGAAGTTTTCAAAAAGCCTTTTCTGCCCACACTGGAAATTTCTTATTCACACCCTTCTACATTGTCTTAGCCCTAAAACTACTGGGTGGAATGAGTTTAGTGCAAATCAAGCTTCTGCTTTGGTTTGCCTAGCCACAGGCCAACCACTCAATTTTTTGGCTATGATTTTTGATGGGATGAAAAAGAATATTTCTGGTAAAGTTTGTATATACCCAAGGTTCTTACAACTTCTTATAAATAATCAATTACAAGAACCTTTGGAACATGTAGGGATTCATAAGTGTCCTGAATTAACCAGCAAAATGTTTTCATATTTAAAGAACAATGGGGTTGGTTTTTCTGGGAAAATCACTCCCTTGTCTCAATATATTTTGGATACTGCTGCTGCTTATGCTGAGGGTGAAGAAGCTGAAAGCCCAACAACTTCCCATCACACACCCACTCCTGAGAACTCAAATGAATCATCTTCTCATAAACCCCAAAATACCCAAACACCTAGGTCTTCACAAAATAAGGACATTGAGCTACCTCAGGCCAATGTCAGTATGGAAGCAGATGAGGCTCCCACAGGTGTGGTAGGTGGGATGATGGAAGGGGCTGGCACTACTGTTTCCAACTTAGAAGTTGAACAGGGCAGCGTTAACATCAATAAGACCCCAACCATGGCAACACCTAATGTGGAAGTTTAAATGAACCAGAAACAAGTGGTGGAAACCCTAGCCAAACGGCTAAAATAGGGGGCTCAGATGCTCAGCCTAGGGTTGAGACTGAGTTTAAGTCCATTGATTTACCTCTCTGGGAAGTTAACACATCCCGAAGTGATGAGGACAGAGAAGGTACCAATGAATTGATGGATGATTATGTACACAATGCCAATGCCAGTGATACACCTCTCGGACCAG
This sequence comes from Artemisia tridentata subsp. tridentata, assembly GCA_021014915.2. Classification (NCBI taxonomy): domain Eukaryota; kingdom Viridiplantae; phylum Streptophyta; class Magnoliopsida; order Asterales; family Asteraceae; genus Artemisia; species Artemisia tridentata. Next base: position 521,048,923 of record CP139509.1, on the reverse strand, counting down.
GTAACACAGGTTGAAGTGCTGAAGCTAGACTTGAAACTCCTCATATTGAATTGATAGCTGACACTCATGTACATACTGACAAATCCAATGATCAACCACTCGGGTCAGGTAACACAGACCGAAGTTGTGAGGATATTCTGAAACAATTAAAAGAATTGACGGATAAATGTACAAAATTGTCACAGGAGGTTCTTGGTCTTAGGAAGGAGCTCAAGAAAGTAAAATCTGTTCAGGGTGCTGAAATCAAAAGACTCAAACTCAGGGTTCAACATCTTGAAAGATTAAAAAGATCAAGGCCTTCACAAGGTTTGGGGGAGGATGCTCCCAAACAGGGGAGGAGTGAAAAAGAAGGTGAGACAAAGGGTTCAGGGGAGGTGGAAATTGAAAAGGATGTAGGTATTGCTGAAAATGAGGGTATTAATGCAGGTGTGGATATAGAGGTGGATAGTGGTGAGACTATTCAAGAATTTGTGGTGAAAGATAGGTCTGGGAATGAAGTCGTGTTAGAAGCAGTTGAAAAGAGTGTTAGGAGTGATGCTGTTGCTGATATTGTTGAAGAGAAGGCACAAGATGATTCTGCTGCTGGAGCAGAACATACTGCTGCTAGTGCAAATCAACCTACTGATGGAGTTAAAGATTCTGCTGCTGGTACAGATAAGCATTCTACTGCTGAAGAAAAGAATGCTGCTGATTCTGAATCTAGTGAAGATAGAATACCAATAGCTCAAGTGATGCTAAGAGCCAAAACAACAACAACACCACAACAAACTTTAACTAAATCTGCACCAAAACCAAAAGCCAAAGGAGTTGTGATAAGAGAGCCTACACTAACACCTAAACCTACATCATCAACCATTTCATCAAAAGATAAGGGCAAGGGCATCTTGGTTGAAGAACCAAAGAAGAAGTTCAAGTTTATGGATGCTGCTGCCAAAGAACAACAAAGTGAAACTGATGAAGAGGCTGCAAGGAGAATGGAAGCTCAATGGAAAGCAGAGGATGAGTTGGAGAGAAAAAGGATTGAAGAGGAAGATTGGGAGATAGCAAAGCAAACTCAGAAGGAGGAAAGAGAAATGTATACTTCTGAAGAGAGACAGGATGCCATAGATGATTTGCTTGTGCAATTTAGAAAAAAGGGAGAGTACAAGAAGAAGAAACCTTCAAAAACTGATGAGTATAATTATATGAAAATGTATCTGAGAAACCAAGCTTATTGGAAACCTAGTGCATTCAGAGGGATGACTAGAGCTGCTGTTGCAAAGTCTTACTATGAGACTCATGCAAGACTCAACAGACCAATTGAGCCTATGACTGATGCTGAGGTTAAAGAGCTTACAAGAATGAAAGTGGCACCAAATGCTTACATGAATTCTGAGTCAAGTGTTCAAAAGTCTAAAGTATCAGAAGTTGTGCCAGAAAAAGTAGTGATCCGTGCTAAAACGTATATATAAATATTATGCAACGACGGATACACGTGAATAAATACAAATCACCCTTTTGTGAAAAAGGATACTTGCAAAAACTCACGTTCGTGTGTAGTGTGAAACCAGGTAAGTGATTACCCGGATCGTTTCCCAACGAGGTATGAATGGGCAAACTGTGGAACGTTAGGATTAGAGTGACAGATGATATGGAATATGGATTTTTTTTGCTTTTTTAATAATTCTAATTGAAAATTGAGAAACAAATATACAAAAGAAATTTAAATACTTATTAACTAATTATTATTAATTTATTTATTATTTAATTACTTTTTAAACTATTTAAATTTATAATAAATACTAAATGAACAAAGAAAAATCTAAAACTTTTTCTATAAATATTATGAAGTGAAAAGAAGCTAAGAAAATTATAAAAATGAAAAGTGCTTAATTAAAAATTTAAAAAAGATAAAATCTATTAAATAGAAGCTATCACTTATTTTCTATTTTATTTTTCTTAAAGTCTAAAAAGATTATTATATTTTTCCTAGATTCTACTTAATAAAAGAAAATTATGAAAATTAGAATTATATTTTTCTGATTATTATTCTATTTATTATAATTTAATTACTAATAGAAACTAATTAAAAAGATTAAAAATATCAAATGACTTAGGAAAAATCTGAAAAATTGAGGATAAGTCAAAAATAATATTCTTAATATAGGAAAATTAAAATCAAAAGTTTACTGAACCCTAATAAGCAGTTTGGCCAATAAGCAGTTTGGCAAATAAGCTCAAAATAAGCTAAACAGCTCTAAAAATTACCTAATGCTCAGGAATAGTGTAAAAAACTTATCTAAGCATAAATCAACTGAAAAAGCTCAAATAAGCACTCTGGATAAGCAGATAAGCAATTGCACAGTACCAATAATTAGGGCAGAAATTATGTTTAAACCCCTAACTTTCAGACTTGATTAAGCACTCCAATAAGCTATTGAGATGCAAACTAATGGGGGGAAAAGCTCCTCAGTACTACTGGCTATCTTAAAAACTAAAAATCCCTATCCCAAACAGGCCAATTGAAGTCCAATTGAATCCTAGAACAGGTGATGAAACACTGATGCAGGTTCAGGGCTATGAAATGGGGGAATTTGCAGGCCTCAATTTAAGCTATGAAATAAGTGAGGAAATGGAATCCCAGATGATAAAATTAAAGTTAGCTATATGAACTACTTGTGAACCAAAATCCAAGGTCTCATCTTGTCTAATAAAGCCAATTATCAACTGAGATCAGCTGCTAAAGCTGCTCAGTATATACTGAGTCTGCTGATAGTGGGATTTTGTGCAGAGGTGTGCACAAGTGTGCAGACCAATCCAACTCTTTTGGTTACTCTAAATGGACTAATTGAGACTTAGAAATGCCAAGGTTGAGGGCTAGATGAGCTTATGGCTTAATCTAGCTTATTTGGATTTTTCAAAGCTTAAAACTGAAACAGTGGACTAGGGGGTATGAATTCTATCAATTTGGCTTAAGAGATCTTAAAAATAGCTTATATGGTCTGAGTTAAGCTAGATTGAAATTGATGAAATGGTAAATGTACAGTAATAGCTTGTTTGACCCGTTTGACTGCTTAAACCAAACACTCCTTTATAGGACTGTTTTGAATTTTCTAACTGAAAGTGATTATTTTAAGCACTGATTTGAACTCTGATGGTACTACTAAGTATATTAAGCTATGAAAATTGATTTGTAACTGAAAATGAAGCAGTTTAATTAAGCTAGCTTGTTGAGGCTATTTTTGGCTTTTTTATGATTTTTAAGGTAAAATAAAGATAATGACAATTAAAACTGATAAAGTGAATCAAATTTATATTAGAACTAGTAATAAGCTGGAAACTAATAGAAATAAGCTACAATTAAGCTATTGTACAGTAATGATCAAAATAATGCAAACTTAATGAAATAGCTTACAACTGAATTGGACTGTGAACCAAAGAACTAAGGACTAGAACCACTCCTAGCTTGTTCACACAAGCTAGAAAACCAAAAAGCCTTCCAGATTAGCTTTTAAAACCCAGAATAGCTTATGAGACCCCAGGTTGACTTTCGTTGACCAATTTCATTTCTTGAATTTTATAACTAGTATTCTCTATATAAGCTTACAGTAAGCTATATTTAGCTTATATAAGCTTATAGTAAAGGTATGGAAGCTTTTGATGGTGTTTTAAAATGACTTGAGCTTATACGAATTAAGAGATAACTTGAAACTTGAATTACTATGAAAACTGAGTTCAACACTGATAAAATAAGAACAATGAAGCTTAAATTAACTTATATTGATAACTGGAACTTGAAATTACAAAAGATAAAGACTGAAATTGAAATACGATTACACTAAAAATTAACTACTCTTTTCTAATCTATTACAAAGCCCTATATATACTAAAACTTGCTGGGAAACTCCTTGTCGACATCCCTACATCATTCTGCACCCTTGGATTGCTTCAATTTAATCTCAGCTGTTGAAATAGATTTTTGGCGCCAAAATTGAGTGAGTGGGAAATATTGTACATGGTTCTGTACTGAGTGGGGAAGAAGCAATAAATGCTTTTTGGGAGTGTTAGGTGAAGTATAGAGGAAGGAAGGTGGAGAGATTGTGTAAAACCCTAAAATCTAAAATGTGTAAAAAGACCAAAATGCCCCTACAACTTTGAAAATTAAATAAAGGCTTATAAAACTTATAAATTAATTCCAAAAATTATGAAACGAACTAAGTATGATTTGAAATAATTAGAGAACATCATAAAATAATTGTGCAAGCTATAAAAATTATATTTACACATTAACAAGTCCCAAAATAATTAAGTATGCAATTATTTTAATTTAAAAGCTATTTAAGTGAAATTAAATTACAAATAAATGGAAATAAATGGAAAATCAATAATGATTGACCATGCATTGAATTTGGCCGCTCCTATTCATCCCCCCTCCTCCTATTATTCGGCTCTATCCTTGTTTAACAACCAAACCATTTTCTCTTCCAAAAAAATAAAAACCGAAGGAACAAAAAAACCCTAGATTTAGTCACCAAAAATCCATCCGAATTTCTGGAGTTGCAAGATTAATTTTCCCTTGTTCTTCATCATCTAAATGAAGCTAGAAAAATATGTTTGAGGTCGTGGGTCTCTTGGTTCGATCGTGGTATTTCATTCTCTATCGCTAGAACGATTTGTAAGTTAATTCGTCTATAATTCATACGACTCTTATAAAATTCATTCCTCATTTTTCTCAAGGTCCTCACATCATATATACCCTGTGAAAAATTATTACAAGGTCGTGGGATTGTTCGTGTGGCTGTGGTGAAATTCTTTTTGTCGAGTGGCATAACCGAGTGGCATAATTCGTTGCGCCTAATCTACACTCTCTTGATTCGATCTGGTATTTTTCTTATGAACATTACATCATATGAATCTCAAATAAAATGCTATACACGAACCATGCATGATCTACAAATTATTTGTGAATTAAAAGTTAAAATCGTGTTTATAACCTAAATAATTGTATCCGAATTTTTTAAGGCTTCATTATTAATTGATTTAGACTCTATATAATCATATTAATCTGGGAAAAATGATATTTCGAATTGTTGTGGCCTGAAATAATTATTGTTGAATTATGTTGACAATCGGATCAAAAATAAACAAAGGAGAAAAAGAAAATTAAACTTGCGATCTAGGGTTAGAACATTTGGGCATGTTTTTGTGATGATAATTGCAGCATAATGATGAATTAATAATGAGGATATGATTGGTACATGTTGGGTTAAAGATTTAATTAGGGTTTCGAACATATAGGGTTACACGATTAAATTTAAAAACTCTAGGGTGCGTTTGGTAATTTCTAGAACTTGTGGGTCATTTTTGTAAGGTGTAATAAATCAGTGCTAATGTGAGAAAAATGTAAATGGAGGTCCTTTGTGTAAAATATAGAACTTGTAGATTTAAATTGTAAATTATAAATATTTAGGTGTCGAATTGTAATTAAATATATTAGAGGGGCCTGTTTTGTAATTTTAGAAAACTTATGATGATTCATATAAATTGGTAAATGAAGGACATAATATGTAAAAATTGGATTAGTAAGGGTTGATATGTAAAAGTAATAAATATGAGTGATTTGTAGTTTTAAATAAGTTAAGGGACCAAATGTGTAATTATTGAAAATATGAGGGTATTTCGTACAACATTTAAGATAGAGGATATTTTAAGTAACTTTGAAATAGTGAAGGCTTGTTGTGTTAAAATGGATAAATAAAGGGGTTTAAATGTAAATGCATGAAATATATGATCTAATATGTAAATTATATAAATTAAGGGTGTAGAGTGTAAAATTGAGAAACTTGAGGGGCTGAATTTGTTAACTTGATAAATATGGTTTCAAAACAGCTTATTTGGAATATTTCATGTTTGAACCTTAACTTTGATATAATTACACTTAAAACCCTAATTTATGTAAAGTCGTCATTATTAACCCTAAACTTTTGGTGACTTGTAAAATACACCCTGAAGCCATAATATGTTGTGATAATGACTTAACCTAATTGAGAATATGGAAATCTTACTAATTATGAGAACTTTCTAATTATGGAAACTTACTAAATATGGAAACCTGCTAAAAACGGAAAGTTACTTAAAATGGAAAGGTTTGTAATTCTTTCTACCCCTCTAGGTGTGAAGAAGGAGAGGACCTGATCTTTTCATCTTATTCATTTCTGGTTGTGTTGCTTTTGGAATAAGGTACAGATATTCTGCCCTTTTTAATAAGGTGCCTTCGACCTCTTGATTTCTGGTTTGAACCTATGATTTGAACCTTTGACATATGAACCTTTGATATGAACCTTGAGATTTGGACTATGACTATATGAACCTTTGCTTTGATATGAACCTTTGACCTTTGACCCCAGTTTGATACCCGAGCCAAATATGTTTCCTAGCCATGAAGGTAACATGGCCATGTCATTGATACACCAGTGGCATGACTCTAGTGTACTCGAGTGATGTTGTACACCGTCCCCATTATGATATGTTATGCGCGCTTTATGATTTGTTATGGCCAATATGATTTGTTTGGGGGGCGTATGGATGCATCCTAGATATGTTATGATATGTTTTGATATGATATGATATGGTGACTGGGGCTGGGTGTAATCCACTCCTTTCACAAAATATGGGAGCTGATCACTCCAACTGGTACATGAGGACACCCCTCATATTATCGGCTTATTTGAGAGGCATCCCCTCTGTATGATTATGATATGCTATGATATGATATGTTATGATATGGGCTCGTGGTGGATGACTGTCCTAACCTTTACTCTTGCACTTTATTTATCTCTTTCATTATGCTTCGTTTATTCGTTTCCGTTTATTATATATATCTGTTCACTGGGCTTTTTAAGCTCAGCCGCACGTTTTCTTTTCGTGTGCGGCAGGTTTCTAAGCTAGGAGCTTTTGGATTATGCTTTGGATGGGATGAGAGTTAGATGAAGCTTTGACCTTAGATGACCACCTTTATCTTATGACCTTGTTTTGGACATGTTTTCCTTTGTATTCGTACCTTTGGATTATTTCCTTTCTTTGAACTTATGTTATATTCAAGTCGTGTTGACTTGACTTTATCTTATGAAATTGTTTAAGACTTCCGCTGTGCTATTATGTATGCTTTGATTTGTCACCATAATGTGATGCTTCTACCCTTGTCGGGTTGGGGTGTTACAATTATGGTATCAGAGCCAGGTTACGACCTGTAGTACATAAGTCATGGCCTGTGAGTCTTATGGACCCTTAGGATTTGACCCTTAAGGCTTAAGTTTTGACTGGTGAGGTTTTGGGTAGTCATAGGTTCTGTTTCGTCTTCCATTTCTGCTTATTCTCTTATATTGTTGCTAATCGTTTTCGAAAACATTCAGATGGTGAATACTCGACATCAGGAATATAATGGAGGGAACCCTGACCTTAAGGCCATGATAGCAGAAGCTTTGGCCAACGCTCTTCCTAACTTGGTGACTCAAGTCACCAACAATATTCAGAATGGGGCAGGTTCTTCCGGAGGTGGTGGTGCAGGTTCAGGTCCAGGTGGTGGTGGACCAGTTGGTATCCATGTCTGGATTGAGAGGTTTAACAAACTCAAACCCCTCTCTTTCCGTAAAGCTGCCGTCCCCACTGAGGCAGAAGACTGGATTATCCACATGGAAAAGATATTTAAGGTTTTGGGTTGTCCAGATGAGTTTAAGACTAGATTGGCTGCATTTAAGTTTGAAGGCGATGCACAGAGCTGGTGGACAGCTTATGTCCAGGCTCAGGAGCAGGGTTTTGAGGAGACTTGTACTTGGGAGGATTTTATGGGTATCTTTTATAAGCAGTACATTCCAGTGGCGGAACAGCAGCGATATGAGCGGGAGTATGGGAACATCCGTCTAGGGGGACCGAGAGACTACTGGGGAATTTATGCAGCGATTTATGAGGCTGGCCAGTTTCGTTGGGCCAGAGATTACAGGAGATGCATACCGTCAGGCGAAGACATTTAAGTGGGCGTTAAAGAAATGGATACTGAACCAGATCGTGAATACGCATTATGATGATGTGGCGGCGGTTGCGAACGACGCTCGCAACATTGAGATGTTGCATAGTGATGGTAGTGGCTTTAACAAGCGTGATAGGGATGGTAACCGGGTGCATTACAGAGGACAGAGTTACCAGGGACAGGGTCAGGATTTCAGAGGTCGGCAGGACCAGGCATCCGAGCAGAGAGGTCGACAGGACCTTAGGTATGATCAGCGTGGTCGCCAGGACCGGGACTACAGTCAGAGGCGACAGGATTCTCGGAGTTATGATAGGCAGGTTTCTGGGAGGAGTGGTTACAACAACAACAACAACCCACGTCAGTATCGTGATCAGACTACTCGGGGTGCTCAGTTGGGTTATCAGTCAGGTTCTTCTGGACAGGGGAGGACTAATGAAGTGTTACCTCCTCCACCGCTGTGTCCCACTTGTGGAAAGCCTCATCCGGGGCCATGCCACAAGGCTACCGGGGGTTGCTTTGCTTGTGGGTCTACTGCTCATCGGGTGAAGGACTGCCCACAGGGAAAGCAGGTTGTTCCATCAGGTTCGGGTAGGCCAGCTCCTACTACTGGTCGGGTTTATTCTCTCACACGTGATCAGGCGGCAGGCACGTCAGGTACCATTACCGGTTATCTTTATGTTGGAGATCATATTGTTTTTGTTTTATTTGACACCGGTGCTACACATTCTATAATATCTAATACGCTTGCCAAGAAAATAAAAGTAACTCCAACACCATTGAATAATCTTATATCTATCTCTACTCCTATGAAAACCCAAGTCACCATCGATTGTGAATATGTAAACTGTCCGCTAAGATTTGATGATTGTATTCGTCCGGCTAATCTACTTCCCCTCGATATGATTGATTTTGATATAATTTTGGGTATGGACTGGTTGTCTTTCCATAAGGCTTCTATCGACTGTCATGCCAGATGTGTAAGATTTGGTGATATCCATCATCCGGATTTTGTTTATCAAGGTTCTCAGCCTTTGAAATCTGTTAAACTCATTTCTGCTATGAAAGCGAGGACTCTAATCTCTCATGGTTGCCAAGGGTTTTTGGCCTCTGTTAAAGATACGTCTTCTCAGGGATCTGATATTAGTAGTGTTCCCATTGTTCGGGAGTTCGCTGATGTCTTTCCCGAAGAACTTCCTGGTATTCCTCCCACCAGAGAAGTTGAATTCGGTATTGATCTAGTTCCCGGTGCTGAGCCAATTTCTAAGGCTCCGTACCGAATGGCTCCCATTGAACTCAAAGAATTGAAAGTGCAGTTAGAAGAGTTATTGGAGAACGGTTTTATTCGTCCGAGCGTATCTCCTTGGGGTGCTCCTGTGCTATTTGTGAAAAAGAAGGATGGTAGTATGCGCCTTTGTATTGATTACCGGGAGCTCAACCGCATTACTATCCGTAACCGCTATCCCCTTCCGCGCATCGACGATTTGTTTGACCAATTGCAAGGGGCAAAGCACTTCTCTAAGATTGATTTGAGATCGGGATACCATCAGCTTCGTGTGAGGGAACAAGATATTCCCAAGACTGCTTTTCGCACCCGCTATGGTCATTACGAATTCCTGGTTATGCCTTTCGGCTTGACCAATGCTCCGGCCGTTTTTATGGACCTTATGAACCGGGTATTTCATGAATTTCTCGATAAATTTGTCATCGTCTTCATCGATGATATTCTTGTCTATTCGAAATCTAAGGAGGAGCACGAACAGCATCTTCGGACTGTATTGGAAATTCTTAGACAGAAGAAGTTGTACGCGAAGTTTTCTAAGTGTGAATTCTGGTTAAGTCAGGTCGCTTTTCTAGGTCACGTTGTTTCAGCGGAGGGTATCACTATGGACCCAGCGAAGGTCGAGGCTATCACTAAATGGCCTAGACCTACAAATGTGACTGAGGTGAGAAGTTTTCTGGGACTCGCTGGTTATTATCGTCGTTTCGTTGAGGGTTTCTCGCGGTTAGCCTTGCCATTGACTCAGTTGATGAGAAAAGGGGAGAAATTTGTATGGACTGAGGAGAGGGAAACAGTTTTGAGGAGCTTAAGCGGAGATTAGTATCGGCACCTATTCTGACTCTTCCGTCGGGTTCGGGTGGTTACCAGATCTACAGTGATGCATCTAAAAAGGGTTTGGGTTGCGTTTTAATGCAGCATGGGAAAGTCATCGCCTATGCTTCGAGGCAACTGAAACCGTACGAAGAAAATTATCCGACGCACGATTTGGAATTGGCTGCAGTGGTTTTCGCTCTTAAAATATGGCGGCATTATCTTTACGGCGAGTCATGTGACATTTTCACCGATCACAAAAGCCTTAAATATATTTTCACGCAGAAGGAGCTAAATATGAGACAGAGGCGATGGTTGGAGCTTCTGAAAGATTACGACACCAACATCCAATATCACCCCGGCAAGGCAAATGTTGTTGCCGACGCTCTGAGCCGGAAATCGGGTATGGTTGCTAGTTTGAATTTTGAGCCTCGGATTCTAAATGACTTGGAGATTCTAGATGTCGAGTTTTGTGTTCGGGGTTGTGACGGTTACTGGGCTAGTCTAAAGGTTGAGTCTAATCTCATCCTGCGGATTAAAGAAGCCCAGAAAGATGACGGTGAACTCTGGGCCATTGTGCAGAATGTGGAAGATGGGAAGCAATCTGAGTTCCGAGTTGATGAGTTTGGTGTGGTATGGTTCGAGGATCGTCTGTGTGTTCCTAACGATCCTGATCTGCGAGAGGCTGTTTTATCAGAGGCGCATAGTTCTCCCTTTACTATACATCCGGGTTCCACCAAAATGTACCGAGACCTGAAGCAACACTTTTGGTGGAGCGGCATGAAACATGATGTGGCGTCTTATGTAGCTAGGTGTTTGACTTGTCAGCAGGTCAAGATCGAACACCAAAGAGCCAGTGGATTACTACAGCCATTAGATATTCCGACCTGGAAGTGGGAGGAAATTTCTATGGATTTCGTATCGGGTTTGCCACTTACCAAAAAGAAACATGATGCGATTTGGGTAGTCGTCGATCGACTAACCAAGTCGGCTCATTTTCTACCGATTCGTATGGATTATCGGGTTCCTAGGTTAGCGGAGATTTTTGAGCGGGAAATCGTTAGACTTCACGGTATGCCTACGGCGATTATTTCGGATAGGGATCCACGGTTTACTTCACGGTTTTGGAAAGGACTACATAAGGCTTGGGGTGCACGACTAAAGTTCAGTACGGCTTTCCACCCTCAAACAGATGGTCAGTCAGAGCGGACCATCCAGACATTGGAGGACATGTTGAGGGCTTGTGCGTTAGAGTGGACGGGTAATTGGGACGAGTATCTTTGTTTGGTAGAGTTCGCTTATAACAACAGCTGGCATGCTAGTATTCGGATGGCTCCTTTTGAGATGTTGTATGGACGGAAATGTAGAGCACCCGTCTGTTGGAACGAAGTAGGAGAGCGTGCTATTGAGGGTCCGGAGTTGGTTCAGATTACGAATGAGAAAGTAGAAGTTGCTAGAGAGAAGTTGAAGGAAGCTAGGGCTCGTCAGAAAAGTTATGCGGATAAACACCGTTGTGATTTGGAGTTTCGGATTGGCGATCGGGTTTTCCTTAAGGTTTCACCGTTCCGAGGAGTTAAACGCTTTGGAATCAAGGGCAAGCTGAGTCCTCGATTCATCGGACCATTCGAGATCCTGGAACGTGTTGGAGAGGTTTCCTACCGTCTAGCTCTACCTCCCCAGCTTTCGCATGTGCATGATGTATTCCATGTATCTCTCCTTCGGGGATACAACTATCATCCTCTTCATGTGGTATCTTATCCTCTCGATCAGATTCAGCCGGATATGTCTCTTCCGGAGGAGCCGGAAGCAGTTCTGGATCGCCAAGAGCGAGTTATGAGATGTAAAGTCATTCCATTCGTTAAGATTCTTTGGCGGAACCACCCAGAGCGGGAAGCTACCTGGGAGACCGAGGAGTCTATTCGAGAAAGTTATCCTCATTTTGTTTTCTGATCGGGTATGTCTCTATTTTGTTTCGTTCCATTTCAGTTCTACTTCTTTGCAAATTTCGAGGACGAAATTTTTCGTTTAGAGGGGAAGAGTTGTAAAACCCTAAAATCTAAAATGTGTAAAAAGACCAAAATGCCCCTACAACTTTGAAAATTAAATAAAGGCTTATAAAACTTATAAATTAATTCCAAAAATTATGAAACGAACTAAGTATGATTTGAAATAATTAGAGAACATCATAAAATAATTGTGCAAGCTATAAAAATTATATTTACACATTAACAAGTCCCAAAATAATTAAGTATGCAATTATTTTAATTTAAAAGCTATTTAAGTGAAATTAAATTACAAATAAATGGAAATAAATGGAAAATCAATGATGATTGACCATGCATTGAATTTGGCCGCTCCTATTCATCCCCCCTCCTCCTATTATTCGGCTCTATCCTTGTTTAACAACCAAACCATTTTCTCTTCCAAAAAAATAAAAACCGAAGGAACAAAAAAACCCTAGATTTAGTCACCAAAAATCCATCCGAATTTCTGGAGTTGCAAGATTAATTTTCCCTTGTTCTTCATCATCTAAAGGAAGCTAGAAAAATACGTTTGAGGTCGTGGGTCTCTTGGTTCGATCGTGGTATTTCATTCTCTATCGCTAGAACGATTTGTAAGTTAATTCGTCTATAATTCATACGACTCTTATAAAATTCATTCCTCATTTTTCTCAAGGTCCTCACATCATATATACCCTGTGAAAAATTATTACAAGGTCGTGGGATTGTTCGTGTGGCTGTGGTGAAATTCTTTTTGTCGAGTGGCATAACCGAGTGGCATAATTCGTTGCGCCTAATCTACACTCTCTTGATTCGATCTGGTATTTTTCTTATGAACATTACATCATATGAATCTCAAATAAAATGCTATACACGAACCATGCATGATCTACAAATTATTTGTGAATTAAAAGTTAAAATCGTGTTTATAACCTAAATAATTGTATCCGAATTTTTTAAGGCTTCATTATTAATTTATTTAGACTCTATATAATCATATTAATCTGGGAAAAATGATATTTCGAATTGTTGTGGCCTGAAATAATTATTGTTGAATTATGTTGACAATCGGATCAAAAATAAACAAAGGAGAAAAAGAAAATTAAACTTGCGATCTAGGGTTAGAACATTTGGGCATGTTTTTGTGATGATAATTGCAGCATAATGATGAATTAATAATGAGGATATGATTGGTACATGTTGGGTTAAAGATTTAATTAGGGTTTCGAACATATAGGGTTACACGATTAAATTTAAAAACTCTAGGGTGCGTTTGGTAATTTCTAGAACTTGTGGGTCATTTTTGTAAGGTGTAATAAATCAGTGCTAATGTGAGAAAAATGTAAATGGAGGTCCTTTGTGTAAAATATAGAACTTGTAGATTTAAATTGTAAATTATAAATATTTAGGTGTCGAATTGTAATTAAATATATTAGAGGGGCCTGTTTTGTAATTTTAGAAAACTTATGATGATTCATATAAATTGGTAAATGAAGGACATAATATGTAAAAATTGGATTAGTAAGGGTTGATATGTAAAAGTAATAAATATGAGTGATTTGTAGTTTTAAATAAGTTAAGGGACCAAATGTGTAATTATTGAAAATATGAGGGTATTTCGTACAACATTTAAGATAGAGGATATTTTAAGTAACTTTGAAATAGTGAAGGCTTTTTGTGTTAAAATGGATAAATAAAGGGGTTTAAATGTAAATGCATGAAATATATGATCTAATATGTAAATTATATAAATTAAGGGTGTAGAGTGTAAAATTGAGAAACTTGAGGGGCTGAATTTGTTAACTTGATAAATATGGTTTCAAAACAGCTTATTTGTAATATTTCATGTTTGAACCTTAACTTTGATATAATTACACTTAAAACCCTAATTTATGTAAAGTCGTCATTATTAACCCTAAACTTTTGGTGACTTGTAAAATACACCCTGAAGCCATAATATGTTGTGATAATGACTTAACCTAATTGAGAATATGGAAATCTTACTAATTATGAGAACTTTCTAATTATGGAAACTTACTAAATATGGAAACCTGCTAAAAACGGAAAGTTACTTAAAATGGAAAGGTTTGTAATTCTTTCTACCCCTCTAGGTGTGAAGAAGGAGAGGACCTGATCTTTTCATCTTATTCATTTCTGGTTGTGTTGCTTTTGGAATAAGGTACAGATATTCTGCCCTTTTTAATAAGGTGCCTTCGACCTCTTGATTTCTGGTTTGAACCTATGATTTGAACCTTTGACATATGAACCTTTGATATGAACCTTGAGATTTGGACTATGACTATATGAACCTTTGCTTTGATATGAACCTTTGACCTTTGACCCCAGTTTGATACCCGAGCCAAATATGTTTCCTAGCCATGAAGGTAACATGGCCATGTCATTGATACACCAGTGGCATGACTCTAGTGTACTCGAGTGATGTTGTACACCGTCCCCATTATGATATGTTATGCGCGCTTTATGATTTGTTATGGCCAATATGATTTGTTTGGGGGGCGTATGGATGCATCCTAGATATGTTATGATATGTTTTGATATGATATGATATGGTGACTGGGGCTGGGTGTAATCCACTCCTTTCACAAAATATGGGAGCTGATCACTCCAACTGGTACATGAGGACACCCCTCATATTATCGGCTTATTTGAGAGGCATCCCCTCTGTATGATTATGATATGCTATGATATGATATGTTATGATATGGGCTCGTGGTGGATGACTGTCCTAACCTTTACTCTTGCACTTTATTTATCTCTTTCATTATGCTTCGTTTATTCGTTTCCGTTTATTATATATATCTGTTCACTGGGCTTTTTAAGCTCAGCCGCACGTTTTCTTTTCGTGTGCGGCAGGTTTCTAAGCTAGGAGCTTTTGGATTATGCTTTGGATGGGATGAGAGTTAGATGAAGCTTTGACCTTAGATGACCACCTTTATCTTATGACCTTGTTTTGGACATGTTTTCCTTTGTATTCGTACCTTTGGATTATTTCCTTTCTTTGAACTTATGTTATATTCAAGTCGTGTTGACTTGACTTTATCTTATGAAATTGTTTAAGACTTCCGCTGTGCTATTATGTATGCTTTGATTTGTCACCATAATGTGATGCTTCTACCCTTGTCGGGTTGGGGTGTTACAGATTGTCAGAGAGGCGGTGGAGATGGTGGTATTGGTTTTGGCGGGGCAGTATTGGAAGGGATGAGTTTGACCGAAGTCAAACTCTGGGTTTAAATAAGAGGGTTGGGTCGGGTTTATGTTTGGGCTTGTGGGCTGGGTTTAGTAACTGGGTTTAGTGTGGGATGGGTTAAGGTTTTATTTTAGTTGGTTAGGTTTTATAAATAGGATAGGGTCCGGTTGGGTTTATTAGTTAGACACAAGGACCATTTTTGTATTTTCTGAATTTTGAAAGGTTGAAATTGTAATTTTACCAAAGTTATCAAAAGGGTCTATTTTGCCAATTATGAATAGCACAAGGGTTTTATTTGATAAATTACAATTTTTAAAATACCCGAGGACGAAATTTACCAATTTTGAAACTTGAGGGGTAAAAGTTGCCATTTTTAGAAAACTTTCATCCAGGGACTAAAAGTGAACATGTTTGATATCCCAAGGACTTAAGTTGATTTTTCTTTCATTTTAAACCTTCAGGGACTAATTCTGCCAATTTGTGAAACTTCAGGGACTGAAAATGACAATTTTGTGAACTTTGCATGTTTTTCACTTGTTTTCCATCTTTTTGTTCCTGAATCATATAAAAATACATTTTATGATATTTTCTGTATTTTGAAGCATATCTGCATGTTTTTAAATGTTTTTGCAGATAAAATGTGACAGAAATGATGAGTATTTAGACACTCATCAATCCCCCACACTAAACTATTGCTAGTCCCTAGCAATCATTTATGAAGATTTAATGGATTTTATCTCTTTACCAAAAGCCATTACTTCTGGAGTAGCCAATGTTTTAGTATGTGATACTTTGGTACAATGATAACCAAATGATTTTGAGCAAATCATCAGCTGTCAACGGATTTGACTTGTCTTTACCAAAAGCCGTTTGCTTCTGGACTAGCCAACTCTTAGATAAAATACAGTTATTATCTTTGGTGAGCTGATTACCAATCATGGTTTTCCCATGCCTTTACCACAAGCCATAACCTTGCGGGCTAGCCAACTCTTCACTATAAAAGATATGGTGAGTCGAATACCATACAATTTTTGGCAAATTGTAAGCCATAAACGGATTTGAGACATCTTTACCAAGAGCCGTTTGCTCTCGGATTAGCCAATCCTTATGTAGGTTAGACATGGCGGACTGATAACCATTTATTGCGTTCTAAGTGAGAAAAAATTTTAAAATTTTGGCCAAAATGGGGGTACTAGATGGTACATTTGATCAAATTCGCTAGAATTCCCCCCACACTTAGAACTGAATATTGCCCTCAATATTCAATGTACCGTTTTTTTTTTTTTTTTTTTTTTTTTTTTTTTTTTTAATTATTTTTTTTTTGACTGTACATATATACAACATGTATGGCATCTCCCCCACACTTGGGTGAGACATGGGTGAAAACCCATGTTTTACTACTGTTTTTATTAACCGAGTCGCTAGCTTGACTCGACCCCGAATTCATTGGTTCATGGGGAAGTAAGTGGAAGAAACCATCTCCATCGGACTTTCATTCAAAATGTTTGGATAACCAATTGAACATAAGAAAGTTCCACACCGATGAGATAAATCCGGCATTTAAACCAATGTTAGATGGAAAATGCCGGGGTCAAAGGTAATATCCTCACTCCCAAATGAGTGAAAGATAGGGGAAATCACCGGGTAGGTGAAGGGAAGAAGAGAGATCTGAATAGCAATTAAGATAAGAACTTCCTCCTCAAGAATTGCATATTCAAGTGGAGGAGGCAAGTCTTTAAACTTGATCTCTGGAAATTTATTAGTTTTCTCAACTGACTTGATTTCCTCATTATGAAGTTGTTTTGGTGGAAGAGGGGAAGATGAATATTCGTTTAACAAATTCTCTAGAAAAAGAATGTCCCCCTCAGGATCAAGATAGTTATCATCAACCTCATGCGGAAGTGAACTATCTAGAGCAAGAAAAGCCTCGACTTCATCCCAAAAGGGATCACTTCCCTCAACCGGAGTGAGAGAAGGGGAGGAGTCGGCTATGATAAGTTGAGAAGATGTGGTGGGTTCCCCACTCACAGAATTATGAAAATAACCAAGACTTTCATGAGAGTACTCCTCTGAAGCAATATCAATGACATCGATTCGGTTAACCGATTCAGAATCATAATTTGAGGAGTATCTCGACGTTTGATCATGGTTAAAGGTAACAGCTTCATTATCCACACGCAAGGTGATCTCATGCTTAAATACATCAATAAGAGCATGGCCCGTTTTTAGGAATCCTATTCCAAGAATGAGAGGAACCTTTTGATCAGCATCGAAATCAACAACCACAAAGTCAGCTGGAAAATGGAACTTTCCTACTTTTACAAATACATCCTCAGCAATGCCGCGAGGATGAGATATGGTACGATCTGCAAGCTCAAGAGTCATGCAAGTAGGAGTAAGAGCCGGAAGAGAAAGTTTCTTCCATACTGAATGAGGCATCAGGTTGATGCTTGCACCAAGATCGGCCAAGGCATAGCATTCAACCATTCCCGGAAATACACAAGGTATTAGAAACTTTCCAGGATCTCCAAGCTTCTCCAGAAGCTTTTTCAAGATAACCGCTGAGCAGTTCTCATTTAATGGAGTTTTAGCCATTTCAATCAGTTTTTCCTTGTTGCTTAACAAGTGTTTGATTGTTGATGCAAACTTAGGCATCAGAATGATAGCATCCGCAAAACTTATGTCAAAATGTAATTCTTTAAAGATTTGAAAGAATTTGTCCATTTGTTGACTAGCCTTTTCCCGGAGCTTTTGCTCATTTAAGCGCGATGGGTAAGGAATGTAAGGTTTGGATTTAGGGGCAATAACTTCAGGAGTCTTAACAGATTCAAAGACAACTCCTGGTTTGGATTTCTTTTTCGGGACAACCGGAGGATGGACTTGTGCTGTACTTTGTGGGCTCGGAATTTGCACTTTGTCCGTTGTATCCTCCGTCTCTTTTTCCATTTCAAACAACGGGGGAGGAATAGGACCAGAGGGTCCCTCATAAGCAGCACCACTCCGAGTGGTGATAGCTTTGACGAAAGTGGTATCTTCATCATCACCACTGTCATCAAGTACACTGACAGGAGGAGCATTGAGCATATTGGAATAAGCTCTAGCTGTCCTTTGCTCACTAAGTTTGCTTGACAAACTTGTAACCGTAAATCGTGATAGAGTAGGATCTATTCTTGACGGCTTAGGAGCAATTGTGGGTGTAGAATTTTGGACAACCATAGGTTGGACGTATTTAGCACTTCCATTGTTAGTGGGAAGTACCGGGTCCTTTATCACCTTGAGTCCAACATGAGCTTTACCACTACGTGCAGTGACAGCTTTGAGTTCACCCCTTGGGTTGACAGCAGTGTTACTTGGGAGACCTCCTGAGGTAGAAGGTAGATCATTTAAAGATTTTTTTATGTCATTTATTTGGGTAACCAATAACTGGTTTGTCTTATATTGAGTTCTATTTGTCTCCTCTTGGGATTTTATGAATTGCTTAAGCAACTCATCTGAGGACGTCTGATTTTGGTTTTGGACATTCCATGGTTTTTGGTTAAAATTACCCTGATTCTGACCTCGGTTTTGATTGAAATTTTGGGAATTGTTGAAATTTTGTCCCTGATTTTGAACAAAGCGATTTTGATTATTTTGATTTGGCACGGGTGGAAAAACCAGGTGGTACCATAGCATTCGGTGCTCGGTACTGAGTTTCAGCATGCGGACGGTATTGATTTTGGTTTACTGCAGCTACGGGAGCTGGGTAAAGAGAAGCATCGGTTGCTTGACAATCATAATACGCCCTTCATCATGCAACGCATTGAGTCCGTTAGAAAGGCTAACTCTGATGAGTTACCGGATGAAGAAGCAGGAGTGACAGGAACATTCACTTTGTTTCGAGAAATAGGAACTTTTGATTTATTTTCACAAATTTCAACCACCTCTTTAGGTTTACGATTCAAGATATTGCCACCGGCGGCTGCGTTAAGTGCATCTTGATCGTTTTGGGTCAACCCATTATAAAACGTATTTATCTGTTGTAACTCCGTGAAATCGTGATGCGGGCATTTTCTTAGGAGATCTTTAAATCTGTCCCATGCCTCTCCGAAGTTTTCATCAAAACCTTGACGAAATCCAGCAATTTCATTTTTTAGATTAGTCGTCTTTGATGGAGGGAAGAAATAATTGACAAATTTCTTTACGAGATCTTCCCAGGTTTCAATGGATCGAGGAGGTTCTTTATCCAGCCAAATCCGGGCTGCCCCTTCGAGTGAGAATGGAAATAGCATCAATTTGATAAATGTTTGCGGCACATTCTTGTAATTGATTGTAGAGGTCAACTTATTGAACCAACGAATGTGTGCATATGGATCCTCTCGTTCGAACCCGTGGAATTGGTTTGTGGACACGAGCTGAATCAGATGTGTTTTCAGTTCAAAATGATCAGAATCGATGGTTGGTAAAACGATGGCATCTCCGTAACCCTCGGTGGGTGCCTGGAGCATCTCAGCCATTGTGCGTTCGTCTGCCATATTATTAGTGAGAACAGTACGAATCTCGGGTTCGACTATTTGGGCAGCACGTCTACGATTACATCTTCTCGGAATATCTACGAGTTCACGTAAAGGGCTTGATGACGTGGAAGAACGAGTGCGCATGCACTAAATAAAATATTTTAATTAAATCGAGATCGAAGCAAAACACAAGTGAACTTAAACCAACAATCAACAAGCGTACGGTAGCTCTCTAAAAGATAAACGCACAGAGTGGCGGAGAAGCAAAGGTGGGCAATTAATGCTCCTTAAAAACCCGCTTCTTTCAGTTCGACAATTTAATGTCAAACTATCCTTAAACCTCCGTTATAGTTTGTTTATCAATCAAAGGTGAGCCGATATTCGCAAGTGATACAGAGGCAAGTTTTAAATCTGATGTTTGGGAACTTATTATGGTCGTACCCCCAGTTAGGTAGTACTCTGTCTTGGTTCTCGCTGGTAAATTTTATTGTTGTTATTATTAAACAAATAAAACGGAAAATGTTTTTGGGTTTTTATTTTTTATATGATATATATATATATAAAAGAAAAGAAAAATATTTTTGTATTTTATATGGTTTTATGGTAAATAGGAACTTCTGGAAGAAGGATCTCAAATCACTAATCGCTTAAACTCTACACAATATTGTCGCAACACAACCTCCCCGGCAGCGGCGCCAAAATTTGATCCGTGCTAAAACGTATATATAAATATTATGCAACGACGGATACACGTGAATAAATACAAATCACCCCTTTGTGAAAAAGGATACTTGCAAAAACTCACGTTCGTGTGTAGTGTGAAACCAGGTAAGTGATTACCCGGATCGTTTCCCAACGAGGTATGAATGGGCAAACTGTGGAAAGTTAGGATTAGAGTGACAGATGATATGGAATATGGATTTTTTTTGCTTTTTTAATAATTCTAATTGACAATTGAGAAACAAATATACAAAAGAAATTTAAACACTTATTAACTAATTATTATTAATTTATTTATTATTTAATTAATTTTTAAACTATTTAAATTTATAATAAATACTAAATGAACAAAGAAAAATCTAAAACTTTTTCTATAAATATTATGAAGTGAAAAGAAGCTAAGAAAATTATAAAAATGAAAAGTGCTTAATTAAAAATTTAAAAAGATAAAATCTATTAAATAGAATCTATCACTTATTTTCTATTTTATTTTTCTTAAAGTCTAAAAAGATTATTATATTTTTCCTAGATTCTACATAATAAAAGAAAATTATAAAAATTAGAATTATATTTTTCTGATTATTATTCTATTTATTATGATTTAATTACTAATAATCAGATGTGACAATGGAACTGAATTTAAGAATCATGTAATGAATCAGTTCTGTGAGGAAAAAGGTATCTTAAGACAGTTTAGTGTGGCTAGAACTCCTCAGCAGAATGGTGTTGCTGAAAGGAGGAATAGGACATTAATTGAGGCTGCCAGGACTATGTTGTCTGAGTCAAAATTACCCACTACTTATTGGGCTGAAGCAGTCAACACTGCTTGTTTTGTGCAAAATAGGAGTAAGGTAGTTAAGCCTCATAACAAGACCCCATATGAATTACTCCATGGTAGAAAACCTATGATAGATTTCTTGAAACCCTTTGGGTGTCCTGTCACTATCTTAAATACCAATGACCAGCTAGGCAAGTTTGATGAGAAAGCAGACAAAGGTTTCTTTGTAGGATATTCAACTAATAGCAAGGCATTTAGGGTTTTCAATAGCAGAACTAGACATGTGGAAGAAAATTTGCATGTTAGATTTAGTGAAAACACCCCAAATGTTGCTGTATCAGAACCTAAGTGGCTCTTTGACATTGATTCTTTGACTAAGATCATGAATTATGAGCCAGTATTGGCAGGTACTAACATGTCTGCAGGAACACAAGCTAATCCCAATGCAGGTACACAAGCAAAGAAGGATGCATCTGCAGAGGAGTTTGTTTTGATTGAGAAGTGGAAGTTTAAACAGTTCTTCACACCAACAGAGAAAGAGGGAAAAAGTTCACAAGATGATGCTGTTCATAAGGAAGTACCAAAGGATGATGCAGAAGGTGGTGATAAACCTTCTAATGATGACAAGAATGTTGAAAATTCAGCAAAGCATGGAAGTACAAGAAATAAAGCTAGCAGCAGTATTTCCCATTCTGCTGCTAAGCCAAATCATTCTGCTGCTACGCCTAGCAGTAGTAGTTCTCATACTACTGCTAAGCCTAGTGGTTCTGCTGCTATGCTCAAGGATTCTGTTGCTGACTTTAATGAAAGTATTAATGATGATGTCGACTTTCCTCATGATCTTGAAATGCCTGAATTGGAGGAAATCAATAATGACACAGATGATGATGTTGTAGATATTTTTGGAGCAGGAGCTGATTTGACAAATATGGAGTCTGCTATTCCAGTCAGTCCTACTCCAACTACCAGAATACATAAGATCCCAAGGAGCAGATAATTGGTGATGTACAATCTGCTGTACAAACCAGAAGTAAAACAAAAGGGTTGGGTGATCTACTCAATCAAGGTTTATTTGCTCAATCATTACATCAGAGAAATAGCCACAAGGACCTACAAAATTGCATGTTTGCCTGTTTCTTATCAGAAGAGGAACCCAAAAATATTCACAAAGCTATGCAAGATTCAAGTTGGGTTGAAGCTATGCAAGAGGAGCTGTTACTGTTCAAGCTTCAAGAAGTCTGGACACTAGTCGATTTGCCTAATGGGAAGAGGGCAATTGGTACAAAATGGGTGTTCAGGTGCAAAAGAGATGAAAGAGGAATTGTGGTGAGAAACAAAGCAAGACTAGTGGCTCAAGGGTACACTCAGGAAGAAGGAATAGATTATGATGAGGTCTTTGCTCCTGTAACAAGGATAGAGGCTATTAGACTGTTCTTGGCTTATGCCTCATTTAAGAACTTTCTTGTGTACCAAATGGATGTGAAAAGTGCTTTCTTGTATGGAAAGATTGATGAAGAGGTTTATGTGATGCAACCTCCTGGTTTTGAAGATCCTGACTTTCCTGACAGAGTATATAAAGTGGAGAAAGCACTGTATGGATTACATCAAGCTCCTAGAGCTTGGTATGACACCTTGTCCAAGTTTTTGTTATTTAATGGGTTCACAAGGGGAACCATTGATAGAATTTTGTTCATCAAGAAAGACAAAAAGGATATTCTACTAGTTTAGGTTTATGTAGATGATATCATTTTTGGGTCTACAAACAAGGTGTTATGTGAAGAATTTGAGAAGCTCATGCATAACAGATTTCAAATGAGTTCTATGGGAGAACTCACTTTCTTTCTGGGGCTTCAGGTTAAGCAGACAGCAGATGGGATCTTCATCAGTCAAGACAAGTATGTGGCTGATATGTTAAAGAAATTTGGTCTTAATGATGTAAAGCCAGCCAAGACAACAATGGACAATAACAAACCTTTGCTCAAGGATGAAGATGGAAAAGAGGTTGATGTACATCTTTATAGATCAATGATTGGTTCATTGATGTATCTGACTGCTTCTAGGCCAGACATCATGTTTGCTGTGTGTGCTTGTGCCAGATTTCAAGTGTCCCCAAAAGTCTCACACTTGAATGCTGTCAAAAGAATTTTTAGGTATCTAAAGGGTCAACCAAAATTGGGCCTTTGGTATCCTAATAGTTCACCCTTTGATTTGGTAGCATACTCAGATAGTGATTATGCTGGAGCAAGTTTGGATAGAAAGTCAACCAATGGAGGATTTCAATACCTTGGACATAGGTTGATCTCATGGCAATGCAAGAAACAGACTGTGGTGGAAAATTCAACAACTGAGGCAGAGTATGTGGCTGCTTTTAGTTGCTGTGGACAAGTACTCTGGATTCAGAACCAACTCTTGGATTATGGGTACAATTTCATGAACACCAAAATTTATATTGATAATAACAGCACAATGTGTATAATTAAAAATCCTGTTTTTCACTCTAAAAGAAAGTATATAGAGATATGACATCATTTTATTAGAGATTGTTATGAGAAAAAGTTAATTCAAGTGGTTAAAATACATACTGACAATAATGTTGCTGATCTACTTACAAAAAGTTTTGATGTAGGTAGATTTCAATTTTTAGTTGCTAGTATAGGTATGATCAATCTTTAAAATCTTATCTCTGTATGTTTTGTAAAAAGTTTTTGAGGATTTGTGCTGTTATTGATCAAATAAGTTGTTTCTTGTCCTTGCTATGTCTGTATATTGTCTGTTGCTAAGCTGGTTATTCTGTTGTTATATATGGCTATGTATTGTGATTATTGTGGTATCTTGTTTCTTGTGTTTTTGTGGTTTTGGACTAATCTTTTGCAGGATAAGTCACAAGGGAATGGAATTGATGAGAAAAAGATGTTTGGAATGTTCAGAGAACATTCTGCTGCTGGTTCAAAAGTTTCTGCTGCTAGGCATATCATTCTGCTGCTGAAGGTTATGCTGCTCAAGTTGAAACTTTTAGGATTCTACTGCTCGGTTTGAAAGTAAAAGGACTATTTTGCAAATTGGCGCGGATAATAACCCTAATTAGATCAAAACGGCATAAAAACCAAATTTGATCTCACCAATAACTTTGTGCGCCCAAAATTAAACCCAATTCAAACCCTAAAACATCTCTTAATCATCCGATCAAAAACTCCCAACTTAAAAACCCTAATTTACAATGGCGAGACGCGGTTTCTCCGATAGCCACAATTCAGTCGCTTTTCTTCAAAAGGTCCCTGAGGCTGAGGGTTTCACTGAAGTCATTGACTTTCTAAATGCATCACAATTAAGGTATGCATTAACGGTGAATCCCATAATATATAAATCCCACATGCGAGAGTTTTGGTCTACTGTTACGGCCGAAACCAGACATGGGGAGGAAATGTTAATTGGTACGGTGGATGAAGAAAGTATAGTTGTTACTGAAACATCTGTAAGACGAATTCTTCGTCTTGCAGATGATGACGCAACAACTTTGTCTTCCTACAACTACTATTTTTGAGGAACTTGCAAAACTAGGGTATGAAAAGAAAAATAACAAAATTAAGTTTTCAAAAAGCCTTTTCTGCCCACACTGGAAATTTCTTATTCACACCCTTCTACATTGTCTTAGCCCTAAAACTACTGGGTGGAATGAGTTTAGTGCAAATCAAGCTTCTGCTTTGGTTTGCCTAGCCACAGGCCAACCATTCAATTTTTCGGCTATGATTTTTGATGGGATGAAAAAGAATATTTCTGGTAAAGTTTGTATATACCCAAGGTTCTTACAACTTATAAATAATCAATTACAAGAACCTTTGGAACATGTAGGGATTCATAAGAGTCCTGAATTAACCAGCAAAATGTTTTCATATTTAAAGAACAATGGGGTTGGTTTTTCTGGGAAAATCACTCCCTTGTCTCAATATATTTTGGATACTGCTGCTGCTTATGCTGAGGGTGAAGAAGCTGAAAGCCCAACAACTTCCCATCACACACCCACTCCTGAGAACTCAAATGAATCATCTTCTCATAAACCCCAAAAAAACCCAAACACCTAGGTCTTCACAAAATAAGGACATTGAGCTACCTCAGGCCAATGTCAGTATGGAAGCAGATGAGGCTCCCACAGGTGTGGTAGGTGGGATGATGGAAGGGGCTGGCACTACTGTTTCCAACTTAGAAGTTGAACAGGGCAGTGTTAACATCAATAAGACCCCAACCATGGCAACACCTAATGTGGAAGTTTAAATGAACCAGAAACAAGTGGTGGAAACCCTAGCCAAACGGCTAAAATAGGGGGCTCAGATGCTCAGCCTAGGGTTGAGACTGAGTTTAAGTCCATTGATTCACCTCTCTGGGAAGTTAACACATCCCGAAGTGATGAGGACAGAGAAGGTACCAATGAATTGATGGATGATTATGTACACAATGCCAATGCCAGTGATACACCTCTCGGACCAGGTAACACAGGTCGAAGTGTTGAAGCTAGACTTGAAACTCCTCATATTGAATTGATGGCTGACACTCATGTACATACTGACAAATCCAATGATCAACCACTCGGGTCAGGTAACACAGACCGAAGTTGTGAGGATATTCTGAAACAATTAAAAGAATTGACAGATAAATGTACAAAATTGTCACAGGAGGTTCTTGGTCTTAGGAAGGAGCTCAAGAAAGTAAAATGTGTTCAGGGTGCTGAAATCAAAAGACTCAAACTCAGGGTTCAACATCTTGAAAGATTAAAAAGATCAAGGCCTTCACAAGGTTTGGGGGAGGATGCTCCCAAACAGGGGAGGAGTGAAAAAGAAGGTGAGACAAAGGGTTCAGGGGAGGTAGAAATTGAAAAGGATGTAGGTATTGCTGAAAATGAGGGTATTAATGCAGGTGTGGATATGGAGGTGGATAGTGGTGAGACTATTCAAGAATTTGTGGTGAAAGATAGGTCTGGGAATGAAGTTGTGTTAGAAGCAGTTGAAAAGAGTGTTAGGAGTGATGCTGTTGCTGATATTGTTGAAGAGAAGGCACAAGATGATTCTGCTGCTGGAGCAGAACATACTGCTGCTAGTGCAAATCAACCTACTGATGGAGTTAAAGATTCTGCTGCTGGTACAGATAAGCATTCTACTGCTGAAGAAAAGAATGCTGCTGATTCTGAATCTAGTGAAGATAGAATACCAATAGCTCAAGTGATGCTAAGAGCCAAAACAACAACAACACCACAACAAACTTTAACTAAATCTGCACCAAAACCAAAAGCCAAAGGAGTTGTGATAAGAGAGCCTACACTAACACCTAAACCTACATCATCAACCATTTCATCAAAAGATAAGGGCAAGGGCATCTTGGTTGAAGAACCAAAGAAGAAGTTCAAGTTTATGGATGCTGCTGCCAAAGAACAACAAAGTGAAACTGATGAAGAGGCTGCAAGGAGAATGGAAGCTCAATGGAAAGCAGAGGATGAGTTGGAGAGAAAAAGGATAGAAGAGGAAGATTGGGAGATAGCAAAGCAAACTCAGAAGGAGGAAAGAGAAATGTATACTTCTGAAGAGAGACAGGATGCCATAGATGATTTGCTTGTGCAATTTAGAAAGAAGCAAAATCAAAAGAAGGGAGAGTACAAGAAGAAGAAACCTTCAAAAACTGATGAGTATAATTATATGAAAATGTATCTGAGAAACCAAGCTTATTGGAAACCTAGTGCATTCAGAGGGATGACTAGAGCTGCTGTTGCAAAGTCTTACTATGAGACTCATGCAAGACTCAACAGACCAATTGAGCCTATGACTGATGCTGAGGTTAAAGAGTTTACAAGAATGAAAGTGGCACCAAATGCTTACATGAATTCTGAGTCAAGTGTTAAAAAGTCTAAAGTATCAGAAGTAGTGCCAGAAAAAGTAGTGATCCGTGCTAAAACATATATATAAATATTATGCAACGACGGATACACGTGAATAAATACAAATCACCCCTTTGTGAAAAAGGATACTTGCAAAAACTCACGTTCGTGTGTAGTGTGAAACCAGGTAAGTGATTACCCGGATCGTTTCCCAACGAGGTATGAATGGGCAAACTGTGGAAAGTTAGGATTAGAGTGACAGATGATATGGAATATGGATTTTTTTTGCTTTTTTAATAATTCTAATTGAAAATTGAGAAACAAATATACAAAAGAACTTTAAATACTTATTAACTAATTATTATTAATTTATTTATTATTTAATTACTTTTTAAACTATTTAAATTTATAATAAATACTAAATGAACAAAGAAAAATCTAAAACTTTTTCTATAAATATTATGAAGTGAAAAGAAGCTAAGAAAATTATAAAAATGAAAAGTGCTTAATTAAAAATTTAAAAAGATAAAATCTATTAAATAGAAGCTATCACTTATTTTCTATTTTATTTTTCTTAAGGTCTAAAAAGATTATTATATTTTTCCTAGATTCTACTTAATAAAAGAAAATTATGAAAATTAAAATTATATTTTTCTGATTATTATTCTATTTATTATGATTTAATTACTAATAGAAACTAATTAAAAAGATTAAAAATATCAAATGACTTAGGAAAAATCTGAAAAATTCAGGATAAGTCAAAAATAATATTCTTAATATAGGAAAATTAAAATCAAAAGTTTACTGAACCCTAATAAGCAGTTTGGCCAATAAGCAGTTTGGCAAATAAGCTCAAAATAAGCTAAACAGCTCTAAAAATTACCAAATGCTCAGGAATAGTGTAAAAAAACTTATCTAAGCATAAATCAACTGAAAAAGCTCAAATAAGCACTCTGGATAAGCAGATAAGCAATTGCACAGTACCAATAATTAGGGCAGAAATTGTGTTTAAACCCCTAACTTTCAGACTTCATTAAGCACTCCAATAAGCTATTGAGATGCAAACTAATGGGGGAAAAGCTCCTCAGTACTACTGGCTATCTTAAAAACTAAAAAGCCCTATCCCAAACAGGCCAATTGAAGTCCAATTGAACCCTAGAACAGGTGATGAAACACTGATGCAGGTTCAGGGCTATGAAATGGGGGAATTTGCAGGCCTCAATTTAAGCTATGAAATAAGTGAGGAAATGGAATCCCAGATGATAAAATTAAAGTTAGCTATATGAACTACTTGTGAACCAAAATCCAAGGTCTCAGCTTGTCTAATTAAGCCAATTATCAACTGAGATCAGCAGCTAAAGCTGCTCAGTATATACTGAGTCTGCTGATAGTGGGATTTTGTGCAGAGGTGTGCACAAGTGTGCAGACCAATCCAACTCTTTTGGTTACTCTAAATGGACTAATTGAGACTTAGAAATGCCAAGGTTGAGGGCTAGATGAGCTTATGGCTTAATCTAGCTTATTTGGATTTTTCAAAGCTTAAAACTGAAACAGTGGACTAGGGGGTATGAATTCTATCAATTTGGCTTAAGAGATCTTAAAAATAGCTTATATGGTCTGAGTTAAGCTAGATTGAAATTGATGAAATGGTAAATGTACAGTAATAGCTTGTTTGACCCGTTTGACTGCTTAAACCAAACACTCCTTTATAGGACTGTTTTGAATTTTCTAACTGAAAGTGATTATTTTAAGCACTGATTTGAACTCTGATGGTACTACTAAGTATATTAAGCTATG
Source organism: Artemisia tridentata subsp. tridentata (assembly GCA_021014915.2). Taxonomy (NCBI): domain Eukaryota; kingdom Viridiplantae; phylum Streptophyta; class Magnoliopsida; order Asterales; family Asteraceae; genus Artemisia; species Artemisia tridentata. Next base: position 521,019,973 of record CP139509.1, on the reverse strand, counting down.
AAAATTGATTTGTAACTGAAAATGAAGCAGTTTAATTAAGCTAGCTTGTTGAGGCTATTTTTGGCTTTTTTATGATTTTTAAGGTAAAATAAAGATAATGACAGTTAAAAATGATAAAGTGAATCAAATTTATATTAGAACTAGTAATAAGCTGGAAACTAATAGAAATAAGCTACAATTAAGCTATTGTACAGTAATGATCAAAATAATGCAAACTTAATGAAATAGCTTACAACTGAATTGGACTGTGAACCAAAGAACTAAGGACTAGAACCACTGCTAGCTTGTTCACACAAGCTAGAAAACCAAAAAGCCTTCCAGATTAGCTTTTAAAACCCAGAATAGCTTATGAGACCCCAGGTTGACTTTCGTTGACCAATTTCATTTCTTGAATTTTATAACTAGTATTCTCTATATAAGCTTACAGTAAGCTATATTTAGCTTATATAAGCTTATAGTAAAGGTATGGAAGCTTTTGATGGTGCTTTAAAATGACTTGAGCTTATACGAATTAAGAGATAACTTGAAACTTGAATTACTATGAAAACTGAGTTCAACACTGATAAAATAAGAACAATGAAGCTTAAATTAACTTATATTGATAACTGGAACTTGAAATTACAAAAGATAAAGACTGAAATTGAAATACGATTACACTAAAAATTAACTACTCTTTTCTAATCTATTACAAAGCCCTATATATACTAAAACTTGCTGGGAAACTCCTTGTCGACACCCTACATCATTCTGCACCCTTGGATTGCTTCAATTTAATCTCAGCTGTTGAAATAGATTTTTGGCGCCAAAATTGAGTGAGTGGGAAATATTGTACATGGTTCTGTACTGAGTGGGGAAGAAGCAATAAAAGCTTTTTGGGAGTGTTAGGTGAAGTATAGAGGAAGGAAAGTGGTGAGATTGTCAGAGAGGCGGTGGAGATGGTGGTATTGGTTTTGGCGGGGCGGTATTAGAAGGGATGAGTTTGACCGAAGTCAAACTCTGGGTTTAAATAAGAGGGTTGGGTCGGGTTTATGTTAGGGCTTGTGGGCTGGGTTTAGTAACTGGGTTTAGTGTGGGATGGGTTAAGGTTTTATTTTAGTTGGTTAGGTTTTATAAATAGGATAGGGTCCGGTTGGGTTTATTAGTTAGACACAAGGACCATTTTTGTATTTTCTGAATTTTGAAAGGTTGAAATTGTAATTTTACCAAAGTTATCAAAAGGGTCTATTTTGCCAATTATGAATAGCACAAGGGTTTTATTTGATAAATTACAATTTTTAAAATACCCGAGGACTAAATTTACCAATTTTGAAACTTGAGGGGTAAAAGTTGCCATTTTTAGAAAACTTTCATCCAGGGACTAAAAGTGAACATGTTTGATATCCCAAGGACTAAAGTTGACTTTTCTTTCATTTTAAACCTTCAGGGACTAATTCTGCCAATTTGTGAAACTTCAGGGACTGAAAATGACAATTTTGTGAACTTTGCATGTTTTTCACTTGTTTTCAATCTTTTTGTTCCTGAATCATATAAAAATACATTTTATGATATTTTCTGTATTTTGAAGCATATCTGCATGTTTTTAAATGTTTTTGCAGATAAAATGTGACAGAAATGATGAGTATTTAGACACTCATCAATCCCCCACACTAAACTATTGCTAGTCCCTAGCAATCATTTATGAAGATTTAATGGATTTTATCTCTTTACCAAAAGCCATTACTTCTGGAGTAGCCAATGTTTTAGTATGTGATACTTTGGTACAATGATAACCAAATGATTTTGAGCAAATCATCAGCTGTCAACGGATTTGACTTGTCTTTACCAAAAGCCGTTTGCTTCTGGACTAGCCAACTCTTAGATAAAATACAGTTATTATCTTTGGTGAGCTGATTACCAATCATGGTTTTCCCATGCCTTTACCACAAGCCATAACCTTGCGGGCTAGCCAACTCTTCACTATAAAAGATATGGTGAGTCGAATACCATACAATTTTCGGCAAATTGTAAGCCATGAATGGATTTGAGACATCTTTACCAAGAGCCGTTTGCTCTCAGATTAGCCAATCCTTATGTGGGTTAGACATGGCGGACTGATAACCATTTATTGCGTTCTAAGTGAGAAAAAATTTTAAAATTTTGGCCAAAATGGGGGGTACTAGATGGTACATTTGATCAAATTCGCTAGAATTCTCCCCCACACTTAGAACTGAATATTGCCCTCAATATTCAAAGTACCGGTTATTAAACCAACACTTAGAACGTGAAAAGGCAATACTAATAGCAATTTATTTTATACATACACATGTTTTTTTTTTTTTTTTTTTTTTTTTATTATTTTTTTTTTTGACTGTACATATATACAACATGTATGGCATCTCCCCCACACTTGGGTGAGACATGGGTGAAAACCCATGTTTTACTACTGTTTTTATTAACTGAGTCGCTAGCTTGACTCGACCCCGAATTCATTGGTTCATGGGGAAGTAAGTGGAAGAAACCATCTCCATCGGACTTTCATTCAAAATGTTTGGATAACCAATTGAACATAAGAAAGTTTCACACCGATGAGATAAATCCGGCATTTAAACCAATGTTAGATGGAAAATGCCAGGGTCAAAGGTAATATCCTCACTCCCAAATGAGTGAAAGATAGGGGAAATCACCGGGTAGGTGAAGGGAAGAAGAGAGATCTGAATAGCAATTAAGATAAGAACTTCCTCCTCAAGAATTGCATATTCAAGTGGAGGAGGCAAGTCTTTAAACTTGATCTCTGGAAATTTATCAGTTTTCTCAACTGACTTGATTTCCTCATTATGAAGTTGTTTTGGTGGAAGAGGGGAAGATGAATCTTCGTTTAACAAATTCTCTAGAAAAAGAATGTCCCCCTCAGGATCAAGATAGTTATCATCAACCTCATGCGGAAGTGAACTATCTAGAGCAAGAAAAGCCTCGACTTCATCCCAAAAGGGATCACTTCCCTCAACCAGAGTGAGAGAAGGGGAGGAGTCGGCTATGATAAGTTGAGAAGATGTGGTGGGTTCCCCACTCACAGAATTATGAAAATAACCAAGACTTTCATGAGAGTACTCCTCTGAAGCAATATCAATGACATCGATTCGGTTAACCGATTCAGAATCATAATTTGAGGAGTATCTCGACGTTTGATCATGGTTAAAGGTAACAGCTTCATTATCCACACGCAAGGTGATCTCATGCTTAAATACATCAATAAGAGCATGGCCCGTTTTTAGGAATCCTCTTCCAAGAATGAGAGGAACCTTTTGATCAGCATCGAAATCAACAACCACAAAGTCAGCTGGAAAATGGAACTTTCCTACTTTTACAAATACATCCTCAGCAATGCCGCGAGGATGAGATATGGTACGATCTGCAAGCTCAAGAGTCATGCAAGTAGGAGTAAGAGCCGGAAGAGAAAGTTTCTTCCATACTGAATGAGGCATCAGGTTGATGCTTGCACCAAGATCGGCCAAGGCATAGCATTCAACCATTCCCGGAAATACACAAGGTATTAGAAACTTTCCAGGATCTCCAAGCTTCTCCGGAAGCTTTTTCAAGATAACCGCTGAGCAGTTCTCATTTAATGGAGTTTTAGCCATTTCAATCAGTTTTTCCTTGTTGCTTAACAAGTGTTTGATTGTTGATGCAAACTTAGGCATCAGAATGATAGCATCCGCAAAACTTATGTCAAAATGTAATTCTTTAAAGATTTGAAAGAATTTGTCCATTTGTTGACTAGCCTTTTCCCGGAGCTTTTGCTCATTTAAGCGCGATGGGTAAGGAATGTAAGGTTTGGATTTAGGGGCAATAACTTCAGGAGTCTTAATAGATTCAAAGACAACTCCTGGTTTGGATTTCTTTTTCGGGACAACCGGAGGATGGACTTGTGCTGTACTTTGTGGGCTCGGAATTTGCACTTTGTCCGTTGTATCCTCCGTCTCTTTTTCCATTTCAAACAACGGAGGAGGAATAGGACCAGAGGGTCCCTCATAAGCAGCACCACTCCGAGTGGTGATAGCTTTGACGAAAGTGGTATCTTCATCATCACCACTGTCATCAAGTACACTGACAGGAGCAGCATTGAGCATATTGGAATAAGCTCTAGCTGTCCTTTGCTCACTAAGTTTGCTTGACAAACTTGTAACCGTAAATCGTGATAGAGTAGGATCTATTCTTGACGGCTGAGGAGCAATTGTGGGTGTAGAATTTTGGACAACCATAGGTTGGACGTATTTAGCACTTCCATTGTTAGTGGGAAGTACCGGGTCCTTTATCACCTTGAGTCCAACATGAGCTTTACCACTACGTGTAGTGACAGCTTTGAGTTCACCCCTTGGGTTGACAGCAGTGTTACTTGGGAGACCTCCTGAGGTAGAAGGTAGATCATTTAAAGATTTTTTTATGTCATTTATTTGGGTAACCAATAACTGGTTTGTCTTATATTGAGTTCTATTTGTCTCCTCTTGAGATTTTATGAATTGCTTAAGCAACTCATCTGAGGACGTCTGATTTTGGTTTTGGACATTCCATGGCTTTTGGTTAAAATTACCCTGATTCTGACCTCGGTTTTGATTGAAATTTTGGGAATTGTTGAAATTTTGTCCCTGATTTTGAACAAAGCGATTTTGATTATTTTGATTTGGCACGGGTGGAAAACCAGGTGGTACCATAGCATTCGGTGCTCGGTACTGAGTCTCAGCATGCGGACGGTATTGATTTTGGTTTACTGCAGCTACGGGAGCTGGGTAAAGAGAAGCATCGGTTGCTTGACAATCATAATACGCATGCAACGCATTGAGTCCGTTAGAAAGGCTAACTCTGATGAGTTACCGGATGAAGAAGCAGGAGTGACAGGAACATTCACTTTGTTTCGAGAAATAGGAACTTTTGATTTATTTTCACAAATTTCAACCACCTCTTTAGGTTTACGATTCAAGATATTGCCACCGGCGGCTGCGTTAAGTGCATCTTGATCGTTTTGGTTCAACCCATTATAAAACGTATTGATCTGTTGTAACTCCGTGAAATCGTGATGTGGGCATTTTCTTAGGAGATCTTTAAATCTGTCCCATGCCTCTCCGAAATTTTCATCAAAACCTTGACGAAATCCAGCAATTTCATTTTTTAGATTAGTCGTCTTTGATGGAGGGAAGAAATAATTGACAAATTTCTTTACGAGATCTTCCCAGGTTTCAATGGATCGAGGGGGTTCTTTATCCAGCCAAATCCGGGCTGCCCCTTCGAGTGAGAATGGAAATAGCATCAATTTGATAAATGTTTGCGGCACATTCTTGTAATTGATTGTAGAGGTCAACTTATTGAACCAACGAATGTGTGCATATGGATCCTCTCGTTCGAACCCGTGGAATTGGTTTGTGGACACGAGCTGAATCAGATGTGTTTTCAGTTCAAAATGATCAGAATCGATGGTTGGTAAAACGATGGCATCTCCGTAACCCTCGGTGGGTGCCTGGAGCATCTCAGCCATTGTGCGTTCGTCTGCCATATTATTAGTGAGAACAGTACGAATCTCGGGTTCGACTATTTGGGCAGCACGTCTACGATTACGTCTTCTCGGAATATCTACGAGTTCACGTAAAGGGCTTGATGACGTGGAAGAACGAGTGCGCATGCACTAAATAAAATATTTTAATTAAATCGAGATCGAAGCAAAACACAAGTGAACTTAAACCAACAATCAACAAGCGTACGGTAGCTCTCTAAAAGATAAACGCACAGAGTGGCGGAGAAGCAAAGGTGGGCAATTAATGCTCCTTAAAAACCCGCTTCTTTCAGTTCGACAATTTAATGTCAAACTATCCTTAAACCTCCGTTATAGTTTGTTTATCAATCAAAGGTGAGCCGATATTCGCAAGTGATACAGAGGCAAGTTTTAAATCTGATGTTTGGGAACTTATTATGGTCGAACCCCCAGTTAGGTAGTACTCTGTCTTGGTTCTCGATGGTAAATTTTATTGTTGTTATTATTAAACAAATAAAACGGAAAATGTTTTTGGGTTTTTTATTTTTTATATGATATATATATATAAAAGAAAAGAAAAATATTTTTGTATTTTATATGGTTTTATGGGAAATAGGAACTTCTGGAAGAAGGATCTCAAATCACTAATCGCTAAAACTCTACACAATTGTCGCAACACAACCTCCCCGGCAGCGGCGCCAAAATTTGATCCGTGCTAAAACGTATATATAAATATTATGCAACGACGGATACACGTGAATAAATACAAATCACCCCTTTGTGAAAAAGGATACTTGCCAAAAACTCACGTTCGTGTGTAGTGTGAAACCAGGTAAGTGATTACCCGGATCGTTTCCCAACGAGGTATGAATGGGCAAACTGTGGAAAGTTAGGATTAGAGTGACAGATGATATGGAATATGGATTTTTTTTTGCTTTTTTAATAATTCTAATTGACAATTGAGAAACGAATATACAAAAGAACTTTAAATACTTATTAACTAATTATTATTAATTTATTAATTATTTAATTAATTTTTAAACTATTTAAATTTATAATAAATACTAAATGAACAAAGAAAAATCTAAAACTTTTTCTATAAATATTATGAAGTGAAAAGAAGCTAAGAAAATTATAAAAATGAAAAGTGCTTAATTAAAAATTTAAAAAGATAAAATCTATTAAATAGAAGCTATCACTTATTTTCTATTTTATTTTTATTAAAGTCTAAAAAGATTATTATATTTTTCCTAGATTCTACATAATAAAAGAAAATTATGAAAATTAGAATTATATTTTTCTGATTATTATTCTATTTATTATGATTTAATTACTAATAGAAACTAATTAAAAAGATTAAAAATATCAAATGACTTAAGAAAAATCTGAAAAATTCAGGAAAAGTCAAAAATAATATTCTTAATATAGGAAAATTAAAATCAAAAGTTTACTGAACCCTAATAAGCAGTTTGGCCAATAAGCAGTTTGGCAAATAAGCTCAAAATAAGCTAAACAGCTCTAAAAATTACCAAATGCTCAGGAATAGTGTAAACAACTTATCTAAGCATAAATCAACTGAAAAAGCTCAAATAAGCACTCTGGATAAGCAGATAAGCAATTGCACAGTACCAATAATTAGGGCAGAAATGGTGTTTAAACCCCTAACTTTCAGACTTGATTAAGCACTCCAATAAGCTATTGAGATGCAAACTCATGGGGGGAAAAGCTCCTCAGTACTACTGGCTATCTTAAAAACCAAAAAGCCCTATCCCAAACAGGCCAATTGAAGTCCAATTGAACCCTAGAACAGGTGATGAAACACTGATGCAGGTTCAGGGCTATGAAATGGGGGAATTTGCAGGCCTCAATTTAAGCTATGAAATAAGTGAGGAAATGGAATCCCAGATGATAAAATTAAAGTTAGCTATATGAACTACTTGTGAACCAAAATCCAAGGTCTTAGCTTGTCTAATAAAGCCAATTATCAACTGAGATCAGCAGCTAAAGCTGCTCAGTATATACTGAGTCTGCTGATAGTGGGATTTTGTGCAGAGGTGTGCACAAGTGTGCAGACCAATCCAACTCTTTTGGTTACTCTAAATGGACTAATTGAGACTTAGAAATGCCAAGGTTGAGGGCTAGATGAGCTTATGGCTTAATCTAGCTTATTTGGATTTTTCAAAGCTTAAAACTGAAACAGTGGACTAGGGGGAATGAATTCTATCAATTTGGCTTAAGAGATCTTAAAAATAGCTTATATGGTCTGAGTTAAGCTAGATTGAAATTGATGAAATGGTAAATGTACAGTAATAGCTTGTTTGACCCGTTTGACTGCTTAAACCAAACACTCCTTTATAGGACTGTTTTGAATTTTCTAACTGAATGTGATTATTTTATGCACTAATTTGAACTCTGATGGTACTACTAAGTATATTAAGCTATTAAAATTGATTTGTAACTGAAAATGAAGAAGTTTAATTAAGCTAGCTTGTTGAGGCTATTTTTGGCTTTTTTATGATTTTAAAGGTAAAATAAAGATAATGACAATTAAAACTGATAAAGTGAATCAAATTTATATTAGAACTAGTAATAAGCTGGAAACTAACAGAAATAAGCTACAATTAAGCTATTGTACAGTAATGATCAAAATAATGCAAACTTAATGAAATAGCTTACAACTGAATTGGACTGTGAACCAAAGAACTTAGGACTAGAACCACTCCTAGCTTGTTCACACAAGCTAGAAAACCTAAAAGCCTTCCAGATTAGCTTTTAAAACCCAGAATAGCTTATGAGACCCCAGGTTGACTTTCGTTGACCAATTTCATTTCTTGAATTTTATAACTAGTATTCTCTATATAAGCTTACAGTAAGCTATATTTAGCTTATATAAGCTTATAGTAAAGGTATGGAAGCTTTTGATGGTGTTTTAAAATGACTTGAGCTTATACGAATTAAGAGATAACTTGAAACTTGAATTACTATGAAAACTGAGTTCAACACTGATAAAATAAGAACAATGAAGCTTAAATTAACTTATATTGATAACTGGAACTTGAAATTACAAAAGATAAAGACTGAAATTGAAATACGATTACACTAAAAATTAACTACTATTTTCTAATCTATTACAAAGCCCTATATATACTAAAACTTGCTGGGAAACTCCTCGTCGACATCCCTACATCATTCTGCACCCTTGGATTGCTTCAATTTAATCTCAGCTGTTGAAATAGATTTTTGGCGCCAAAATTGAGTGAGTGGGAAATATTGTACATGGTTCTGTACTGAGTGGGGAAGAAGCAATAAATGCTTTTTGGGAGTGTTAGGTGAAGTATGGAGGAAGGAAGGTGGTGGGATTGTCAGAGAGGCGGTGGAGATGGTGATATTGGTTTTGGCGAGGCGGGGCTGTATTGGAAGGGATGAGTTTGACCGAAGTCAAACTCTGGGTTTAAATAAGAGGGTTGGGTCGGGTTTATGTTTGGTTGTGGGCTGGGTTTAGTAACTGGGTTTAGTGTGGGATGGGTTAAGGTTTTATTTTAGTTGGTTAGGTTTTATAAATAGGATAGGGTCCGGTTGGGTTTATTAGTTAGACACAAGGACCATTTTTGTATTTTCTGAATTTTGAAAGGTTGAAATTGTAATTTTACCAAAGTTATCAAAAGGGTCTATTTTGCCAATTATGAATAGCACAAGGGTTTTATTTGATAAATTACAATTTTTAAAATACCCGAGGACTAAATTTGCCAATTTTGAAACTTGAGGGGTAAAAGTTGCCATTTTTAGAAAACTTTCATCCAGGGACTAAAAGTGAACATGTTTGATATCCCAAGGACTTAAGTTGACTTTTCTTTCATTTTAAACCTTCAGGGACTAATTCTGCCAATTTGTGAAACTTCAGGGACTGAAAATGACAATTTTGTGAACTTTGCATGTTTTTCACTTTTTTTCAATCTTTTTTTTCCTGAATCATATAAAAATACATTTTATGATATTTTTTGTATTTTGAAGCATATCTGCATGTTTTTATATGTTTTTGCAGATAAAATGTGACAGAAATGATGAGTATTTAGACACTCATCAAGTAGCAAATGAGAAAGAGATTGTTGATGAAGTTGAGAAGGAGAAAGAATTGGTAGTTGAGAAGGAGAAAGAAGTGGTAGAGGAAAAGAAGAAAGAAGTAACAGAGGAGAAATCTGAGTCCACTATTGGGGTAAAAAGAACAGGAAAAAGAAGGAAGAGTAAGGCTAAGAAAAGAAAGAGAACTACACCAATGAAATGGAGTGATTCTGAAGAAGTGACTGCAGATGACATGAAAAAGATTATGGAGTTTACAGATCATAAACCACAACCAGAACCTGAGATAAACAATGCAGTTCCTTTGACAACAAAATAACAAATCATCTCTTATACTCATGATGTGCAAGATGGAAGTGAACCATGGTGGGAAATCAAGAGATCAAATGGAATGTGTCAGAAGTTTATCAGATTCTCACAGATGTTACATTTCATGGATAGGGATGATGTGGTACAACTTTGGAGGCTGTATAAGAAATGGTATGGGGAGACAAGACCAGAGATAATATATGAAAGGCTACACTATTACTATTTGAAGAATATGTTTGAGCCAGATGAAAGAGATATTGAATGGAAGGATTTGCTAAATTCAAAAAGGTTCATAAATGGTATCTGTATCAGTCTTGTGGAGTACATGAATTGGTTGGTAAAGGTGTAAGTTTATACATGCTGGTGGAAAAAGATTACCCCTTCACCAATAATACTACTGTTATCACTCAGATGCTACAACCTGGAAGGTTAAGGTTACAGAGACCATTTCTTTCAGATCATCAAGCCTATGAGTTAGTAGAGAAGTATAGAAAGGTGCTAAAATCAAAGACTTCAGAGCAGAAGTAGTGTTTGGAAGCATCCTCCTGGTGTTGATCTGTTCTTAGAAGAAACTTGATGATTTTTAGAGCAAAATATCAAGTTTAGGGGAGGATTGTTGGGTTTTGAAGATATTGCTGCTTGAATTTCGTGCTACTGCTCTGAGTACTTAGAAGAAAATACACCAAGTATGATACTGCTGCTAGGCAAAGTCATACTACTGCTAGTGTATTCATAATGCTGAATTGTTGGGTTTTGAAGATACTGCTACTTGAAGTTCATGCTACTGCTCTGAGTACTTAGAAGAAAATACACCAAGTATGATACTGCTGCTAGGCAAAGTCATAATACTACTAGTGTATTCATAATGCTGCTGATGTCTGAAGAAATTAAGTAAGTATCATACTATTGCTAGCTTTCGATGATAATGCTGCTAGAGTAATGATGCTGTTGCTTATAAGATAATGTATAGTTTGTTAAGATATTTTAGGAAAAGATGCGATTTGATATTATCTTGTATAGAAAGTTTTGTAACCGACTAGGACTCCTTAGAGTATAAAAGGAGAATCTAGGGTTAGGATTAGAGTACGTATCTTTGTGTAATTCGATCACTTCAAGGTTTTTGTAACCCTGTTACTTTTGAGTAACCGTATTAATATATTGAAGTGTTATTTGAGAATTCAAGTGTGTTCATTATTCTTCTTAAGATTAAATATTAGTTTCTGCATAATATTTAATAAATCGTTCAAGAACAGTTTCTATACTAATTGTCTTGGAGTTTATATCTAAGATAATTGACAAGGTCGTTAAGCTCATCTGGGATCAACAATTAGTTATCTTATTAGATGATATGTTTATCCTTTCACACGTTTTGTAACATTAGGGTTTCCTTAGAGTATAAAAGGAACCCTACGGCATTATGTTTTAGAGTGACAATTGAAAGTTTAATAGTACTTGTTGTTTGTTAAGATTCTGCATTAACAATCAATATACTGTTAAGAGTTTCTCATATAGATTAATTTGGATTTATTCAAGTTATCTATTGTCTAACACAGGCTACTTAGATCCATAATCGTGGACCTACACAAAGCATGTTTGTTTTGGGTATTTAGTCACATACAATTAAGCATAAAGTTGCCAAAAGTGTTAATAAGTGTGACCATATGCTGTTTAAAGTGATGAAATGTGTATTTTGCGTGACTATTGATCATCCAATAGTAACATGAATTTTTAGTTTGTGTGGCCTTTTGTAATATTTAGTCACACAAAGCATGTTTATTTTGGGTATTTAGTCACATGAAATTAAGCATAAAGTGGCCAAAAGTGTTAATAAGTGTGACCATATGCTGTTTAAAGTGAAGAAGCCAATGGTCACATGAATTTTTAGTTTGTGTGGCATTTTGTAATATTTAGTCACACAAAGCATGTTTGTTTTGGGTATTTAGTCACATACAATTAAGCATAAAGTGGCCAAAAGTGTTAATAAGTGTGACCATATGCTTTTTAAAGTGAATAAATGTGTATTTTGCATGACTATTGATCATCCAATGCTTACATGAATTTTTAGTTTGTGTGGCCTTTTGAATTATTTAGTCACACAAAGCATGTTTATTTTGGATATTTAGTCACATACAATTAAGCATAAAGTGGCCAAAAGTGTTAATAAGTGTGACCATATGCTGTTTAAAGTGAAGAAATGTGTATTTTGTGTGACTATTGATCATCCAATGGTTACATGAATTTTTAGTTTGTGTGGCCTTTTGTAATATTTAGTCACACAAAGCATGTTTGTTTTGGGTATTTAGTCACATACAATTAAGCATAAAGTGGCCAAAAGTGTTAATAAGTGTGACCATATGCTGTTTAAAGTGAAGAAATGTGTATTTTGCGTGACTATTGTTCATCCAATGGTCACATGAATTTTTAGTTTGTGTGGCCTTTTGTAATCTTTAGTCACACATCGAATTAAACAAAGAGTGACCAATAATGTTGATAAGCGTGACCATATTATGTGACTGCATCTTTTAGTCACAGGGTTACTACTGGTATTACTAAGTTAGTACTGTTGGAGCAGAGATGCAACTGCTAGTACTAAGTTAGTCCTGCTGAAGCAGAGTTACTATTGCTAGTACTATGCTAGTGCTGCTGGAATGAGTGTATATATATATATATATATATATATATATATATATATTATATATATATATATATATATATATATATATATATATATATAACAAAATGCGCATGACGTCATCAAATGCAGGATTGCCCAGTAATGCCCTGTAATGCCAAGTAATGCCATGTAATGCCATGTCATAATGCCACCTAAGCAATATTTGATTAAAATTTCGAAATTCATGCCATCTAAGCAATATTGATTTTAATGAAAATTACGTTTTTAAAAATTTAATTAAAATTGTCACTTTCAAGATTTGAACCTTGGCCATTTGATCCACATACGAATGCTTCAACCACTAGACCAAACATTTTTTTTGTGATTAACAATACAAAATATTTAAGTCATGCTTAAAAATTTGATATTGTTAAGCTATAATTAAGGAATAGATTAACATTCATTATACGGAGTATATTTTTCCCAAAACCCTAATATCACTCATTCTTCTTATTATCACACACACACACGATCTTTTTTTCTTTTCTGGTATATTTTTGATTTTATGTGCAGGTTTTCTTCTTCTTTGTTAGTAATATGTATCCATGTATATTGTTTATAATGGCTTCATGTATACAAAAAAAAAAAAACTATTATTCAATCCTGTGTTTTTTTTCCTTCATATATTTATTTTTTACAGCACCAATCCCATGTCCAGGTATGTTGTTAATAATATTTGTCCATGGAGTATTTTTTCTTTCCCAAAACCCTAATATCACTCAGTCATCTCATTATCATACACCATCTTTTGTTCTTTTCTGATTTGATGTGCGGCCCTTTCCTCTATGCAAAAAGATGAAACGCCATCATCATCAGGTAATTTTTATTCATTGGTTTTTCTTTGATTGCAGGTTTAATACCAGGTATGAAAATGTCTATGGTTGTTTTCTTCATTGAACGTTAAATTTTCAATAAAAAGTTTGTATTTTTATTAAAATATGATTTGATTTGTTTTATTTTGATTTGGTTTATGTGGTTTGATTGCAGCGGATGTGATTTGGTTTGTGGGTTTTGATTGCAGCGGCGATTGAAGATAGTTTTGGATGATACCGTATTTATAGTTGTGTATGTTTCCGATATTATAGTTTGTTTATGAGTGTTTGATTATTGTGTGGCCTAACAATATGTCTATTAGTCTATTATCCCTTTGTCGTTTTAAGAATTCAAAACAGGAAAAGGATGGTGTAATCGTCAAAAGCATAAATTCTATTACTCGCCTGACGTGGAAGCAAAGTGTCTTACGAGTGCTTCGGATTCGTGAGGTTAGCTTTTTTATCCTTATATTTGTGGTTTAATATTCTATACACATATCTATTCTAGAAGCTATTATGATTTGTGGGTGGTCTAGGAGAGTCGAGGCAGGCGTGCATTAGAACTGAACCACAAGTGCTGGTTCCTCCTCAAGAAGAGCTCGTGGACCATTTGGATTAGTGGCTCTTGCCAATGAATCTCTTACAGCGCAGCTCAGTTTCTCCCAGATGTGTTGTGTCATATCTCACCAGGTAGTTTCTATTATGATTCGTAAGGTTAGCTTTTTTATCCTTATATTTGTGGTTTAATATTCTATACACATACCTATTCTAGAAGCTATTATGATTTGTGGGTGGTCTAGGAGAGTCGAGGCAGGCGTGCATTAGAACTGAACCACAAGTGGTGTTTCCTCCTCAAGAAGAGCTCGTGGACCATTTGGATTAGTGGCTCTTGCCAATAAATCTCTTACAGCGCAGCTCAGTTTCTCCCAGATGTGTTGTGCCATATCTCACCAGGTAGTTTCTCTTGATGTGGCATATCTTATACTATTCCTCATATATGATTTGTCCGCCCCAGCTCAGCTTGACCCACTACTAAAATTGTGGTTTTGGGCACAAACTCGATCCGGATTTGGCAAAGTTTTGATTATCCTACTGACACATTACTAGCAGGAATGAGATTCGGGAAGGATTTAGTGACTGGTTTAGAGAGGCACGTGACATTTTGGAAGAGTCCTGATGATCCTTCTATAGGTGTGTATAAAAACTGAATAGAGACAAGTGGGTATCCACAGGTTTTTGGAAGGAAAGGTCCGGATATACTAACTAGACTTCGACCATGGAATGGTCTTGGGTTTAGCGGCTTTCCAATTGACATACCAAATCCTGTTTACTCGACTGAGTTTGTTGTTAACCAGAAGGAAATATATAATAAATATGAACTTACAGGTTCGGTTGTTGAGAGGATAGTTTTGACATGGGACGGAAGGACACTGGTATTGCATTGGATTGAAAGAACTCAAGAGTGGATTGTGTATGCAGATCCTGGAGTTGATAGTTGTGCGCGTAATAAAGATTAATATTTTAGAGTTATCATAATGTGACTTTTAAATCATTCTATCTGGTGCTAATTCTTTTCTTATCAGGCTATATCCCGGAGAAGTGACTTTTAAATGTAAAGGCTACAACGACATAGTTTGCGAAGGAAGAAAAACAATTAAGCTGGCAATGTAAGTTATTTAGTTGCATATCAGACTATATGCACTTGGACTGACTTTCGACCTCTTTGACCACAATTGACCATATGGCTGTTTGATGTTAAAAATAATTCAAGGAGCCCATTTGGCTCCTTGAAAATGTGATTCGTATTTCAGATCTGTTGTTTTTGTTTAAAAACTGAAATTTGAAAGGGTTTTTATGGTGTCTTTGGGTGTTGTATTATGGGGTTTTATATAAAGCAACACACATATCATGCATAAAAACATTTTGAAACATATAATATAATAAGTGAGCTTATTGAGCATAAATAAAAAACAACTTGTCAGATGCCGAGCAACTCCTACTTTCAGCTCGAAGGTAATTTTTGTTAATATAAACAAAAAGTTTGCATCAATCTCGCTGATGTAAATTTTTTTGAGATTGTAGTTAATCTGCATACCTTACTGTTTGTATGGACTATAAATTGATAAGGTCGATTTAGCATAACTTTAGCATTGGACATTATGCAATGAGGTGGTTTCTTATGCATGAATTATAAAGCGGTTTAAGGGAGAAAGTGGCAAGCAACATTATCATAACTATGCAAGGGGCATTCGTTTGGTATAGAAAGTAGCATCAACATGAGATTTTAATGTGATAATTTGGCATTTTACATATACAAAAAGTTTTTTGCAGTAGCATGATAACGGCTCTCCCAACAATAATGTTGAAGTTCTGTCATTGGGCTACAGTTAGATGTGAAATCCATTTACGTTCATTTGGGTAGCTTAGCAATGAGTTTTGTATCTGCATATGCACTGCTATGCTTTTATTTTGTGACCTGCTATTGTTAATTTTCTTAGACCTGTAGTTGTTTCTAATTTTTATAATGTGCCTTCATTACTCTACGTGCATAAAATGCAAGATATCCTCATACGATCTGATATATTCTTGAGAGAATCGGTCAGGAGACATTGATGGATGAAAATTTAGCTGATGATAAGATAGAGATTGAGTTGGCACCCGTAGCTGTGCAGTTGGCCTATGTACAGCAGGTAACAAGCACCATTTAAAGTTGAGACTTTCACCAAAACAAAAGGAATCAATCTTTATTAATCGGATGATGTTGCTACTTCATTCTAACAAGATAGATCAGGTCATAATCATTTATTTTCATCTTTTTCATCTTTAATTTTAAGAACTCTTCTCGAAGTTATAACTTCTACAAAATTCAACAGGCTCGAGAGCTTGCTGATGCATTGCAACAAATGTTTCCCAGCAGTATAACACCTATACTGCTGCTGTATTTGTGAGAGAAAACAAGGCTGGAAAAGTTGAAGAAATGTTAAGAAAGTATGCAGAAAAATTCCCTCAAAAATCACAAATTGTTCTACTTGCTAGGGCTCAGATAGCCGCAGCTGCAGGGCATCCTCAGATTGCATCTGAATGTCTATTAAAAGTACCCAATATTCAGCACATGCCCGCTACCAGGTTGATGCAAATCTCAGTTGGCAACTTGGTTACTGATTTTTTTTTTTCAAAAAACTAAAATATCTAAATTGAAGCTATATCTTAAATTATGCATCCAAGTCTTTTAGAAATGTACATTAATAATTTTATTAAAACAAAGATGATTGCAAATCTTACCAATACCAATGGGCTTTCCAATACAAATAACTCTCAAAGGGCTTTCCAAGGCAAATTAAATGTACAATAATATAATAGAAACCTGACATTGGAAATTCAGCTTGTGTACGTGTATGTTTGGTTCTAAAGATGTATCAGATATACTGACAGTTGAATTTTTTGGCAGGTACAAGTGAAATCAATGGCTGAATTTCAGAAGTTATATTGTGGCGAGAGTAGAGGTGACACGCGCGGGTCAGACAAGTTGTATTACGAGTTGCGGGTCAAAATTTGTTTGGTTTGGAGGATACATATGCATATTTAAGTATGAGTTAACGCGAGTCAGGCTGGTTTGGGTTGACCCGCTTACACCTTTTTTGGTCTAAGTCTCAGTTATGTATAAAAATGCATGTTTAAATTGCAACAACAATACCCAATCCCGCCGAAGTGGGGTATTTTGCAGGTGTAATGATTATTATAACAATATTGTTGCAATAATAATCTATAACCTTGAATTAAGGTAGGAGGTTTCTGTTATAAATAGACTTCAGAAGACTTGCAACTTGCTTGACCTGTACACCTTTTTTTTATAAGCAAATTGACCCGCTCATATTACTGCTAATTTGTTTGATTTGACCCGTTTGAGAGTTGAGATTGCCTCTTCTAATAATCACCAACCTTTCTAACATTTGTTTCAAGACAAGCAAGAGACTTCTATCGAGTATATTTTGTTTTTTTATTCCTGATATTTCGTATCAACATGATTGCAGCAAACAGCCAATGGTACGCTAGCGATTCAGCCAAAGAAGAGCAGCAGTTTTGAGAAATCAGGTAGCTAGAGTTCCCTACAGCAGCAATTTATTTGAGTTCACCGGTAAGGGTAGTAGCGCTCATTGATCAATTTACAAAACATATTTATAAACCATTGGTACTTGTGGATGCTATTATGCTAAGTACATAGAATCATATGAAGAGTTTAGCTCAGAATATTCAAATTTACTCTAGGACTAGCTTAATTGTACTTAAAAGACTCCCCTGTGTCCTGTCTTGCATACAAGATGTCGACAAACTCCCATCTATGGGCGAATGAACTTGATGCATATTTACTTGAACCAAACGCTAGATAGACTATGGTTTACATGTTTGTTTGTATGAAATAAGTTACATGTGATTATTAAGTACAACTTATGGATCTCATAAGCTAATAAGCCTAAAAGTAAGCCCATAAGCCCCAAAAAAAAGCTAAAACAAACACTCTGTTTTAAATATGCAGAAAATTTTTTGGCGCAAGTTAAGGGATCATGTCTCAAATATCCATGGAGTGGATCGAATAGTTTTATTCAGAGCACTTGAACTTCTGGAAAAACTTCAGCAAGGTACGCCGCGTGATAAAGGTACGTGTTTCCTTCAAATTTGTGACATAATCCTAGCTTGATTTGATACGTAATTTGTATATGTTTGGTGCAAAATTATGTGGCCACTTTTCTGTAGATTTGAAAGAGCTATTTGGTGTAAGAAACTTTTTAATCTATTTGGGCATAAATCTGTTTTAAAGTTAGGAAATGGAAAGATGTTTGGTGGAATCGGTTTGTCATGTAAGTTGCAGCTTACGGTAATTGGCATCGAGTTTTTTGTTAGCTTTTTCTTGCTCATTTCATACCAACTAATATAGGCAGCTTCCACGCATCCAAATCAAAAGTTACCATAGCAATGTTAAGCAATGCCACTACTATGAGGTAAGTATTTAGTCATTTAGAAACAACATTAGCAAACCTTTCAGCTGTCACGTAATTAGCTGCATTTTTTGGATTCCGGGGACAATGAAAGAGCACAACTGAGCCAATATAAGTTAAGAGATTTCCGTTGTCGCAATAAAATATTGGTTGAAGAAGCAAGTGGACGTGATACATCTCAGCTATGTTGATAAGTGGTTGATAGTTTTATTCGTGTTTGCTAATATTGTAATAAGCAAATAATTAATGTTATTTATGTGTGTAGTAAATATAATTCTTTGTGAGGACTAATGTAGTGATGTAAACTAGAACCTGGAACACTGTGTGCCAATATATCATATACATAATTTGTTAACTAAATTTTGTTGTTAATAGGAATGATTAGGTGAGGTCCATTGTCATGTATCTGTTTGAACCTTCCTGATGGTGAGGCTAACTAACTATGGATTACATTTGGCGATTAATGATATTCAAAGGAGGTATGTAGCAGAGAAACAGGAATGCATCAACTTTGAGAAAGATAAGGTTAGCCATAAACTTTATTATTAAATTATATAAATAGTTCAGCTTAGAATTGTTTGGGTTTATTGTAGAATCACATAAATGAAATATGGCCTGTATTTATTTTTGTAACAGTGCTATGTTTATGCATATATACAGGCTAAGACCTGAGTTTGTGAACTATTAATAAAAGACCTTCTGTGAAACGTTACTATGCGCTAACTGACTGTCAAATATCTCATCACAAAACTACCAATTATCTTTTATCAATGCTTCTATGCTGCCATAAGCAAATATAAAATCTTTGGATAATTTATTAAAACAATTGTATTGATTTTGATGAGGCCGACCATACACCTCCACCAGCTATTCGAGTTCACTAATGAACGTGGCAGAGTTAGAGACTGTTGTTCTCGGCCGTGAACCTTCTCATTCATCTGTTATGATTGATGGGTTTGGCCCAAGTGCACAAGCCTTTCCACCAAATACTACAATTTTCAACATATCCATGTCAAACATGAAAACAGTAGCACGGACAAAGAAAACAATTGGCTGATAATTAAAATTTGCTTTTTAAATAACCTTTTTGTAATTAATTGATTGCTATTATGTTATTATAATGTGGTACAACGAATAATCATGTTGATAAAACTTCTATTGATGTTCAAGTTGTGTAGGCTGAGTTATGTGGCTAAAATGATTAGTGGTTTATAGGCTGCGTCCAGGGATGAACTGGTATTGGCTTCGAAGGGTGTAGGCTGAGTTTAAACATAATACTTAAAGGTACATTTTTAACTTATCAGCTGAGTTGCGCCAAAATAAGCACTTTTTTATAAGCAACACGACGCATAGGGTATATGTGTTGGTTGATGGATTTTTATGATTTCATGCAATAAAAAGTGTTAAATTATTGCTAAGATATAGTTTTGCTTTTCTTACAGTATACTAATTGTGATTTTGATATGTTCTCTCTTGCAGGACCAAGTTGATATTTCGTATCCTCAATCTTCAAATTTAGAAAATTTGGAGGTAAAGCAATGGTCAATGACTAACGCAATTTACAGGTGACTGATATTTGGTTTCCGGATATGGTGGCGAAGGGTGGGTCTAATCTTGGTAGGCCACTGACATGGTTGTACTCGGTTTAAGTATGTTTTTTTCCATTTGTGGTATGCTTTTTTTCACGGCCATGAAATCGGCGTCATTAAAAATAATTTTACGTTAACTAACACCACCAAAATTATAATTACAAGTCATGCCCGCCCAAAGGTAGGCTGGGTAGATTTTTAGTTAATGCAACTCTTAATACTAATTGTGTTTGCTTTTTAGGGATTCGAAAATGTTGGTTCATGGGATGCTCAGCTCTCGGAGAAAAAAAGATTATGCAACTGATATTTCTACCAAGAGTCACATGATACGTACGCATCCCAAACGGAAAATACAAATTTTGTTTCTTCCCACGCTTGGAAACTGCTTAGTTTTCGACATAATTTAAATGTATGCATCTTTTGTTAGTTTCTATTTTTGAAACCAAATTTGTAACATGGTAGTTTCATTTATGAATTATAAAATGTGAGTTATTGACAATAATAACTTTTAGGTATGAAAAATTTGTCAACATTAATTGAGTTTTCTTTATGCGTAATGATGAAGCAAAAAACCCGCAACAACGATACTTATATACAAGTCATTTACCACCCTTCTTTCGCTATAGAAAAATAGGCCAACATAAATGAAAAAAAAAAATAGATACCTTTTTATGCAAGGATCGGTGTGGAGTTTTTTACAGCACTTAGTGGTAATAATTATGATATTAAAAAATAAAATAAAACAAACATCCTTAAAAAAAAATTAGAATAACTAAAACCATCCAAATTGTAATTACAAGTCATGCCCGCCTGTAGGGCGGGCTTTGAATTTTTAATCATATATAATTGGCTCTATTTTATTGTATTTAATATAACAAACTTAAAACATAATTTTAAGTTAACTAAAACCATCAAGCCAAATAAAACAAACGTCCTTAAAAATACTTTTAGGATAACTAAAACCATCCAAATTATAATTACAAGTTATGCCCGCCTATCGGGCGGGCTACAATTTTTTAATCATATATAATTGGCTCTATTTTATTCTATTTAATATAAAAAACTTAAAATTATAATTGGCTGTTTTATTTTATGTTATTTTGTGTACTAATTCTTGCGTATCACTTTGTAACTTTTTTTTTTAATAATTATATTCGATAAACATTGTTTTCTTGTCATTCTTAATGCAATCAATAAATACTTTGGTATGTTTATAACTTATTTTCATTAACTTAATTTTTCCAACGATGTTTATAAGGCTCGCCCACCTATCGGACGGGCTATGCTACTATAAATGTTATTTATAAAGAAGCGTTATTCCGCATTTGAGTTTAAATCATATACTGTGGCGTTGCAAAGAACATTGTAACAAACACAAACAATTTGACAAACAGTGGTACTATTCTTTTAAAAATATTTGTATAATAAACAAATTTTTGACACCAATATTTAGCTAAACAAAAAAATGTAAACGATAATTATAAGTCATGCCCGCCCATCGGGCGGGCTTTGAAGTCTAGTGTGTATATATATATATATATATATATATATATATAACATTATTAAAAACAACATGAAATTTCAAATTGAATTAAACTCGAATGTATATAACTGAACAGAATATACAATTGTAATGTCGTACTTAGTTAATCAAATTCTCAAGTACCATAATCTAAAGACTTTTGAATCTTCACCGGCTTAGCAGCGTGTTGCCTTAAGTCATTAACATATATATATTGTTTCTTCGATGGTACCGGTGGTACACATTTAGTCACAGGGTTTGTTGGTGTAACCTTTAGTAAACAAAAGACGCTTCTATCAAACATTGAATTAAATATGAAGAATTATATATATGTAGGTTGAAAAAACACATGTATGTACCTCCTCTTCAAGAATAACTTGATCCTTTGGCCATGCAACGAAACCACTAACGCACTCCTTAACTATTTTTAACCCATTATTTGCTACGTCCGGTATGCATGCTGCATCAACTAATGATGAATCAATTGACACTCTGTAGCAATCATTTGGGAGTGGTCGGTTATGCAGCATTTGCTTTCCATTAGCCTGGTATACGGTACCTAAAGCAACGATATTTGTTTTCTTTACGTGCCACAGTTTGCACTTAAATGTCTACAAAAAAGAATTTGTGGTAAACTAGAAGGGGGGTTGAATAGTTTTACGTCTTTTTAAATTTTATTTTGAAAACTTTTGTTTACTTTTAAAAACTTCGATTCGATATTATGTGACTTCAATTCTTAAACAATATGAACAAGTATAGATAAATATAAGTAAGTAAAGCAAGTAAAGTAAAGTAAATCAAATGAAAGATAGAGATGGAAAGATCTAACCGAGACATAAGAGATTTATAGTGGTTCGGCTACAAGGCCACCTTCCTTGCCCTACTCCACTCCCCGAGCACCTAACTCGAGATTTTTCTTCACTATGTCAACAAGCTCCCTTATGGCGGAGAAAACCTTACACAACTTTAGCTTACACCGGCTTAACGACACAAAGCTAGATGTCGGGTTCTAATCGTAGCTAGAACCAATCTCACAACTTGTACACGACTTAATCGCACCTTCTTCACAACTTCTTCTTCACGACTTCTTCTTCACGACTACTTCACGACTTCTTCTTCACGACTACTTCCTCACGACTACTTCTTCAAGACTACTTCACGACTTATTCACAACTTCTTCACAACTTATATACTACGACTTCACACCTTCTTCACAACTTAGCACAACCTATGTACACTTCTACTTCTTCACACATTCACTACTTACACACCTTAACTACACAACTTCACTACTTACACACTAACCTATCCCAAATAATTATACACACAACTATCTAACAAATATACAACTTATATACAAATGAATGATGACACACACAACTTAGATAGCTAAGTTGCAATACTTCTTCTCTAGATGTTGAAGGAGTATTCTTCTTTTGCACTTGAATGTAGGAAGCTTGGATCACTTAAAAACCAATGCTTAATAAGATATGATCAAAGTATTTTGAAATGTATATACAAGGATTTAAAACAGAAAGTTTTAGTGTGCAAAAGGTGAGTAAAAATCCAGGGGAAGGCTGGTATTTATAGGGAAAAAATCTGGACAGCTGGAGCCTACTGGAGCGTGGCCGGCCCCCTTAAATAGGGGGGCGGTCCCCTTAATTTTACTAGGCGGCCCCCTTAAAATTAAGGGGGCCTCCTAGTAAAATTTTCTGAACGTTGCCCAGATTTGTCCTTTTGTGGGGAAGGTTTTTCTGGAACATTTTTACTGATTTTGGTTAAAAATTTGAATTCATGTTTTTATAAAAGATTAAACATTTTTATTTAATACCAAAATTGTTTTTCAAAAATATATAAAATGTTTTTGACATTTTATAAAAAGGTTAGAAATAAAGAAAATGTTCCTTTGATCATATGATGCATTAAGCATTAGTTCATTCATACCTTAAGTGATTTTAGTTGTAGAAGTGAATATTTACAACTAAGTACTTGTTTAATTTATAAGTTTATGTTTTAATGAGTTTACATTTTGTGATCATTAAAACATAGAGATATGAATAAATATTGATAATGTTTTTAGGCATTTATTTATGTCAACAATCTCCCCCTTTTTGATGATTACAAAACTTAAACTCATTAAATCCAAAAAGTTTATTTTTGGACAAGTATTTAGTGAGTTTACATTCACTTCTCCCCCTTTTTGTAGAATCAAAAAGGTTAAGCCGACAAAATTTAGACGTGAAATTTGTCGGGACGAAAACTCCCCCTTGATGTGTACTCCCCCTCGTTTGGGGGCACCAAGGAAACGAGCTATGGAATGCTTGCAAGAAAAATATTAGAAGCACAAGTATATGCAACAACAATAAACAAGCATTCAAACAAAGTGAATTACCACATAAGGCATGCAAACATTCAAACAAAGCAACTAATGATACAACAAAAGACATGCAAACATTCAAAAGCACATTCAAACATAAGGCATGCAAGTGAATTACAACATAAGGCATTCAAACATTCAAACAAAACAACTAATGATAAGGCATGCAAGTGAATTACAACATAAGGCATGCAAACATTCACACAAAACAACTAATGATACTACATAATCATCCCAAAAGCACATGATTCCCATAAAGCTTGCAACCAAAAGGAATGGAAGACTTAAAAAAATTCATCTAGTTTGGAAAGAATGGATGAGGTTGTGGTGAAATGGGTGAAGATTTTGGAGGTGGTGGTGGTGATGGGTTGGTTAACATGTGCTCAATGTATGAGTAGTGATATATGGTGGGGATGTTGTTGGTGGTGGTGTTGTTTGTGGTGCATTAGGTGCATTTGGAGATGAGCATTTAGGTGGTAGTGATGGAGTGGTGTTGTCTTCTTTAGTGAGGTGTTTGTTGAAGTGGACATTTATGGGTGATATGATGACTATTTTGAGTTTCTTGGAGGACTTGGAAATGGAGGATTTTGGTGATAGCATGGTGTCTTGGGTTTTTAATTTGGAGGGAATTTTTATTATGAAAGTGTGGTTGTTTTGGGTAAGGTTTTGAGGTTTAGTGATAATATTCCAAACTCAGATGGGTTTAATAAAGGTAAGGGTAGCTGGGATTACAGAAAAGGGTCACAAGATGCAAAATGAAATAGTGAAAAATACTTTCCAGATGGCCGGTCCCCTTAATTGTAGGCCGCCCATCTGGTATTTCCCAGATGACCAGAATTGAATTTTTTTCAGAAAAGGGTCAATTTTTGGGTTGTGTTTGCAGCAAGCTCTATTTGAACCATGTTCATTTGGAATGGTTTAATAGTAGCAATAACATGTTAAGAGGAACAATGTTTATATGTAGACTACTAAGATCATATTTTAAGCATGTCATAGGCATATATACATATATATATATATATATATATATATATATATATATATATATATATATATATATATATATATATATATATATATCACAATGAAACAAAAAGATGAAACAACACATCTATAGCAAACTGTGGAATATAAAGACAACAATCATGGCAAACACATAGCAAGACATATATATATATGCATAGCAGAAATATTTAAAACAAGCAAATAATCTATTCATGCATTCAAGATGATCATGTATAACACATGAATCATCATTATATCACACAAAATGCTTAAAACATAAGAATTACAACATAAGTAAAGATACTAATAGTCTTAATATTGCCAAAGAGGGTGATTGGGCTTGCTTGCGACAAAAAAAAATTGTTTTGGGGCGGAACGCATGTGGATAGGGCTTAGTTATTTGATGGTGAGGGAAAGTTTGATGGTTGACCAAAATGATGAGGATTTTCGAAGGTTTCATGGGAGTTGGTTTGAGGTTGAGATGTGTTGATTGGAATGAAGGTATGGAGGTTGAAGGTGTATTTTTGGGAGTAACGGTGAAGGTGTTGGTTGTTTAGCCACATCATTTGTTGTGATGGACTTGTTTTGGGGGTTTGGTTTTCTTCTCCAACTGAGTTTTATGGTCATCCTTGCTAGCTTTGAGGTTTTTGGTTTTGGTTTGATGGGAGAAGACATGATGGGGTGAGTTAAAAATGGTGATGAAAGGGATTATTTATAGTGGAGGTTTGAGGTTGTTTAAGGATGGATAAAGGTGTTTGGATGATAGGGACAAAGTGTGTTTGTGAATTTGGGGAAGTGCAGGATGAAATGGGCTAAAAAGCAGAAAAAAAATTTCTGTGAACCCGTCCAGCAGATGGCCGGTCCCCTTAATTGGGGCCGGTCCCCTTAATAATTAAGGGGGCCGCCTTATCAATTAAGGGGGCCGCCCATCTGGTGTCTTTCTGAGTTCCAGAAATGAGTTTTTCTGCAGAGATGGGTAAGGAGGGCTATGTTTTGAGCTTTTGGTTTCAGGCAAGTCCCACTCTTTGAGGCAATAAAGTATGTATTATGCATGCAAGTCATATTAATTAAAGGGATTAAGCAAACAAGTAATTTCATATATCATGCAAACATACTCATCAAGCAAGTAATATCATCTATCATGTAATATCATCAAGCAAGTAATATATATGAACTAGGAAACAATAAACTACACCAAGTATTTTCTTAATTATATGTGCCTATGTGAGGGATCCTAATGAAACAATAAACTACACCAATTAATGAACTATTAGAGGGATCCTAAAGTGTGCCTATGTGCAATAAATGGGAACTTAAGATAGCATGGACTTCTAGATTTGTTACAAACAAAATCTTAATAGACAAACCATGGTCCGCTTGATTTGCCTTAGTTCACTTTTAAATGTCATGTATATAAATATAGATGACAAATATGAGATCACCATGCATGATAAAAAAAATGTTTTTAGCATTATTCAACAATGTTTGAAAGTGGGTTTTTATGTAGATGTTAAAGTTATTTGAATAAAATAGATTGGGTTTTATTTAAAAATGTGTTTATGAAGAATGAGTAAAAAGAAATTCCCAATCTTTTACTTTGATCAAAATAGGATTATGAAAAAAAAATGAGATAGTAAAACATGTTAATAGAAAGATGACATAATCTTTTGAAAAATCATTTTTCCAAAATGTGAAGTTTTTGCATATTTTGAAAACAAATAACATTAATGAAAAAATGGTTGTTAATGATCTCATGCTCAAGGGAATTGGTTAAGGCTATTGTCACATGCTACCCTTTTCTACATATCCTATGGTCATAAGGAAGTGACGACTAAATTCTATATGTTTGATGTGAGAGTGTTGAATGGGGTATAACCTAACATCTATAGCTCCTTTGTTGTCGCACACTTATCTAACTTAATGCCATAATCTCCGAGAGCTTGTTTCATCCATAGTTTTCTAATCCTACTTCTATGTTAATGATTAATCCACTCAACTCATTTCACTTCATCACCATGAGTTTTCTAAAAATAGACATAGAAGATTTCCATTTTAAAAGGTATTGCTAAAGAGGACCAAAGGGAAAATAACTAGTGACTCTAGGTTATTCATATAAGCTATTATGTGTATATATATATATATATATATATATATATATATATATATATATATATATATATATATATATATATAACTAGGCATTACGAGCTAAATAGGCATGAAATAACTAGTCATTAATCTAAGCATATATTATAACACCAAACTTAAAAAGAAAGCGTACCTTTTAGTCTTCAGTAGATTATTCTTCAAACGCTTCAAAGTGTTTAGGTTGACTTGTAGAAGTCAATCAAAGAGGAGATGCCGATTTCCCAATGAGTTAGCAATTTAGCCACTTGGTCCCCATTGTCTCATTGATCCAAAGTTGTTTGAACCAAACATGGGTTGCAATTGACTAGGATGCATATATGGTGGAAGTATTCCCCAAGGATTGAAGCTTGGTGGATTTGGATAATTCCACATTAGGTAATTATTATTATTTTGAGGGTTTTGTCGATTTTTATTTCTTCTAGGTTGAGGAGATTTAGGTCGAGAGTGAGGATTATGTGGTCTTCTTAAAGGAGGTGTTTTTTATCTTAATTTCGGTTTAGAAAATCCGGTTTTGGCTTTTAATGATGGTTTATAAAAACTTTTTACTTCCTCATTACTCGAAATAGGTATTTTTCTATCTTTTATAAGTATATACTTAGGTTTTGACTCTAATGGTTTTTGTTCACTAGATTGACATTCAAACTCTACATTTTTATTTTCACTTATTGGAACATTATTTGAATTAAATCCTAGTCCGGTTTTATCTCCCGATGCTCTTTGAATGCTTATTATTTCCCTAAGTGAATTACTACTATTTTCAAATTTTTTAAGTTTACAAATTTCTTCCTTAAGTATTTCGTTTTTATTTTTAGTTTCTTGACATGTTTTACATTAAAAAACTTCTTTACCTTTTTCTAAGTTATGTAGTTTAATTTTTAATTCTAGTATTTCTTTTTCTAATTTGTTATTTATGAGTTTTAGTGATTTATTTTTGCTCATTACTTTTTGACTTAATATGCATAACCTATTATATTCGTTATCTAGTTCTTTTTCATCTAATGATAAATTTTCATCACTAAAGTATTCGGTTTTGGAACGTACCTCATTCGATGTCTTAGCCATAAGACATTTCTCCTCCTTTGTAGTCTCTTTTTCATCTTCATCACTATCACTCCATGCTCCTCCAACGAATCCTTTTTGATTTTTCTCCTTTGACATCATTGGACATCTTCCAATGAGATGATTTGGATCACCGCACTTAAAACACTTCCTCTCACTCTTGTTACCTTTGTCGTCTTTGTTTCTTTGGAATGTCTTTCTTTCGTCATATGGTTGTCTAACGAATCTTCCTCGTCTTTTGAAGAACTTCTTGAAGTCTCTTACGGCCATGGCATATTCTTCATCATCACTTTCGGAGGTTGAGCTATCCTCGTCACTTGATGCTTTCCTAGCTTTCAACGCGATTGACTTGCTTTGTTCTTTCTTTCCTTTGTTCATCTCAGAGTCTTTCTTGATTATTGCTTCATGGACCTTCAAGTTGCCAATCAACTCGTCAAGTTGAAGAGTTGACAAGTTCTTCGATTCTTCAATCGCCGTAACTTTAGCTCGCCATTTTGGATGAAGAGCCCTAAGAAATTTCCTGACAAAATTCTTACTAGAAAAACTCTCATCAAGTGCCTTTAAACTTGTGATGATTGTGTTAAACCTAGAAAACGCATTATCAATTGATTCCTCTTCCGGAATCGTGAATTGTTCATATTGTTGAACAAGAAGATCTATTTTATTATCTTTGACTTGACTATTACCTTGGTGAGTTATTAGTAAAGAGTTCCAAATTTTTTTTTCGGTTTCGCACATAAAAATTCTTTCGTATTCTTTACGTGGTAACGCATTATAAATAACCATTTTAGCCTCATTATTTTTAGAAAGTTTTCTTTTTAAATCATCATTTTGTTTTTCAAAAGATACTACTTCATCCTTTTTAGTTTCTAAATTATATTGAATAGGTAAAAAATCACCATTAGTAATAACATGCCAAAGATCTAGATCTTTTGACTTCACATAAGTTTCAAATCGATTTTTCCAATATAAAAATCCATCACTTTCAAATAGTGGTGGTCTTTGCATAGATTGCCCTTCTAAATATTTTTCAGATTCCATAGATCGTTTCAAGTTTTAAAATACAGTTTATTTTAAAAATCTTGTTTGACGTGGCTCTTGATACCAATTGTGGTAAACTAGAAGGGGGGTTGAATAGTTTTACGTCTTTTTAAATTTTATTTTGAAAACTTTTGTTTACTTTTAAAAACTTCGATTCGATATTATGTGACTTCAATTCTTAAACAATATGAACAGGTATAGATAAATATAAGTAAGTAATGCAAGTAAAGTGAAGTAAATTAAATGAAAGATAGAGATGGAAAGATCTAACCGAGACAAAAGAGATTTGTAGTGGTTCGGATACAAGGCCACCTTCCTTGCCCTACTCCACACCCCGAGCACCTAACTCGAGAGTTTTCTTCACTATGTCAACAAGCTCCCTTATGGCGGAGAAAACCTTACACAACTTTAGCATACACCGGCTTAACGACACAAAGCTAGATGTCGGGTTCTAATCGTAGCTAGAACCAATCTCACAACTTGTACACGACTTAATCGCACCTTCTTCACAACTTCTTCTTCACGACTTCTTCTTCACGACTACTTCACGACTTCTTCTTCACGACTACTTCCTCACGACTACTTCTTCAAGACTACTTCACGACTTATTCACAACTTCTTCACAACTTATATACTACGACTTCACACCTTCTTCACAACTTAGCACAACCTATGTACACTTCTACTTCTTCACACCTTCACTACTTACACACCTTAACTACACAACTTCACTACTTACACACTAACCTATCCCAAATAATTATACACACAACTATCTAATAAATATAAAACTTATATACAAATGAATGATGACACACACAACTTAGATAGCTAAGTTGCAATACTTCTTCTCTAGATGTTGAAGGAGTATTCTCCTTTTGCACTTGAATGTAGGAAGCTTGGATCACTTAGAAACCAATGCTTAATAAGATATGATCAAAGGATTTTGAAATGTATATACAAGGATTTAAAACAGAAAGTTTTAGTGTGCAAAAGGTGAGTAAAAATCCAGGGGAAGGCTGGTATTTATAGGGAAAAAATCTGGACAGCTGGAGCCTACTGGAGCGTGGCCAGCCCCCTTAAATAGGGGGCGGTCCCCTTAATTTTTTTTAGGCGGCCCCCTTAAAATTAAGGGGGCCTCCTAGTAAAATTTTCTGAACGTTGCCCAGATTTGTCCTTTTGTGGGGAAGGTTTTTCTGGAACATTTTTACTGATTTTGGTTTAAAATTTGAATTCATGTTTTTATAAAAGATTAAACATTTTTATTTAATACCAAAATTGTTTTTCAAAAATATATAAAATGTTTTTGACATTTTATAAAAAGTTTAGAAATAAAGAAAATGTTCCTTTGATCATATGATGCATTAAGCATTAGTTCATTCATACCTTAAGTGATTTTAGTTGTAGAAGTGAATATTTACAACTAAGTACTTGTTTAATTTATAAGTTTATGTTTTAATGAGTTTACATTTTGTGATCATCAAAACATAGAGATATGAATAAATATTGATAATGTTTTTAGGCATTTATTTATGTCAACAGAATTTTTGCATGTATATATCAGAAATTATTTAAACAAAAGAATAACAAGAAACATGTTGAAATACATAATGTTAGCAGTGCTTGTGTTGGAGACACATTTTATTGTGATTGGGAATCCGGAGACCCGTTTTCTCGCTTCTTAGGCTTTGTCTTGGGTCTGACAGTTTTAGCAAGTTCCTATATGTAATATATAAAACACGTTACATTATTTAACCAAAAGAGTAACAAGAAACATGTTGAAATACATATTGTTGGTAGTGCTTGTGAATCTGGAGACACATTTTGTTGCGATTGGGAATCTGGAGACCCGTTTCGTCGTGACTTAGGCTTATGCTTAGGCCTGACAGTTTTAGCAGGTTCCTATACTTATATATAAAACACGGTACATTAGTCGATCATGTATGTAAAATTCAAAAATCAAAGGGGGATGTTTTATTACTTACCATTGTTTCCGTTACCTTTTCAGAAGTTTCAAGGCCATTGGACTTCTCCTGAATTCTCGCATCTTTAGCACTTACAACATCACTTGTCTGAGTGCCGTCCACCTCATTAGCGCTGCTCTCTATATTGTCAATGGCCATTGGAGTCACCTGCAATATAAATTAAGAAATACATTGACTCATCAGTTTATGTTCAATGCCTGGTATCATTAGCATCAGTGGTGTTAGCATTAGAAAATGAAATTGTTAACAACATAAAAAATGGCTTACATCTGAGGCTATTGGCAATGGATCAGATGGCAAAGTTATATTGATCCCTTGTTTATTCAACTGTGTCATCAGTAGAGCAAGCACTTTATTTGTCTGTTCCACCTCACCGGATAATTTCTTGACCTGCACATCTTTTTCGGTCATCTCCGTGGACAATTTCTTGACCAATTTATCTTCTTCTTCATGCTCGCGTCTCTCATTATCCAGTTGAGTTTGAAGTAACTCAAGTCTTTCATCGGCTTCTTGTTTTCTTCGAGGAAGGCCAAAATACTTCTTGTATGTTACTCCACCTCCCACTCCTCTTGCATAACTGCCCTTTTCCTTACCAAAGACAACTGTCATGGCATCAGTGCCATTATCAACATCCAAGGTTCCTTCCTTGATCTGGTCATCAGCTTTTTTCTGCACAAAAAATATAGGAAATGTTGGGATTAAAAGTCTTCTTGATGCTGTTAGAGTAACTGCTGCTCATATTTGTGTCAATGCTACTCAGCTGGAGTTAGTGCTGCTCATGAACTTCAATGAAAAATATACTACTGCTAGTACACAGTTACTCCTGTTGGTACGCAGTTAATACTGCTGGTTGTAGGATCGAGTACTTCGAGCTTGATTGAGCTTGGTTAAACGAGAACCTCTAGGTGTAAGACTTGCGTTTATGCGGAAACTAAACAACAAGAATGTAAAGAAGAAAATAAAAGAAGACAATGATCCTCTATGGATCAGACTATGAACTAAGAAATTGGTTTATTGAATGTTGTAATCGATACCAAGATACATTGAACTCATGGACAGGATGTTTCTTTTATAATGATAAGAAACCCTAACCCTAACCCGTCTTACCAGAAAACGCGTGAAGAGATAAACATGATCTCTTCTAAAAATAAATCTAACAACCTTTCTAAACATACGGATAACAAACAATAATATCCGCAGCAATAAACACTATCGGCAGAAACAAACTTAAACTATCGGCAGGAACCAACCGCAGCAGCAATGAATAACTATCGGCAGGAACCAGCTTCACTATCGGCAGCAATGAGAAATTCTTATTTCTCAGAGATCCTAACAATCCTCCCCTAATCTTGAGGTTGACTAGGTTAACCTGCAAGATTCCAACGTGATAGATCTTTAACTTCTCAGGCTTGAGGATTGCGATTTAGCAGCAGCAATAATTAGTAACCAGCATCAACATCTATAACCTGCAAGATTCCAACATCTATAACGTCCAGCAGCAACTTCGATAGTTCAGCAGCAATAGGACTTCATCTTCAAAATATGTAAACTGGTTACCATGACATTCATTTGAGCTTGACTGCTACTATGACAATATGTACATCAAATCACTTAAGTTTCATACTATTCTCATCACATCCAGGTGTGTTAACTCCTGTGAGAGGTGAATCATTGAAAATTAATGGATTTGATGTCTCTTTACCAATAGCCATCACTACTGGAGTAGCCAATGTTTAGGTGTGTTAGACCATGGTACATTGATAACCATCTGATTTATTAGCAAATCAGCAACTATAAATGGATTTGACTTGTCTTTACCTGTAGCCGTTTGCTCAGGACTAGTCAATTCTTAGGTTACAGCAAACCTTGGTGAATTGAATACCAAATATGGATACCAAGTGTCTTTACCACAAACCATACTTTTGTGGACTAGCCAATTCTTTGGATCCCATAAAGGGTTACATCCATGGTGAATTAAGAACCATTTTCAACTCTCAGAACTGAATCATGGGTGAGTTGAAGTACCCTATAGCTTTGAGCAAGCTATTACAGCTATCAACGGATTTGATAATCACACCAGAGTCGTACCCTCATGGTGAGCCAACTCTTTCTTGTCTGCAAGACATGGTGAGTTGAATACCATTTATGGTGAAGGTGTAAACACCAACACTGTACCTGCAAGGTGTTGCTTAAAACCAACTTATTAGCACACAAAATATACAATTTTTTTTTTTTTTTTTTTTTTTTTTTTTTTTTAAACTAAGAAAAAGAAATCAGAAACAAACCAAAAGAAAAGAAAGAAAATAAGAAAAGAAACCAAAAGAAAGATAGAAAGATATACAACAACAACAAGAAACCTCCCCTTAAGCTTCAACCTCCCCTCAAACTCAGTATCTAGGGATTTACCATCCCAATATGGACCACCAAATGTTTAAACCTTGGTCCATCAAAAGCCTTGGTCAGCAGATCAGCCACATTGTCATCAGTATGAATCTTAAGCACCTGAATAAGATGCTTCTCATAAGCATCTCTTATGAAATGGTGTCGAATCTCAATATGCTTTGTCCTTTGATGATAGACAGGATTTTTAACAATGCACATAGTGCTTTGATTATCAATAAAGATCTTAGTGTTCATGAAGTTGAACCCATAATCCAACAGTTGATTTTGCATCCAAAGCACCTGTCCACAGCAACTAGCAGCAGCAACATACTCTGCCTTAGTAGAAGATGTAGCCACTATAGTCTGTTTCTTGCACTGCCAAGAAACCAACCTCCTACCCAGAAACTGACAACCTCCAGTAGTTGACTTTCTATCAAAGTTAGCCCCAGCATAATCACTGTCACTATAGGCTTCCAACACAAAAGGAGAATCTTTTGGGTACCAAAGTCCCAACTTAGGCTGTCCTTTTAAATATTTGAAGATTCTCTTGACTGCCTTTAGGTTAGAAGTCAAGGGTGTAACCTGATGTCTAGAACATGCACTGACAACAAACATGATATCAGGTCTAGAAGCTGTCAAATACATGAGTGATCCAATCATGGACCTGTATAGATGAACATTAACAGTAGCATCAGGTGCATTATTGGATTTAGGCTTTGGAGGTTCAAAAGGAGTTGTGTCTGTTTTCACATTTTCCATATCAAACTTCTTAAGTATGTCATAAACATACTTCTCCTGGCAGATAAAGATCCCATCTGGTTTTTGCTTAACCTGAAGACCCAAGAAGAAAGTCATTTCACCCATAGCACTCATCTCAAATTCACTCTTTATCAATTCTTCAAATTCCCTGCACCAGGCTTCATTAGTGGAACCAAAGATGATATCATCTACATAAACTTGTACTAGAATGATATCTTTGAAGTTCTTCCTGATAAAAAGTGTTTTATCAATAGCCCCTCTTCTGTAACCATGTTTTAGCAAAAAGGCTGATAGCCTTGCATACCAAGCCCTTGGTGCTTGATGACGACCATAAAGTGCTTTAACCACTTTGTAAACCAAATCAGGATTCTGAGGATCCACAAATCCCTTTGGTTGAGTAACATAAACCTCCTCTTCAATCCTTCCATACAAAAATGCACTCTTCACATCCATCTGATATACTACAAACCCCATGAATGAGGCAAAAGCTAAGAACAATCTGATAGCTTCAACTCTTGCCACTGGTGCAAACACCTCATCATAATCAATCCCCTCTTCTTGTCTATGACCTTGAGCCACCAACCTTTCTTCATTTCGAACCACAATTCCCCTAGCATCCCTTTTATTCTTTAGAATCCATTTAGTTCCAATAGCATGCTTTCCTGCAGGCAAAGGTACCAACATCCATACTTTCTGATTCTGGAACTGCTGCATTTCCTCTTGCATAGCCTCAACCCAATCATCATTATCAAGAGCTTGAGCTATACTACTTGGTTCAATTTGAGATAAGAAACAAGCATAGAGGCAATGTAGATAATCAATATGATTGCACCTTAACTGATCCTGAATATAACTGAGAAAAGCAGATTCTCCAAACTTAGGTTGGTGTAATTTACTTCTTGTCTGAACAGGAGAATTTAGATCTCCAAGGATCAAGGATTGAGGATGAACTGTATTGATCCTCTTGGTAACAGTGGGATTGACATCAATGGAGGATGCCTGATTAGTAATGGAGGGGTTGAAGTCATCATCATATGAGGAAGAAGTGAAAATGCCTGATCTGGATTGATGATGAGGATCTTCCAACTTATCTCTTGAAGAGACTGAATTTCCAAGATCAGAAGGGATTGGAAATCTTTCAGGGGAGTTATCAATACCCAAAGAGTCAACAGGTGGAGAAGACACAGGAACCCCAGCAGGAATGGAGACATCAGCAGAATCATTAGAAGGATCGGCAGGAACAGATCCTCTACCAGCAGAAATGGGAGCACTACCAGCAGAATCGGTAGCAGCAGGAATAGGGATACCACTAGCAGAATTCAGTTGCCTTCTAACTTCAGCTTCAGCATTTCTCAGAATCTCCTCTGTCTCTTTAGAAAACCCAGAACCAAACATTTCAGCAGCTTTCTTGCCATTATACTCTTGTCTTTGAAGCCTAGCAAGATCTTCTGCAAAACTAGAATCACCTCCAGCCATATCAGAAGAATCTTCGAGCGTTGTACCTGAAATGTGGTTAGAGGGAAAAGAAGGAACAACTATAGGTCGTTCATCACTCTCTGCATCAGAATCATCATCTGAGGTACCTGCATTGTTAGTTTGAGAAACATGTGTACCAACAGATAGATTTGCTTTGAATCTATTATAACCTAAGGTGTCAGTCAGATAATCCAGATCAAAGTACCATTCTGGACCTGCACCCTGCAAATTAGGTTTATCTTTAAGATATCTTAAGTTGAGAGTCTCTTCTATTCTCTTAGAAGACAGATTATAAACCCTATAGGCTTTACTATGAGCAGAATACCCAACAATAAACCCTTCATCAGCCTTCCCATCAAACTTGCCTAGGTAATCACTAGTGTTCAAAATAGTGACATGATATCCAAAAGGCTTAAGGTAACTAATGTTTGGAACCTTCCCAGACAAAAGTTCATATGGTGTTTTATTATGAGGACTAGTAATAGATACCTTATTCAACACATAACAAGCAGTGCATACTGCTTTAGTCCAAAACATAGTGGGCATCTTAGATTCAGCTAACATAGTCCTAGCTGCTTCTATTAGGGTCCTATTTTTCCTTTCTGCAACCCCATTTTGGTGTGGAGTTCTAGCATTACTATAGTCCCTTTTTATCCCCTTACTCCCACAAAGTTCTATAAGATTAGAATTCTTAAACTCTGTGCCATTATCACACCTTATAGACTTAACCTTTTTTGCTTAGCTGATTTTCTATTAAAGCAATAAAATCCCTAATAACTGGATAAGATTCATCTTTAGTACCCAAAAAGAAAGTCCAAGAAAACCTGCTAAAATCATCTATAATCACCAGGCAGTAGTACTTATGGTCAATATTTCTGATAGAAGTAGGACCAAAGAGATCCATATGTAGAAGCTGCAGAGGCTCAATGATGGTGCTCACAGCTGTGATTGCCTTGTATGAAGCTTTGTGTTGCTTTCCTTTGTTGCAGGCAACACAATTGTGTTCATTAGAGAAGATCTTGAAAGGAAGCCCTTGAACCAAACCATTCTTAGCCAGCTTGTTAATGGTCTTGAAATTCACATGAGCCATTCTTCTGTGCCATTTATTAGATTCATCCATAGAAGCTTTTGCCACCAGACAAGCAAGAGAACCCTCAGGCTGAACATCACTTAGATTGAAACTGTAAAGGTTGTAAGTCCTTGGAACTTTGAGTTCAACCTGACTTTCATCAGGAAACTTGAAGTCTTTGGACAACACAAAGCAATCAGTCTCAGTGAAGAGAACACTGTTCTTCTTGTCACAAATTTGAGAGACAGAGAACAAATTGAAGTTTTGGAGTTCCTTCACATAAAGCACATCTTCAAAGTCCAGCTTGGCAGTTTTGATAGTTCCCTTCCCAGTAATTATGCCATCTCCTCCTCCAAATGTCACAGTACCTCCATTCAAAGGCACAAAGTCATGCAGTCTCTCTAAATTTCCTGTCATACTCCTGGAACATCCACTGTCAACAATGCCAACATCTTTACTTCTAAAAGGAAAATCCTGAAATGGATGACCCATCATTCCAAATTGACCAGCCACTTGTTTCTTCTCACCGTATCCAGCTATCATCCCATAGACCTTATCTGCTCCACTTGCAATAGCCTTCTCATGATGTTCCAAGTCCACCATTGAATCCACAGATACCAAGGCCTTGGGGTCCTCTGATTCCAACTCTTGAATTTTGAAAGCAGAATACCTTGCTTTATCATCTACCTTCTTATCTGTACATTCCCTGGCAAAATGTCCTGGTTGAGAACATTTATAACACCTCACCTTCCTTCTGTCAAACCTGGCAGGCTCCTGTCCATCAAAGTTGACCCTTCTTCCTGCCTTCTTTTCAAACCTATCCATTTTCAATGATATCATAGCCACCTGCCATCTAATGTCCATTTCATCCAGATCCAATTCATCAATCTGATTGAAATCTTCATAAACAATCTTCTGCTGTGGTGTACTCTCAGCAACAAATGAATGAAGCACCTCCTCTAGAATATTATCAGATCTTGTCTGAGCTTTTGGTGTGGCAGGTGAGTAGGAAAGTGATGAAGATGATGGTGTCAGACTTTTTCCATAAGATGCTTTATTAGCACCAGAGGTACTAACAAAAGCAGTATGGGTTGGAGTTTGAGGTGAATAGGTGGAATACCCTTTGATATCAATTTCAAGGGTTTTCAGCTTGTTGTACAGATCATCAAAACTGATGAAGCGAAAAGTGTACCGCTTTTAGGGGGTCATTTAAGCCCTAAATCGTATTTATTTGATCAAATATTGCCCTAAATCGTTCTTTTTGTCATTTTAGGTACTTTGGAGATGAAATCTGGAAAAGGAAGCATTTTGGACGTTTTTGGAGCATAAAAGTGAAGAAAACGACAAAGTCTCCAAATCGGCTGGAAAAGTACCTTTGACGGCGTCAAGTATTGCTCTTGACGGCGTCATGGCTTGGCAAAAGAGGTGGATATGAAAAATACACATGATAAGCCAGAGAATTTTACAATGGATTTCTGACGGCGTCAAGCTTTAAGGTGATCAAGGCCATCACGGTTTAACTTAACGAGAGACGGCGTCAAGCCCATTTCTGACGGCGTCAACCTTTGATAAGCCAGAGCGGATTTTGGAGCACTAAAGAGGGACGGCGTCAGGAAGGCCATCCGGGAACCCTAGACACGGCGAGGTGACGGCGTCAAGATCTACAACGTGATGCCGTCAGCCCTTAAACTCTATAAATAGTTTTGCAATTTTTTGTCATTAGTGTGCAACTTTTGGTGTGCAACTTTGTGAGGAGAAACCCTAAGACGAATTTCTGCCATTTTTAAGGGTTTTCATACCCTTGGATCTCCCATGTTTAATTGAAGATAAGTATTCATTTAATCAATCAATATGTCTATGTGTTGTTTGATTATATCTTGTTCTTGTCTTTTGATTAACATGTTAGGCTAGGTTTATCTTGTGTTTGCTTAGATCTAATGAAACCTAACTATTGATTATTGGTTATTAGTGTGTTATTACTTGTATTGGATGATTGTTTATCGATGTTAGGCTTAAGAAAACTGGCTAACTTCCTATGCGGTAACTTGCTTGAACGTCTTAAGAAACATGAACCAATGCGTACTAAGGTTTTTATGGTTGTATTTAATGCATGAGCGACTTCTAGTGATCCCATGTTAGGAGCTTCTTAGCCGGCTCGACATAGGAGTGAAGTAGGAGCTTGTAGAGTTGGGGAAGTACGTACGCCACCCCACGATTGGTATTAAGGAATACACCCGTCATCCACGCAATTAATACACACTAATCAACCGGTAAAAGGTAGTTAGGGAGTAATGAAATCTAAGTAAACACATTTCTCTCCATATAAGTTTCACAACCTTTTCATTTTATTTTATTTTATTTTATTTGCATTTGTAGTTATTTGGGTTAGTTGACTAGCAACTAATTCCGCCCACTCTTTCAAACCCGAGATTTTACTTGCTTTTATAAAAACATAAAAATACAAAAAGAATCTTCCCTCACCCT
Source organism: Artemisia tridentata subsp. tridentata (assembly GCA_021014915.2). Lineage (NCBI taxonomy): Eukaryota > Viridiplantae > Streptophyta > Magnoliopsida > Asterales > Asteraceae > Artemisia > Artemisia tridentata. The sequence continues at coordinate 520,980,711 of CP139509.1, read as the reverse complement.
TAGACCTATTAGAATAGTTTTTCAATCCTAACGACACTATTCCCTGTGGAGAACGATCAATCCCCCGTACTTACCACTACACTATACTACATCGGTCAGGTACACCGCCTGGGGGGATTTAAGCCTCTTGAGATCCCTCGAGAGGTAAAACCTGTTGTAAGGTTGCAAAACCACGCATCAAGTTTTTGGCGCCGCTGCCGGGGAATAGTTATTGTTTAGGTTGAATTTTTTATTTTATTAGGTCTACTCACTAGATTCCTTTCTAGTGAGATTTTTATTTTATTTTTCTAGGTTTTCTTTAGTCTATCTTTTTTCTTCGTTTCTTTGTTCGTAACCATTACCATCCGACATCATGGAAGGTGGTAATATCCTTGATCCCAACAACTCACCACCACAACAACACCCACCTCCTAGAGCCCGTACCTTAGGAGACTACTCCCGTCCTAGCCACCATGGCTATCGAAACACCATTGAGCTCACTCAAGGAGCCAATGTCACTCCCTTGCGATCCGACACCATCCGGTTGGTGCAAAGCGGATGCGCATTCCATGGACTTCGTTCCGAAGATCCTAATCAACATCTCAAGGACTTTCTCAAAATCGTTGATTCCATAGACCTTGATGTTGCCACTCGAGAGACGACCCGACTGCGTCTCTTTCAATTCTCTCTGCGGGACCAAGCTAGTCAATGGCTAGAGCGTCTACCCGCAGGATCCATCACCTCTTGGGATGATCTCACCACTCGTTTCCTTGCTCAGTTTTTCCCACCAGGAAGAACTACCAAGCTAAGGAAGGATATCTTGATGTTCGAACAACGTCGAGGCGAAACCCTGTATGGGGCATGGATTCGATTCAAGGACTTACTCCAAAAAGTCCCTCATCATGGCATAAATCTCTGGCTTCAAATCCAAATCTTCTATGACCATGTTGATTACCACACCAAGCGTGCCATCGATCGAGCCGCCGGAGGCAGATTGCGTGACAGAAGCGCCGAGGAATCATGGGAAATCATTGATGAGCTTGCATCCGACGATGATGAATTGTGGCAAGTTTCCCACGACGTACGCTCGGCGGTCAAGACATATTCATCGCCCGATAAAGCCAATCAAATCACCGAGGAAAGCGTTAGTGAACTTGAGAAGAGGGTTGCATATTGATGCGTGGGTTTTGCAACCTTACAACAGGTTTTACCTCTCGAGGGATCTCAAGAGGCTTACAACCCCACCAGGCAGTGTACCTGACCGATGTAGTATAGTGTAGTGGTAAGTACGGGGGATTGATCGTTCTCCACAGGGAATAGTGTTCGTTAGGTGTGAAAGGCTACTCTAATTAGGTCTAAGGGTTGAGGAAGATTCTTTTTTTATGTTTTTATAATTTTTATGAAAGCAAGTAAAATCTCGGGTTTTGAAGGAGTGGGCGGAATTAGTTGCTAGTCAACTAACCCAAATTACTACAAATGCAAATAAAATAAAATAACAAAAATGAAAAGTGGTGAGAAACTTGTGTGTAGAGAAATGTGTTTACTTAGATTTCCTTACTCCCTAACTATCTTTTACCGGTTAATTAGTGTGTATTAGTCGCGTGGATGACGGGTGTATTCCTTAATACCATTCGTGGGGTGGCGTACTTACTTCCCCAAACTCTACAAGCTCCTACTTCACTCCTATGTCGAGCCGGCTAGGAAGCTCCTAACATGGGATCACTAGAATTCGCTTGTGCATTAAATACAACCATAAAAACCTTTAGTACGCGTTTGGTTCATGTTTCTTAAGACGTTCAAGCAAGTTACCGAATAGGAAGTTAGCCAGTTTTCTTAAGCCTAACATAGATAAACAATCATCCAATACAACTAACAACACACTAACAACCAATAATCAATAGCTAGGTTTCATTAGATCTAAGCAAACACAAGATAAATTTAGCCTAACATGTTAAACAAAAGACAAGCATAAGATAGAATCAAACAACACATAGACATATTGAATGATTAATTGATAACTTATCTTTCAATGAAACATGGAAGATCTCAAGGCAAGAAGCCCTGAAAAAGTAGCTAAAATCGTCTTAGGGTTTTATCCCAAAATTCCACACACTAAGCTCTCCCTTAATGACAAAAAATTAGAAAACTATATATAGACTTTGACATCTGACGGCGTCACCTTATGCATTGTGACGCCGTCACCTCGCCGCTTTTGGGGTTCCCGGATGACCATCTTGACGCCGTCCCTCTTTAGCTCTTCAAAAATCCATTCTGGCTTATCAAGGCTTGACGCCGTCGGACCTATAACGTGACGCCGTCCCCTTATGATTTAAGCCGTGACGCCCTTGATTTAGTTAAAGCGTGACGCCGTCAGAATTCTCATGCAAACTCACTGGCCCGTCATGAGTAAATTTCACATCCAACTTTTCTTGCCAAGGCATGACGCCGTCTGGAGTTAATATTGACGCCGTCAAAGGTGACTTTCAGCACAATTTTGAGACTTTGCCGTTTTCTTCACTTTTATGCTCCAAAAACGTCCAAAATGCCTCCTTTTCCAGATTTCTCCTCAAAAGTACCTAAAATGACAAAAGGAACGATTTAGGGCAATATTTGATCAAATAAATACGATTTCGGGCTTAAATGACCCCTTAAAAGCGGTACACTTTTCGCCTCATCACATATCTTATGGAAAAGCAAAAGAGACCCTTAAGTCCACAAAATGCAACAGTTAACTCGGTCTCAAGCATTAAGCAAATACCATTGTCCGAATCACCCCTTAGGGAAAATACTAAACCCTTCCATAAGCACGCTCAACCCAACTTACCACCTCAGCAACTTAGTCCAACATTCGAAGCTCGAATGAGAGAATACATGTCAAAACACTCCGAACGGTTGGCAAAATTTGAGGAAGCTGTCTACAAACAAAAGGAGGAAATGGAAGAGAAGATGGCTGAGATGATGGGCCTTTTGAAAGAATACACAAAAACAAAAGCTCCTGAAAATGTGTTAGTGCGAAAAGACGTTGAAGTTCCCAACACTAAATGTGTTAATGACATCTCCGTCGTCCAAGAGGGCGAAAATGATGGAAGAGGGAAGTTGATAACTATGGAAGTTAACAAAATTGACCTCGTCCCACTTAATGACAGAAACACCAATGCCTACAAACGCGATTCCGACAAGGGAAAGGAGGCGCCCTCTGAGGAGCGCCAATTGGTAGAATCGCCAAAGTCACAACAAGTGAGGCATTACTTGAAGCACGAAATAAACAAGGAGACCATAAATGATTGGGTGAGAAACTATCGACGTACTCATCTACCCAACAAAGAGTCCAAGAGGATGGAACCGGATGATGAATCTGACACATTACCCGGAGGGCAATTGTCTGAGAGCCTCATAAGACAAAAGTTAGTGGAAAAGCAGGAATTCTACGGGGTCTTCGAAATACCATGCAGCATTGGAAAACTCAAGTATCTGGATGCGGTAGCTGACCAATGTTCCGACGTAAATTTGATGCCTTTATCCGTTTATGTCCAGTTAACCGACGAACTGCCATCCATCACCCGTACTAAACTCTCCTTTGCAAAACATTCTTATGAGTACCCGTTAGGAATTGCAGAAGATGTGTTGGTCAACGTTGCCGGATTCCTGTATCCGGTCGACTTCATGATTATTGAAAGAAATGATATGAATATGCCAATAATCCTTGGGGCACCCTTTCTCGTTACCACTAGGGCACAAATCGATTACGAAAATAGTACCATCCAAATGAAGAAGGGGAAGAAAACAATAAACTTCCCAACGATCCCACGACATATACGAGATGTTGCTCTACAAAAGAAGATGGAGGCGAACCCTAATATGATCCGTGGTAATGTTCGAGAGAAAATCCTCGCATGGGAGGCAAGGATTAAGAATTACAATAAAAATGAGATTAGAGAATGTAAGGGTGGAAATAACGATTATATTGAGGCTGATGAGCAGACCAATAACCCCGTTGAATTTACAAAAGGAGACTCAGTGCTCCTAAGGCATTCAGAAACAAAAGCACCTACCGATGAACCAAGTCCCTGGTGGTACGGACCATTCACAATTAAAAGTCTACACCAAGATGGGGTAGTAAGTTTGACCAGCAAGGGAGGAGGTGAAGTGATTGCGAATGTCGAGCGATTGAGACACCACCACCCTGATAACAAGGATTATATATATCAGGGATACGTCATTATGAATGATGGAATCACGTAATGTACGTGACTTTGAGTCTAGCTACAAGACTCGTTAATAAAGAAAAGCGCTTCTTGGGAGGCAACCCAAGCTTTATCTGCTTTGTGTGTTTATTTATTTGTTTGTTTGATTTTATTTGCTTTCGTATGTATGTTTAATTTTTATTATTATTGATTCATGTTCAAAAAAACTAAAATTGTGAAAATGCTTTATCTTGTTTTTAACTTCGTCTTAACTACATATAAAGGTATTCTGCAAAAAGTTAAGTGTAAGGGAAATTCAAATCGGTTTATTAGAACAAATGAACATGAATCGTAATAATATTAAATTAACATACATATTAGTATTTGTTTGAGTCAAATGCTTGTATCGAGTCATAATGATGTTTTGCAGGAATTCCAGGAAGTAAGGTATAGGTTTTTTCAGAAATTTTCCAGAAACTTAACATGAGAATTCTGTCAGAACATTTCTGACGGCGTCAGGATTTACAACCTGACGGCGTCAGGTTTTAATTTTCTGAAATTTTTGAAAGTTTTGTTTTCATAAAAAGTTTTTATTAAATCTCTAACTTATAATCTCCAGGAATCTGCAAAATTATCATTCCACAAGCATTATATCCTTATATATAGATTTATCCCGCCGATGTTATGCAGGTTTTCGTGTTTGTTTTCTCAGGTTTAACAGGTTATTTTGGACAAGGAGATGTATGTGGAATCAAGCTTTTGGCGATGCTTTAGTCTTGGAGCTTCTACATTACCTTGGAAGAAGATCTAACCATGTTGCTACATTATCCACCGAACGAATCAGGGGAGTATTTGATTTCATTCTTTTACCTTATTTTCTTTTACATCTTGTTATTTGAACATTGGGGAAAATGTTCATCTTAAGTGTAAGGGGGGGGGGGGTAAAAATACGATACTTTAGAGAATACAATTAGGCTTGATTTTTGTTTGTTTAATGGTAGATGTGTAATAAAACTAAGATAAATACCTGTTAGGGCAATTTTAGTGCCAAATTTAAATTTTTTTACAACATTTAGGAGTAAAACTTTGATCTTAATGAGCGTCTCACGGATAGGAGTTATATGAATAGCACAAAAACCGTACCACTAAAAAAATTTCCACCCCAAATATGTGAGGTTCGCCCCTAGAATTGGTAGGAAAAGCATTTATGCTATGATGTGTGTACCGGTAGCACTTAGATTCTAGAACTTGCGTTAGGACCATTCCGAGGCCACAAGTGAGACTACATTCGTGTAGTTAGATTTACTACATGATAAGAGGCATTAGGATTAACCCATTGTTTTACACCTGTGTTTTTGTTATAATTACATTGGCTACATTGGTCAAGTAATTCTCCCACACCCTTTGCGTTGTACTCATTTTTAGTACACGATACCCCTAGTACACCCCTCAGAGCCTATCTTTTCGTTTCAACCTTTAAGCATTTTACTTAAAGGAAGAATTTGTTTACACCCCACTTAAATGTACACCCATATCACCTTAGCCTACCTTGTATGCGCTCATTTTTAGTGCATTATTGTGACAACATTTGTTTAAACCCTTAGTTAACTATCTAATTGATTACATGGTTGCTAAGTCGAGTCATATCCTTGTACATATTGTTTTGGGACGATTGGGACTCATGGGTAAAGTACTAGTGTAACGGAGTAATGGGGAAGAAGAACATTATTACCCCCATATGTGCTGAATATTTTAAAAGTACTCCAAGTGTTTCGATTATCTTAATTCGAGTCGATAGAATAGTTAATTGTAAAGTTATGTAAAAGTTCAAGTGTAAGGGGAATGCAACGCCCCTATGATGTATTATTTTGGATGGTAGGGCAAGAGTGTATGAAAAAAAAAAAAAAAAATCGAAAAAATCAAGAAAAATACAAAAAAAAATGAGAAAAAGAAAAATAGAAAAAACATACGGACTACCATCCCGTTTCATTTTATGTTTATTTTATGTTTTTGTTATTTTGTTTTTAGCTTAAGTCGAGTCTAGTCTTGGCTTAGCAACGCCATATTGTACATGTAATTGATCAAGATCTTTAACTCGCCACCAGTAAAATATCCCTTATCTAACAAAACCGTGTTTATCATATCCCTACACCTCACGTTATAACCCATTTAAAAGCCCTCTTTGATAGTTTATTTTAGGCGCTTACGCCTAGTGGAGAAGGTTTTCGATCCTTTCCCAAGCCTATGGTAATCTATTTGCTATGACAGGTAGTGAGAGATATTATCCATTTTCATTTATGAGATATACTTTTATGACACCTGAGAGATGTGAGTATCTAAACACTACTTGTGAGGTGCTAGTTTGTAATCTCCGTGCTTATTATGATTAAAGTGGAACGATTAATTGTTGTAATTACTTTTATATTAGCATTAAATGACCCCTAACTTGTATTTTGATTAGAATAAAAGCGCATTTGCTTGAGGACAAGCAAATCTCAAGTGTAAGGGTATTTGATGAAGCGAAAAGTGTACCGCTTTTAGGGGGTCATTTAAGCCCTAAATCGTATTTATTTGATCAAATATTGCCCTAAATCGTTCTTTGTCATTTTAGGTACTTTGGAGAAGAAATCTGGAAAATGAAGCATTTTGGACGTTTTTGGAGCATAAAAGTGAAGAAAACGACAAAGTCTCAAAATCGGCTGGAAAAGTACCTTTGACGGCGTCAAGTATTGCTCTTGACGGCGTCATGGCTTGGCAAAAGAGGTGGATATGAAAAATACACATGATAAGCCAGAGAATTTTACAATGGATTTCTGACGGCATCAAGCTTTAAGGTGATCAAGGCCATCACGGTTTAACTTAACGAGAGACGGCGTCAAGCCCATTTCTGAAGGCGTCAACCTTTGATAAGCCAGAGCGGATTTTGGAGCACTAAAGAGGGACGGTGTCAGGAAGGCCATCCGGGAACCCTAGACACGGCAAGGTGACGGCGTCAAGATCTACAACGTGACGCCGTCAGCCCTTAAACTCTATATACAGTTTTGCAATTTTTTGTCATTAGTGTGCAACTTTTGGTGTGCAACTTTGTGAGGAGAAACCCTAAGACGAATTTCTGCCATTTTTAAGGGTTTTCATACCCTTGGATCTCCCATGTTTAATTGAAGATAAGTATTCATTTAATCAATCAATATGTCTATGTGTTGTTTGATTATATCTTGTTCTTGTCTTTTGATTAACATGTTAGGCTAGGTTTATCTTGTGTTTGCTTAGATCTAATGAAACCTAACTATTGATTATTGGTTATTAGTGTGTTATTACTTGTATTGGATGATTGTTTATCGATGTTAGGCTTAAGAAAACTGGCTAACTTCCTATGCGGTAACTTGCTTGAACGTCTTAAGAAACATGAACCAATGCGTACTAAGGTTTTTATGGTTGTATTTAATGCATGAGCGACTTCTAGTGATCCCATGTTAGGAGCTTCTTAGCCGGCTCGACATAGGAGTGAAGTAGGAGCTTGTAGAGTTGGGGAAGTACGTACGCCACCCCACGATTGGTATTAAGGAATACACCCGTCATCCACGCAATTAATACACACTAATCAACCGGTAAAAGATAGTTAGGGAGTAATGAAATCTAAGTAAACACATTTCTCTCCATATAAGTTTCACAACCTTTTCATTTTCTGTTATTTTATTTTATTTGCATTTGTAGTTATTTGGGTTAGTTGACTAGCAACTAATTCCGCCCACTCTTTCAAACCCGAGATTTTACTTGCTTTTATAAAAACATAAAAATACAAAAAGAATCTTCCCTCACCCTTAGACCTATTAGAATAGTTTTTCAATCCTAATGACACTATTCCCTGTGGAGAACGATCAATCCCCCGTACTTACCACTACACTATACTACATCGGTCAGGTACACTTCCTGGTGGGGTTGTAAGCCTCTTGAGATCCCTCGAGAGGTAAAACCTTTTGTAAGGTCGCAAAACCACGCATCATTGTACAGATCATCAAAGCTCATAAAATCCAGTCCACCTTTGGCCTTGAGTGTAATGGAAACTTGAGACCAGGATGGAGGCAAGGCCCTCAGAAACTTGGTGTTGCAGTCCTCATCGTCTGGCCTAGCTTTCAACTGGTTGAGTTGGCTCAGGATCTTGTGAAACCTGTCATACCCTTTGTGAATCCCCTCAGCCTCAGAGATCTTAAATTCCTGAAACTCTTGCTTGAGCATAGACTTTCTCATTTTTCTGGATTCATCATTCCCTCCAAATCTGGCTTTTACAGCATGCCAGATCTTTCTAGCATCATCCAGGTGATGGAAATCACTCATATGATCCTCTGGAATAGCTTGAAGTAAAAGGGTTCTTGCCTTGGTTTCCCTTTGTACAGCAAGGTGTTCTTCTGCTGTAACAGGTGGCTCTATATAGATATTGCCATCATTATCCCTTCCAGTATTCTTCTTGCTATTTCCCTTAAGAATCACATTCCACAGATTGTAATCACTGTTCGTGATCCAATATTCCATTCTCATGGCCCAGACTTCATACTCATCTTTCTTTAGGTATGGGAATTTAGCATTGTTATTGGACATAGTGGTGACGATTTGTGTTTGGACTTGTGAGGTTTCAGGTTTGGGTTGGTGATCTTCCTGGTTAATGACATTGTTTTGAGGGATTTCGTCTTCCATTGGTTAAGAGATATGAAAGAGAACTTTTTCTTCTTTATCAGAGATCCTCACCAGGCTCTGATACCACTTGTAGGATCGAGTACTTCGAGCTTGATTGAGCTTGGTTAAACGAGAACCTCTAGGTGCAAGACTTGCGTTTATGCGGAAACTAAACAACAAGAATGTAAAGAAGAAAATAAAAGAAGACAATGATCCTCTATGGATCAGACTATGAACTAAGAAATTGTTTTATTGAATGTTGTAATCGATACCAAGATACATTGAACTCATGGACGGGATGTTTCTTTTATAATGATAAGAAACCCTAACCCTAACCCGTCTTACAAGAAAACGTGTGAAGAGATAAACATGATCTGTTCTAAAAATAAATCTAACAACCTTTCTAAACATACGGATAACAAACAATAATATCCGCAGCAATAAACACTATCGGCAGAAACAAACTTAAACTATCGGCAGGAACCAACCGCAGCAGCAATGAATAACTATCGGCAGGAACCAGCTTCACTATCGGCAGCAATGAGAAATTCTTATTTCTCAGAGATCCTAACATTGGTATACAAGTTACTACTGCTAGTACACAGTTAATGATGCTTCTATATAAGCATACTAATAGAATTTGTAGTCAAACTTACAAGTTTATCCCCCATTGATCTAATATCATCATCTGGGTATTCGCCGTCTTTGTTTACCCTTCCTTTCAACCACATTACATCACGCCGGGGTTCTTCATCCGCTTCAATCTCTTTATTTTGGATCTAACAAACATCAAATGCATACACATGTAAAGTTAAACCAAGATAAACGAAAATATGAGGATGCTTACACATGTACATTTAAACCAAGATAATCGAAAATATGAGGGTATTAATGCAAATGTAAACAGATTCATTTCTCATACTGATCGTCTCTCAATTTGTAAAACAAACATTATGTAATCTTACCATTTTCTATTTGACATAAACATATCCATCTCGTCCCATTTTATGCTGATAAATATTTTGGGAACGCGCCATTTTAGCTTTATCAGATATCTCCTAAAAACACAAAATCATAAGGCGTTTAGATGCGGTAATGCTGCAAACTAAAAATTATTAAATGACATATAGACTTAAATAAAGATGACTAATTAAAACCTTGTATGCATCGGTGGTCGTGTAGTTTACAAACTCGACCCAGTCTGCTGAATCCATAATTGTACTATACAAGCCCGGGACTTTAGTCAGTTTGGAAGGTGTATTTAGGTTGGGAAAAATGTAGTTGCATTTGAGCTTCATTCTGTAATTCCTTAGCAGTTGACCATGACGAGTCATTATCAATTTTCTGTATGTCACGTCAACATAAAAAAATTTCTGCAAAGATTAAAACAATGTTGTTAATTAGTTGCACATAATGTAACTGCATATATAAACTTATGTAGTACTGGGTTAAAAAATAGTATATATGTACCATGATTTCAGCCCATAGTTTATCTCTTGATTCTTTATTCACCTGCTTCCAGCAAAGAATCTTTACACCTATCTGCTCACGAACCACATCTCCTAAAAAACTCACAAACACTGCTTTGTGTTCCCCTAATACCCTACCGAATGCATCAAAGGTTACCTTGAGCTTTATTCCACCAGGTTTGTCATACTTTGCACAAAACTTTATTAGCCTGGTTGAGCCCCTCTTAGCTAGTATCGTCACTGGTTGGTTGGTTCCAGGCATATCTTCATCATCAGAATACTGTTCGGATTCATATCCTAAGGCGTTATCATCAAGTACAACATCATCAGGAGATCGAGGAAGCAAAGTTTGATTATCAACAATGGGTTCAATATCCATGACTCTTGAGCAACAAAGGGTAAAAGAAAATGATTATGGCTTAGCTTGGAGAGTAATGGTGATAGAAGATTTGATTTTTGTGTTTTCTTTGCAGTCTTTTTTTTAAGGAGAGAAAAGAGGGTATACCAAGAATATGAATCATTTTTCTTGGTAACTGCTTGTAATTAGGTGATTTAAAAAATTTTGATCAAAAATTTGGCTCCAAGTTGTAATTTGAAATTAACAATTGAATTATTTGAAAATTTTGCCTTTGAACCTGTTAATTAAAGCATAAACTTGAATAAATCAAAATTTTGGCTCCAAATGTTATATATCATTATCTTAATAATCACAAATGTACCACACTGTGCAACCATCACATCATCAGTACAAACTGCTACCCATTTAACAAACCAAAATACTTACATAATCACCAGTTATTGTACCCTTACTAATTTCATTTACAAAACACAAACCGCTACAATATATATATATATATATATATATATATATATATATATATATATATATATATATATATATATATATATATATATATATATTTTTGAACATTGAAGATTTTTTATTAAGTAATATATTGAAAACCAAAACCAGTAAGTTGCTGGCGAATACAGAAAGGAGAATATTTAAAACATAATACAGTACATACATAAGGGAAAATCAGTATCCAAATTAAATGTCAGAATTGAACCATATACCATTTACAAAACACAAAAGCTGTTAATTTATATCCTAAACCCCTAAACCATCTTAGTCTTGCCTTTCCCATGGCTGCTAGAAGGTGCTCCAAAACTATAGGATTCTTCTTATGCGGCATTCCCAAGACAATATCCTGAGTAAATTTCTTTATGTGTGCCTTTTCAACTAGTATTTGAACTTGCAGAGGGAGAGCCAGGATAGGGGCTTGAGATGGGAGTTCCTCTGGAGGTTGAATGGCTTGGATAGGTTCCACTTCCCAAGTATCAGTACTTGCATCAGAATGTTTCTCAAGATAATACCAAGCAAGGAGGCCAGGAAGGATGTTGAGAGCACCGTCATTTGATTCTGAACTGCTTGAATCAGAAGAAATTTGTATGACATCTACAAATAACAACTGTTAGATCAGTTTTATTGATTCAAATGTTAAACTATATCACAATCTGTTAGACCCATTTCCCGGGTACTTGGACCCCACCCTAGATGAAAATGGATTAAGGACTTTACGTGATTGGCCAGTCAACGAATGTTGCGTAGTGGTCAAACCCGATAGTCAAAGTGATAGTCAAGGAATGTGTTATAAGGTTATGAAAGTATTGTGTGGCACCACAAGAAGGAAATAGACTTCAAGGGCTAAAGTTGCAATAGACCAAAAGTGTTAAGGCATGTAGTGTGGCCAAAATAGAAGGAAGGAGACTTGAGGGGCTTAATGTCCCAAAAGCCCAAACTTGTGTCTAGCTAGATATATCCAAGAAATTCTAGAGTTTTCCCACATTATTGAAAGGGGTGTTTGATGTTCGGTTATGGAGAGGAAAAAGAAGGGAACAAGATAGGTTGATGATGAATTCATGAAGGGTTTTGATACCCTAATCCAAGGGTTAAGTCCTAGCAATTATCAATCACAAGTAAGTATTCCTTATCTTGATTCTATGAAATTATAGTTAAGTGGGAAGTGGGATTTCATCATATGATCAAGATATGATCATATGATGATATGGATTGGAAGTTGAGTATATTTCATGGGTTATGTTAACCCTTGATTTTGGTATTGATTATTATGTGGTTAGGTCTTGTTAATTATGAAGAATGATGATGATGATTGTGATAAAGTTTTGTACTTGGATTAAGTGATGGATGAATGTTAGAAAAGTGGTGACTAGTTATGAGTTAGTCAAGCAAGTATACGACTAATTGCTAGCGAGACTTGTTGTAGCTTATGTGGTGAATTGAATGTTATGATTTGGAAGCAAAGTAAGTGATCATGATGCTTATGTGCTAATATGTGTATGATATGTGTTTTATGTCGGGTTACTTACTAAGCGAAAGCTTATGGTTTAGTTGTCTAACCATTTTGTAGGTTGGCATGTTTTATGGATGGCTTGGATATATGGATTAAGGATTTGGATATGCAAGAATAAAGGTAGTATGCGTTGGAGCTTAGGTAGAATACCGAGCTCAAATGTAAAGTTTGTACCCTCGTTGGTCTTTTATTGGTTGGTAAAGTGTAGCCGTGTGGCAAATTGTATGTTAAGGTTGTCCTAACGATTTGGTGGTCAACCGTTGTGTCAAATTATGTTTTGTGTGTTTATAGTCAAAGCTAAAAGGGCGTTTGGATTAAGTGTAAATATACCCATTTTGGGTTGTACATGGGTTAAGTGTATATGGAACACGTTTAGTATGTTAAAGTAATGATGTTTGCCAAGTTTGGTGGGCAAATGAATTGGTAAAGATGGTTTGTAGTGTAAATGGGTCAAAACGGGTTTTGGTGGAAAACCCGTCAACTTATAAAGCACTATTCCGAGGGTCAAACGGTAAATGTTTTTGTATGAAAATGAGCCCAATGATATATTAAGTAAATCTGGAAGGTTTGGTGAAATATCAAGTTCGGGAGGTCGAGTTTCCAAGCATGGGACTCAAAAGTGGCTCCGGGCGGACAGTAGCCTCCATCCGATCGGATGAAGGGATTTCGACAGATTTTGGCAAATTTTGAAAAATCATATCTTTTAATCCGTAAGTCGTCACGTGTCACGCCACCGGTTGTTTTGAAGGTATTTGGTCTAGTTTCATTTAAAAATAATCTCAATGTCTGAATGTTTATAATTTTTTTTCAATGGTTGAAAGAGTAGCATGATGTCCTTAAAAGTCAAGCATTTCCGCTTAAAAAGTTTTAATTTTTTGTCAAAGCGGGCACGGGGTGTAACAATTTGGTATCAGAGCCTCGGTTTTAGTGAATTAGGTTTTTTTTGGATTGCCTAGACTTAAACCACTCGTAGAAGCGTTGAACGTAGGTGTAAGAAATGCGAAAGGTAAATGTTTAAGTTAGAAGAAGGAATATGTGATATGTTTTGTGGACCAAGGTTGATAAGTGATGGATGTGTGTTATAGTGTTGATGTGTATGAGATATAAGTCTGTGGAGGACTTGAAATGCTTAAATGATTAGTTAGCTGTGCACCTTGATTTGGTGCCGGTGATTATTTTGTGATTATATGAATGTATGATGGAGTAATGGTAATGCAATGCGAGTAGCGATGCTAAGCGGTATTAGAGATGGGTTAATAATTGAAATAAATTTTATGATGCCTTAGTTATATGGTAGACTAGTGCTTGCGGCTAATTAGAATGTTGATGCTTAGACATAGATTGATTGTGCGATGTGATATATGAGCCATAGACTATATGATTATAAACGTTTTAACACTTGTTGGATAATTGTTAAGTGTTAAGTGTTATTGTTTATGCGATTTTAAGTCTATGGTAGTTGGTTATATGTCTAAGTAGAATGAGATTGTGCTTGATAGCATGAATACGTAGAAGAGTACGAAATATGATAGATGCATTGAAATGCATATTATGTAAGACTTAATGGATATGTGCGAATAATGTTTATTGAGCGAATGTGATTGATGATAGAAGTTGCTTGAAGCACGGATTAAGTCTAATGTAATTTATTAATTGCCACATTATGTGGGATGACCAAGTGGTGGTAAAGGTTGATAGACCACTTTGATATGTGAAAAGATAAGTATGGTAAGTGTTTGATAAAACATAGATGCTTTGAAAGCTTAGGATAAAGTAAGAAATGATTAGTGAAGTATGTTATAGCTTGATGCTTAGAAAGACACGATTGATATAATAACGATTAGATGCTTCAAGGCACGAATTCTTATATGAGTAACTAAAATGAGAAAGTTAAAGTATATAGTTAAGACGTGATGAGATCATGTTGCATATAAAACATGATAAGTAAAATGTGTTAGTAATAAATGGTTAAGCGTGATGAGTAGAAGTGATGAATGAGATACAGATTACGCTAGAAGTCATAAGCGATATGAAGTGCGCTAGAAGTCATAAGCGATATGAAGTGCGCTAGAAAGAATTGTAAAACATGAATATAATCATGTTAATATATTGGAATGTGTATGATGAGATTAATAAGAATGTTATAGAATAAACCTATGTAAGGTTTATATGCGTAAAAGTTGAGTAGGCTAATTGAAATGATAGTATAAGTTGACAATATGGTCAACAAGGGGTTGACGGGTAATAGTAAAAGTACGTAGTCAGAACACATAGAAAATGTGTAAATTGTAATGGACAAGCATCATGTAGAACTTGTCTAAAATAAAGATGACATATAGAGAATGTGTGAGTCAACTTAGAGTTGACGGATGAATGATAAGTTGCATTGTGAGAATGCAAATATAATAAATGGGCAAGCGTTATATAGGAACTTGTCTAGATGAAAGTAAACATGGCAGTGAACATTGAAATTGCAAACGGCAATGAGAATTGAAGAAATGATAGTGTGTACTTAACGATAAAAGTACATGAAAGATAAAATGAGTAAAGATGATAAGGTAGATATAGCTTGGATCCAATGCTCTAGTTTTGGTATCCTTCGGGATAGCCCAGCTTGCCTTTACGGCATGGATGTTAGCTTGCCTTCATGGCATGGTTGTTAGCTTTCCTTCACAGCATGGATGTCAGGTTACCTTCATGGCATGGTTGTTAGCTTGCCTTCACGACATGGATGTTAGCTTGCCTTCATGGCATGGTTGTTAGCTTGCCTTCACGGCATGGATGTTAGCTTGCCTTCATGGCATGGTTGTTAGCTTGCCTTCACGGCATGGATGTTAGCTTGCCTTCATGGCATGGTTGTTAGCTTGCCTTCACGGCATGGATGTTAGCTTGCCCTCATGGCATGGTTGTTAGCTTGCTTTTTATGGCATGTTGATTAGCTTGCCTTTATGGCGTGGGTGAAAAGTTAGTGAGATTGGATCCAAGGATAGAAAAGATGGAAAGTAAAGTAAGTATGATTGTTGTGTCGGAAGTACGTAAGTAGGATGATTTATAATTTCCTTATTTAAATGGGTTGGGACGCCTCTTCATTTAAATAAATAAATTGTAAATCTCCGAACCATAAGTTTATAATTCCTTACTTACATAGATTGGGACGCCTTTTTATGTAAATAAAGAATTGTAAATGAGTGGTCTTATGTGTAGCCGATATGACATGAGTACGGGTAGAGAGATGAGAAAGTGAAAACTAAAACAAGTTAGACATCATAAAAAGAGGCTATACATGAATAAAAATAATAATAATAATAATAATAATAATAATAATAATAATGAAAAAAAAAAAAACCTTATAGCGGCGTTAAGGTCATGTGTGAAACTGATGAACTCAAATAAGTACATTTTATTACTATCATTTATCCTATTAATTTGACTTGTTTTACTATATTATGTATGAGGATTGATACTTAATCGTTTACTTTTGTAATTCTCAGGTAAAAACAAGCATTTGGTGAAACTTGGCGATTTTGGACTAATAATGGAGCAAAACGTGCATAAAGTGAAAGTCTACTGACATGGACAAGATCAAGTCAATTCTGCTCCAGATGCGCCGCATCTCACTCTCGACATGCGCCGCATCTATATCAAGATATCACTAGATACGATCCAAGATACAAGAGGACATGCGCCGCATCTAATCATGGAGTTACGCCGCATCTTCTGGCGGTGTACGAATATTCCTGAATATTATAATCTTGGACCCCACGCGAAGTTAAGTACATGCGCCGCATCTACTTAGTAGATGCGCCGCATCTTCCCTCAGACAGAAACTATAAATACCCCGTAGACCAGACGAATTACAAGTTCCGAAAAACCTAAAAACCGAAGACCAAACAGGAGGAACAAAGGACGAATTCAGTCAAGGAGGCAGCACAAGACACACCCAAATCAAAGATACAAGAGCTGTAAGAAGGTGCTGCATGTATTTAATTCATTAAGTAGTTTTGTTTTATTGTGTTAGCAAACTTTAATTCATCAGGATTGGTGGCTTGTGTAATGTGACAACGAAAGATTGCACTCCCTTTAATACTTGCTTTCCCATCAATTAAAGTTTATATGATGATGTCTTTGGTTACTACTTATTAGTGCATTGATAACCTCTGTGTTTATTAGTGGCTTGCGGGCATTTGACTGCGGGACATAATGTGGCTCCCACGGTTATTACTAAATTGATCACTTAGGAATAACTTTTAGACATAAGTAATCATTAAGGGTTTACTCGCCGATAAGATTAGGACCAACGAGAAAGGGTTAACTACATACACTTCATATAAAGCTATCAATAAAACAAGTGACAATCTACTTAATCATAAGGACAGCTCTCTTATTGTCTCGAGTATTTATCTGTGTACGTGTGTGCTACTTGCTGATTCGTGCCTATTGGTTTATTTTATTATTTAATTGCAAACAAATCGTGCCAGTCTCTCAGGCTGAAACCCCCTCGCGTTAGGATATTAAAATACTGATTAGAATAACTAGATAATACGTTCCACTCTTAGTGATCGACACTCTACTTACCATTATCTTCATACTGACCGGGTACACTGCTCGTTAAGTGTGTGTGTTATTGATAAGTCGGCTAAATATAAATTTAAAACTTGAGTAGGCATTAAAACTGCTAAACCGCAACAACACATCACGCACATCAAGTTTTTGGCGCCGTTGCCGGGGAGTGAATTGTTATTATCTGTTAATTTGATTAGTATTTTAATTAGGTTTTTCTTTTTATTAGATTAATTGCATCATTGTACTATTTTGCATATTTGTTGTATTGTGTGTTAATTGTTTTCTTTTATTTTTGTGTGTTTATTTTTGTTTGTGTGTTTAATTTTTTGTTTTTATTTTTCGTATTTTTCTGTTCTGCTATCGTTGTACTGTGCTAAATCAAACGATACGGCGCATCTGATCTCTCAGATACGGCGTATTGCGTTTAATTTTTTTTAAATACAACGCGTTTAATTAATTCGATACGACGCATCTTTTCCCCAAGATACGGCGTATCTGTTTTTAATAAGAAAATTTTTCTAAGCGATAAAGTAATACGACGCATCTGCTTTCGCAGATACGGCGTATCTATTATTTTAATTAAAAACAGTTTGCGAATTATTAAACAGATACGGCGTATCGATCTCTGTCGATACGGCGCATCTTACTGAATCAAAAATCTTTTATTTTTTAAACGTAACGAAAATACGGCGCATTAACTTTCGTTAATACGACGCATTTAATTTTAATTAGATAAGCTGATTTTTGATTAATTAATTCGATACGGCGCATTCTTAAATTCTAAAGCGGCGTATCTATTTTCTGGATAAAGTCTGATTTAATTTTAACGTATTAAGATACGGCGTATCCAACTTTTGGATACGGCGCATCGTCTGCAGATATCAGCTATTTTTTTCTTGTATCCGTTTCTATATATTCATTAATTTCTCTTCTAGCGAACAAATCCTACTGATGCTTTTCGTGATTGTTTCAGAAGGATAATGGAAGGATACGGAGAATTGATTGACTTCGACTTCGAAGCCAATTTTATGAATGAAGTATTAGTGCATGATAAATCACTCGAACGTTACGATGGGGACTACATTGAACTTAATGACCTTAATGGACCGTTGGAATCCAATGACCTGTTCATGGATGATGCTGAATCTGAGTTAGAAGAAGGAGAAATTGTGGATAGTCCAAAAGTCAACGTTATTACTACTAGGAATTACGATGAATTTGAGGGATATGATGGTTCTTGGGATTACGGTAGAAGGATCCACGCCGATTGTGCTTACAATTTGCAATTCACATGCATGATTGGGTACAAGTGTATTGACGCCAATTTCTTTCCTATTTTACCAATCAATGTCATGTCAAGAAGGTTTTACAATTCCATTATGAGAAATAAAGTAGAGTATAAGGGAAAGAATGTAGTTGGTGCCTTCATTAATGTCCCGATATTCGTGGGACGCTTTACTATTGTAACTGAGTTCGCCGTTGTTGAAGACATGAATGCCTATTGTGACAGCAATATGGGTGACGTGATTGTTGGAAAACCATTTTGTAGGGAGATCACTATTAATGCAAAACGATTTGAAGGAAAGATCACCTTTCAATGTGGAAGCGACGTTATCACTTATATGATGCCCCGAACTCATCCTGGATTTAAACATGCTACTAATAGGATCTGCTACAAATTTTCTCCATTCCTTTTTGTTAGTGATAATGACAATAAGAGAGGGATTGAGTACCCATACCAATTGATGGAAGGATTCTACAATGGAGTGTTGAAGTTGGGACCTGAATATATACATGACGAGTTAGTCGCTAAATGGATCCTACGTAAGCAATGTGGGAGTCAATGATCGATACTAAAGAGCTGAACGTGAGTCTAACTTGAAGACTCTGGAATAAAGACAAGTGCTTACCGGGAGACAACCCGGATTTATCTTTTATTATTCTGTTTTCTGTGTCGAGTCAGTCCAGGCCGCACGAGGATACGGCGCATCTCAATTCTGAGATGCGACGCATCTCCTGCAATGGTCATAGCTTATTTTATTTTTCTGCATTTTTATTTTCGACTTTAAAACTATTTATCAGTTTATTTTAATGCGGCGCATCCCTGGTTAAGGATGCGGCGCATCTTTATTCTGATCCGTATTAATTCCAGGCTCGATACGGCGTATCTTCTTCAATAAGATACGGCGCATCGACTGACCTGATGATTTTCAGTTTTAATTTTTAAGTTTTATTTTTCCTAACTACTAATGTATTATGCAAGTTTGAACCTTTCTTATCTTAGGTGTGTTTTAAAGTGTTGGTGGTATTATAGTTTCCTGGATTTCCTGTGGATACATCAAGTATGAAGCTTTAACGTTCTAATCCACAAGAAGTTGATTTTTGCTCTTATACTAATGGAGGATCATACCGAGCAAATCTCAGGGGAGTTTTTCTGTTCTAATTCTTTTATTTTCCAGTTTTTAACCTTTTATACAAACAACGAGGACGTTGTTTAACTTAAGTGGGGGGATTGGAGAATTAGAACACTTAACAATTACTTGTCCTAAACTTTTTCAAAAATTATGCTTAAAATGTGCTTAATATATCAAACTTATTTTTTAGCATGTTTTTGTTTAAGATCTAAGTTGCATAACTGCACACATGACGTTATTTTCAAAAATTGTGATTTTCCAAAATTCACAAATCTATGAGTGTGCCGGTGACTTGTAAACTTTAGAACTTGGCTTGTATACTATTCGAGACCACCATAATGAGTATTATTTTATATAATTGGAATGACTTGTCTAAATTGGTAAAATTCTAGGATTACACCCAAATAGCCTATTATATGTTATGTGTTATTAACTAACTACACTGGTTAGTTAACCCCCGTATAAAACCTTTTGTTACTCTCATTTTTAGAGTAAGATACCCCTAGAAAAACACTCAGAGCCATTCCTTTCGTTTCTTACACCTATGTTTAAAATGTTTCGTTACACCCTTACACCTTAGCCTACCCTGTAGATTAAAGTCCGTGGTTGGTTAATTGCTATAGGCAAAGTGTGTTTCCTTACATTACCTGTGTTTGTGTGCGTAATTCATTATCTTTGGTTAGGTCGGGAAATTGCACAATGCAATTGGAGTGAAAGTAAATACTGTATATCTTTGAGTTTATTTTTCGTGTGTTTACTACTTTCACTATTACCGTTATTTCTGAAAGTATGAAAAGTATGAAAAAATTATCCGGAAAGAAAGTTATAGTGATGTGGTGAAATTTTACACATCAATTAAAAAAAAAAAAAAAAAAAAAAAAAAAAAATCGAAAAAATAAGAAAAGAAAAAGAAAGAAAGAAAAGTTGGAAGTTAGTTTTAACCAACTTATGTAAAGTTATGTAAATGGTTCATATGGCCACTATTTGTTGTACTATATCTATGGATTGAATGGGAATTGGCAGTTATGGGAACGCCAATTAAGGTTTATTCTTTGATTAAGATCTTGTTGAGTATAATTCGTGTCTACCTAAAGCGTGTGTTTCAAGTGTTAAAGCGTGAGTTATTCGATGATATGAGTCTTATTCATGGGATGGTTGGGATAGTGATTAACCACACTTAGGATTTTAATTTATTTGTTTTGTTTTGTTTATTTTTCATTTTACACCAATTTATATCCCAAATGTTATCCATACCCTTTATTGTTCTTTATCCAACCAAACCTTTGATTTATTGAGATTAGGGATTTGAGCAATCTTAAGTATCGTAGTCGTGGATTCGGCTATGTATTTATGATTTTGTCGCCCTTTTTGATATATTATTATTGGTGAAGTTTGGACCTATCTTTAGCCTATTCGAGTTAAGGATTTGAGCAATTGCAAGTATCGTGTTCGTGGATTCGATCATGTATTTGTGATTTTGTCGCCTTTTCTGTAATTTGAGATCGATAGTGATTAAGAATAATTAACCCTTAAGCCTAAAAACCCTTTTTACCGCTTTAGACTTGTTATTCCTTAGCTTTAGTGGTGGAGATGTGTATACTTGCCAAGCTTATGATAGAATATTCGTCGCGACTGGACAGTTAAACGATTAGATTTGATTTTATCGACTTATTTTATTTTACTTCTAATTCGTTAAAGTGTTTAGTTGTGTGATTATGAAATAAACGAATACATGCTTAAATATAAAATAAATCCTAACATCTTTTAGGATACATTTTCATAAAAGAAATTCTAAGGTTTACTTGGGGACAAGTAAAGTTCAAGTGGGGGGATATTTGATGAACTCAAATAAGTACATTTTATTACTATCATTTATCCTATTAATTTGACTTGTTTTACTATATTATGTATGAGGATTGATACTTAATCGTTTACTTTTGTAATTCTCAGGTAAAAACAAGCATTTGGTGAAACTTGGCGATTTTGGACTAATAATGGAGCAAAACGTGCATAAAGTGAAAGTCTACTGACATGGACAAGATCAAGTCAATTCTGCTCCAGATGCGCCGCATCTCACTCTCGACATGCGCCGCATCTATATCAAGATATCACCAGATACGATCCAAGATACAAGAGGACATGCGCCGCATCTAATCATGGAGTTACGCCGCATCTTCTGGCGGTGTACGAATATTCCTGAATATTATAATCTTGGACCCCACGCGAAGTTAAGTACATGCGCCGCATCTACTTAGTAGATGCGCCGCATCTTCCCTCAGACAGAAACTATAAATACCCCGTAGACCAGACGAATTACAAGTTCCGAAAAACCTAAAAACCGAAGACCAAACAGGAGGAACAAAGGACGAATTCAGTCAAGGAGGCAGCACAAGACACACCCAAATCAAAGATACAAGAGCTGTAAGAAGGTGCTGCATGTATTTAATTCATTAAGTAGTTTTGTTTTATTGTGTTAGCAAACTTTAATTCATCAGGATTGGTGGCTTGTGTAATGTGACAACGAAAGATTGCACTCCCTTTAATACTTGCTTTCCCATCAATTAAAGTTTATATGATGATGTCTTTGGTTACTACTTATTAGTGCATTGATAACCTCTGTGTTTATTAGTGGCTTGCGGGCATTTGACTGCGGGACATAATGTGGCTCCCACGGTTATTACTAAATTGATCACTTAGGAATAACTTTTAGACATAAGTAATCATTAAGGGTTTACTCGCCGATAAGATTAGGACCAACGAGAAAGGGTTAACTACATACACTTCATATAAAGCTATCAATAAAACAAGTGACAATCTACTTAATCATAAGGACAGCTCTCTTATTGTCTCGAGTATTTATCTGTGTACGTGTGTGCTACTTGCTGATTCGTGCCTATTGGTTTATTTTATTATTTAATTGCAAACAAACCGTGCCAGTCTCTCAGGCTGAAACCCCCTCGCGTTAGGATATTAAAATACTGATTAGAATAACTAGATAATACGTTCCACTCTTAGTGATCGACACTCTACTTACCATTATCTTCATACTGACCGGGTACACTGCTCGTTAAGTGTGTGTGTTATTGATAAGTCGGCTAAATATAAATTTAAAACTTGAGTAGGCATTAAAACTGCTAAACCGCAACAAACATCTACGCGCATCAGAAACCTTAATATAGACGCCTAAAATGAGTTTGTACTCTAAGTTGAGAAGATGATGGGTAGCATTCCTAAAATTTAACAAGAAGATTACTTAAGTAATGCGAAGAATAGATTTTGAAAGTGCCATTTAGATGGTACTTGATATAAAATTGAATTAAGTTACCGGCATTTGAAGTAGATAAGTGTTGGCATTGTGTAGAATGCGAAATTGATCGGTATATGACTTTTAGTCATTTAGTGCATTGGCATATGACGTGGAAATAGTGCCGAAGTTTGACTTATATAAAGTCAAAATAGTAGATGTTTTCGGATGACAAGTAGTCATTGTTGGAAATTTTAGATAAGCTTGTGATGAGAAAGTTGTTTATAGTGGATTAAGAGTTATGATTATGTATAGTAAGTTTAGAATTTGCAAAATCATTTAGATCGTTGCAAGGTAATGGCTTAGAGAGCATGAGAATAAGGACAGGTATATGTTGTGATTTAGTTTTGGATAGTAATAGACGAGAGATTTCGGGGACGAAATCTAAATAAGGGGGTAGAATTGTTAGACCCGTTTCCCGGGTACTTGGACCCCGCCCTAGATGAAAATGGATTAAGGACTTTACGTGATTGGCCAGTCAACGAATGTTGCGTAGTGGTCAAACCCGATCGTCAAAGTGATAGTCAAGGAATGTGTTATAAGGGTATGAAAGTATTGTGTGGCACCACAAGATGGAAATAGACTTCATTGTGTGGCACCACAAGATGGAAATAGACTTCAAGGGCTAAAGTTGCAATAGACCAAAAGTGTTAAGGCATGTAGTGTGGCCAAAATAGAAGGAAGGAGACTTGAGGGGCTTAATGTGCCTAAAGCCCAAACTTGTGTCTAGCTAGATATATCCAGGAAATTCTAGACTTTTCCCACATTATTGAAAGGGGTGTTTAAGGTCCGGTTATGGAGAGGAAAAAGGAGGGAACAAGATAGGTTGATGATGAATTCATGAAGGGTTTTGATACCCTAATCCAAGGGTTAAGCCCTAGCAATTATCAATCACAAGTAAGCATTCCTTATCTTGATTCTATGAAATTATAGTTAAGTGGGAAGTGGGATTTCATCATATGATCAAGATATGATCATATGATGATATGGATTGGAAGTTGAGTATATTTCATGGGTTATGTTAACCCTTGAATTTGGTATTGATTATTATGTGGTTAGGTCTTGTTAATTATGAAGAATGATGATGATGGTTAGAGGATGAGGATGATGGGATATTGATTTTATGCTTAGCTTTGGAAGCTAAGGTAAGTAACTTGTACTAAAATATGTGTTATATGTGTGTTATCCATATATATGTTATGATTGTGATAAAGTTTAGTACTTGGATTGAGTGATGGATGAAGGTTAGAAAAGTGGTGACTAGTTATGAGTTAGTCAAGCAAGTATACGAATAATTGCTAGCGAGACTTTTTGTAGCTTATGTGATGAATGTTTATGTGGTAAATTGAATGTTATGGTTTGGAAGCAAAGTAACTGATCATGATGCTTATGTGCTAATATGTGTATGATATGTGTTTTATGTCGGGTTACTTACTAAGCGAAAGCTTATGGTTTAGTTGTCTAACCATTTTGTAGGTTGGCATGTCTTATGGATGGCTTGGATATATGGATTAAGGATTTGGATATGCAAGAATAAAGGTAGTATGCGTTGGAGCTTAGGTAGAATACCGAGCTCAAATGTAAAGTTTGTACCCCCGTTGGTCTTTTATTGGTTGGTAAAGTGTATCTGTGTGGAAAATTGTATGTTAAGGTTGTCCTAACAATTTGGTGGTCAACCGTTGTGTCAAAGTATGTTTTATGTGTTTATAGTCAAAGTTAAAGGGGCGTTTGGATTAAGTGTAAATATACCCATTTTGGGTTGTACATGGGTCAAGTGTATATGGAACACGTTTAGTATGTTAAAGTAATGATGTTGGCCAAGTTTGGTAGGCAAATGAATTGGTAAAGATGGTTTGTAGTGTAAATGGGTCAAACGGGTTTTGGTGCAAAACCCGTCAACTTGTAAAGCACTATTCCAAGGGTCAAACGGTAAATGTTTTTGTATGAAAATGAGCCCAATGATATATTAAGTAAATCTGGAAGGTTTTGTGAAATATCGAGTTCGGGAGGTCGGGTTTCCAAGCACGGGACTCAAAAGTGGCTTCGGGCGGACAGTAGCCTCCATCCGATCGGATGGAGGGATTTCGACAGATTTTGGCAAACTTTGAAAAATCATATCTTTTAATCCGTAAGTCGTCACGGGTCGCGCAACCCGTCGTTTTGAAGGTAATTGAGTCTAGTTTCATTTAAAAACAGTCTCAATGTCTGAATGTTTTTTTCAATGGTCAAAAGAGTAACAGGATGTCCGTAAAAGTCAAGCGTTTCCGCTCAAAAAGTTTTAATTTTTGGTCAAAGCGGGCACGAGGTGTAACACAATCAAAGCAAAACCTTTTGATGGTTTACCATTGCAGAAGAATCCATTGTGTTCTCATATTTTGGTCCTCTTTTGTGGTATCCCAAACAATGAAGCAATGTTGCACAAACTAAGCTGCATTTCAAGTCTCATTGGTGGCCAACTAGGCTGCAATTGAAGTCTCAATTGGACCACTCAGTGTACTCACAAACATTGGACCTCTCAGGGTACTCACAAACAGTTCAAAAGACTATATTTGTAGTCTCAATGGACTTCTCAGTGTACTCTAATAGGCTGCATTTGGACCTCTCATTGGTGGCTATGCACAAACAAGTCTGCTAGGTACTCTCATTACTGGCCAATCACAAACTAGGCACATTCCAATGCTCTCATTGATTTAGACCTCTCAGTGTACTCACAAACAGGCAACAAAAAATACTCAGACACAAAACACTTAATTAGACATAGCATAACAACCATTATGTATATGAAAATCAGATTATGAAAAATAAAAAAAACAGGGCATACATTAGACATAGCATGATAACCATTATGAAATACAAAACAACCCTATTTTACAATAGAATCGATCGGTAACAACCACTAACATCACCATTTATAGATCAAAAGCCTGATACTAATTATTGTACAATCAATCATCAACTGATATGTGAAAACATTAAAAAAACATACCTTTGTTGTTATTTGGATTCATTGTTTGCGTGCTTGTGTTTGCGAGAAGAATGTGTGTGTTGATTAGGGTTTATTGATTATTGTGTGTGTTTACAAATGATCGGGTAAAGGGATTAATTAGCGGTTGAATATTGAATTTGTGGTTTGGTTTAACCATAGCTGACGTGGCAAGATTTGTAAAAGAAAAAAAAAATGACTAATGGTGCTGACGTGGAGGTGAAATCGGCTATAGCCGGTAACTAGGGATGGCAACGGTTCGGGTTCGGGGCGGGTTTTAGTGTACCCGTACCCGAACCCGTTTATAATACACCCGTACACGCCCTATATCCCACCGGATACCCGATTAATATTATCCATCGGTTTTTCGGGTTTCCCCGCGGGTATCAGTTATCCGTAGTTGAATATTATATGGACAAAATTGGCGGTATTAAGATTAAGTCACGCTAAAATCCACAGACAAAGCAAAAGAAAATACTCTAATATATTAAAATTTTTTAAAAGTTAAAGAAAATGAATATCGTATCAAACGATTTAACGCAACGTACTCGGCACGACATTCACCGAAAAAATCAAATGCGCAAGAGTTTTCAAAAGTTAATCATTCTCATTTCCAAAAATAATCTCGTTTTAGCCTTTTAAAAGGGTTTGGTATCATCATTCGTGTAACGCTAAAGAACACGGACTCACGAGTACTCACTCCAAAAAAGCGAATAACCGAATAGTCGAGAAGAGTATTGACGATAACTCGAGTCGAGATGAGATGACGAAAAGAAGTCAAAGAGATAACTAACAACAAACATATCCAAAAAGGAGAGTCGATTGGCAATCGTCGGTATTTTCCCATAATCCCATTTTTAAGTACAAGGTATATATACTTGTTTTATGATTTAAAACAAGTTTGGACTTACGACAAAATTAATCTTTGGAAATAAAAAAATTTCGCCATGACTCTTTCATTTATCGAACGTTTCAAAGTCAAAAGACTTTATTGAAAATCAATTTCCCGAGTAATTTATAATATAATGAGTATTTATACAAACCCTAAACCCTAAACCCTAAACCCTTAAAGCTAAACCAATCCATAACTCAAACAATAACCAAATGAATAGTCCAATAAATCCTAAACCCTAAACCCTTAAGGCGACATGAAGTTGCAGATCTGTTTCATCATTTCTTAATAGAGTTTCTAGACTGACCCTGGTAGCTGGATGGTCTTGAGGAAACTCACGCAACCTTTCGACCTCTGGAGCACGATTATGCATCTGTAGCATAATACGAGTTATCTCACCTAGCAAATTGTTAATCAGTTTGAGTTCTTTTTCTTGTTCATTGCGTAATCGGGTGAGGATAGCCTTTTGCACCTCTGCTGGTTCGTTAGCCATAGTGTTTGTGTTAAAATTAGTGATACTTGCGAGAGAGTTTTATAAGAAGTAGTGTGAGAAAATGAAGTGTTGTGAAAGTGGGTTTTATACTGGAAAGTAGCCGTTAAACTAGCCGTTGGAGGCTATTTTAAAATTCATATTCAAAGTAAAAGTAACCGGGCGAGATATATTTATAATTTATAAATTCAATTCAAATTCAATTCAATTTAAAATTTATAAATGAAACGGGCGGGTTATATTTTGAATTCAAATTCAATTTATAAATTCAAAATGAAAGAATCTTGGGCGGGATATATTTATATCCGTTTCAAATTCAAACTCATTTTAAAAAACGTGTGAATTTCTAGCCTAGAAATACCCAGACTTCTCAAACACATCTCACACACAAACACATTCAATCTGCTAAGATATTGAAGATCCAAACTTATCATTCCCCAAACTGCAAATGTCTTTCAAAAAAGATTTCTCACAACAATTACCAGTACTCCTCGCCAAGATTTTTCGCAACAATTTCCAAGTCCACCGCATGAAAAAGTACATACTTCACCGGAGCATATCTTTCCAGTTTTCCAACCGGAAAATGTTCCGGTGAACAATCAACCGGAAAATGAACCGGTGAACAATCCACCGGTTGTCGACCAAGACCCAAATCCATTTGGTTTAACAGAGGAACAACTAAGACTTATGGAGCAAGATATGGAAGTCCTGCTAGAAATGGAACAACGTGAACGAGAAGAGGAAGCTGCTCGTTTGGAGCAGCAAGCCAGAGACGAAGAACAACGTAGGAAGAACTAGGAAATGGGTTGGTTCTTACCTGATTCCTCTTCGAGTGTAGACGGTTATGTCTCAGATGATAGCTTTCATTAATTTGTTGCTTCATTTCAATTTTGGTATCGTAGTTTCATTTGTAGTTTCGTTTTAATTTCCGTATCGTAGTTTCATTTGTAGTTTGGTTTTAATTTTCGTATCGTAGTTTAATGTAATTTTTCACAACAATTCCCCAGTCCTCCCCGCCAAGATTATCCCGCTTAAGAACCAAGGGGGTGTTTTGTAATTTTTTTTTATTTTTTTAAACACAACGGATACATAGTACTCTAGAGGGGGTAGAAATGATTATTTTTATTATTATTATTATTTTTATTATAGCTCACCGTAACGTGGCGTTAAGGGGTTAACGAAGGTGCGTTAACGCAACCTTAACGCACACACTTCCCTTAGGTCGATAATAACGAACCTGATCCCGAATCATTCCAAACATTCCCTCGGTTTCATTTTGTCGAGTCAAACCCTAATCAGATTTAATATCATTAATATAGAAAATATCAATTACCCTAATCAACAAGTCAATTAGTCAATCCAACACCAAATTAACACACTTCCAAATCAACTACACTAGTCAATCCAAAACAAACACCAACCAATTCGGACCAATAGTATCCACCTGTTTACTTTTGGCGCATTTCCGTGGTCCCTCTTCCCGCCTAAAGTATTGGGAACCGTTCGTATACCTGTCTAGCGTATTTATACCTATCGACATGGAAAACCGTTCATAATCAAAATCTAATGATGAAATTACGTAAAAGAAGAAAAAGCTAATCTATCAGTAGGCCAACCAATCAAGATAGTTTGCTTTTTATAAAGCGGAAGGCCAAAAGAGATCTCCAATAGTGCACCGAAATGTGTACCGACGAGAACACCGAAAAAACCTAATTCAGCTCCACCATTCATATACAACTCATTTGATATTTTCAGTAGATATTATATTTTAAATTTCAATGGCTGAATCCTCTTCAACTCCTGTTTCAAACAAAAACAAACGCCCAAGGGATGATTCTCCTCCTCCTCCAATCCCTGAAAAATATAAATTTTTTTGCATATCCCAAGAAATTTGGGAGAAATGTAATAAAGGCCAGTATGAAACTGAAAACACATTGATAGAATTTTACAACAAGCGTATAAAGATGCTGGAAGAAAGGAACAAGAAAGATTTAGAGATCATTTTGGAGCATCAGAAGAAAGTTGATGATAGGAACAAAGTAATAGAAGAAACAAGAGAGAAAATAGTTGGTGTTTACAAATCTATTCAAGATAGTGTATTTATTTCTTAATGTATCTTTTGTTTATATATATATTTTGCCTATGTAAATGTAAACTTATTTTGACTTGGTTTATATATTATTTAACTTTTCCAATTCATACAAGTTTATGATATTTGAATGCAGTTATTATTATTAGTTTATGATATCTGTGTTTCCCCTGATGTTAAAGGGGTGTTTGGTTTCTTGGATACTTAGAAGACTATTAACACTGAAACAGTAAACTGTGTTGTAATGCAAGAACAACAATATCACCAAAACTGATTAAGTGTCTTCCTTTACACTTAATCCCTTCCAAATGTATGAGTGCAGTATGGTTTTAAAAGAAAATTGAGTTCATACTGCTGAGAAAAAGTTTTTGCACAAAGTTTGTACTGCTAGGCAAAAAATTGTACTGGTAGCGAAAACTTTGTACTGCTGGGTATCCGTTTGTGTCACTTTTTACTTAAAGGGTATAAATCCCCAATTGCGGCACACAATCATATTCACGCACACATTACTCTCTCTCTTCCACGGCCTAAACGAATTTTAATCGTCATATTGCAAAACCCCCAAATCAAATCATAATGTCGAACCTAACTTTTACCGAACCTCATAATAATGTTGCCTTTTTAGAAAAATCCAATGAGTCTGTAGATTTTACTGAGATCATTGATTTCCTTAATGCAAGCTATATTAAGTTTGCATTAACAGTAAAACCTACTACATATACTTCTAACATTATCCAGTTTTGGTCGTCTGCTAAGGTCAAAACTATTAATGGGGAAGCACAAATCCATGCCCTTGTAGATGGGCAGAGGATTATCATTACAGAGGCATCTATTCGAAGAGATCTTCTCCTAGATGATGCTAACGGAGTTGAGAATCTTCCAAATACTACAATCTTTGAAAAACTTTCACTGATGCGCTATAGGAGAAATACAGATGCTTTAAAGTATTATAAAGGTAATTTTTCTTCTCAGTGGAATTCTTAATTCATACTGTCTTAGTGTGTCTAAGTCCAAAGACCATTGCGTGGAATGAATTTAGCAGTAATTTAGCTTCTGCTATAATTTGTTTGGCTGAAAATACTCAAAGATTTAATTTTTCAAAATTAATTTTTGATAGTATGGTTAAGAACTTGGATAGTTCTTCGGCTAAATATTTTCTATATCCAAGGTTTTTGCAACTCTTTTTGGACAACCAATTTAAAAATAAGAAAAGTCACAAAAATGTTTATTCCACTCCCTGCCTTACCAAAAAGGTTTTTGCTAATATGAGGAGGGTTGGAAAAGATTTTTCAGGGACAGTGACACCTTTATTTCCAACAATGGTGGCACTAGCCCAAACCCAAATGGGTGAAGGTTCAGCAATCCCAGCTGGTACCCATCACACACCCACACTTTTGGCTACATCATCTAAACAACAACAAAAGACCTATAAACGTATGACTAACACCAAGAACACTGAGCTACCTCAGGCTAGTGGTTCTATACCAACTGTTGTAGATGAGGCTGTCACTGGGGGGAGAGTGACATGTTGGCAAGGGCTGCCACTACTGTGTCTAGCTTAGCAGCACCATAGGACAGTGGTAACATCATTAAGACCTGAACCAAGACAACTTCTAATGAGTCCGGTCCACATGGAACTGATTCAGGTGAAGGACCCAGTCACATGGAAACAATGGGGGGTTCAGATGAAGAAAGTTCCTATGGAACTGATTCAGGTGAAGGTCCCAGCCAACCGGATAATATGAGGGGTGTAGATGCTCAGACTAGGTCTGAGGCTATGCCTAACTCACCCTATGATGCACCACTCGGGAGAGGTAACACACTCTGAAGTGCTGAGGGTAGTATTAAACTTGTTCATGAATTGATGGCTACTTGTACAAAATTGTCAAAGGATGTTCTTGATCTCAAGAAGGATCTTAAGGAGCTTAAAATTTCTCAAGGTACTGAAATCACAAGGTTGAAGAAAAGGGTTAGGTATCTTGAAAGTCTACAGAGGTCAAGAACACACAAAACTAAAAGGTTATACAAGGTTGGAACTACTTCCAGAGTTGAATCTTCTGCTGAAGCACAGAGTTTGGAGAAGGATGTTTCCAAACAGGGGAGGAATACAAGCAAAGCTTCAGGGGAGGAAATTGGGGTAGATGTTGATACTGGGATAGAGAATGAATCTTGGGAACAGGGTAATGAAGCTGTGAATCAATTTGTTCATAATTTGTTCTTGCTGATCAACAGGGTAATGAAGCTGTTATGGATGCTGCTACACTTAAGACTGCCAATGAAGAAGTTAATATTGCTAGTGTTGAAGTTAATGTGGCTAGTGATAAGGTTAGTGCTGCTGAGACTGAAGTTAGTATTGCTGCTACTCAAGGTGATGATGATATTACTATAGCTCAAGTATTAACAAAGTTGAAGAGTACAAGACCTAAGGCAAAAGGAGTTGTCATTAAAGAGCCAGTATCAGTACCAAAAACACCATCAACAACTATTTCACCATCAGAAAAAGGCAAAGGTTTGTTGATTGATGAACCTAAGAAGAAATTTAAGTTTCAGTCACCCAGTCAACAACAACAACAAATGATTGTAGATGAAGAAGTTGCAAGAAAAGTGCAAGCTGATCTTGATGCTCAAGAAGCTGCTCAGATTCTTTCAGACAAGGAGTATGCAGAAAAATTACAAGCAGCTGAAAGATTAAAGTATACTCCTAAAGAGCAACAATCAGCAGTTGATGAGTTATTGGATGGCATTAGAAAGAAAATGAGTAATAAGAAGAAAGCTTATCTCAATAAACCTCCTTCAAGAAGTGAGAGACTGAAGTACATGAAAGCTTATTTGAAAGGTCAGGATAATTGGAAAGAGAAATACTTCAAGTATAGGTCTTATGAAGAAATTGAAGAAATCTACACTAAGACACATGCCAGAATTACCAAGGCTCTGAAAGGTGGTGCATTTGATATAAGAGTAGAAAAGAGAACTGCAGAACCATTGGAATCTGAGGGATTCAAGAAGCAGAAAGAGTAGAAAAGAGAACTGCTCAGGAAGATGGGAACGTATCTAGGACCCAAGGACAAGAAATAGAATTAAGACTGCTAGAATGTATAGTTAGTACTGCTTACAATGGAGCCAAAACATTGAGATTTTGAAATTTTTGACTATAGTCACATGAATATTTCACAGTGTGACTATTTTGAATGTATTGGTCACATATAATACCCTTATAATGTGGCCATAAACATAATTTAGATGCACATTTGTGGTATGGTGTGACTATTGTATAGCCTATAGTCACATGATTGTGCTACAATTAAATGTGACCATACACATTAGGAATTGGCAGGCAAACACACACTTAACTTTAGACACACATATTAACTTACGTGACCATTTGTATCGAATTTTGGTCACACTTAATCATGTATGCCTATGGTTTAGTGTGACCATATATGACATTTGGTCACACTATTCAAGTGTGTGACATATATTTGTCACTTTTAAATGCATATCGTGACTAATGCTTCAAACTTACTTTTCAGTTGTCACACATTTCAAATTCATATGTGGCTAAATTTTCAACAAAAACTAGCAGTCACGTTTAAATAATGTGTGACAAACTTGAGTATATGATTTAGCCACATACACAATTACTTCGTGTGACCATATATGGATTTTGGTCACACTTTTCAATTGTGTGACATATATTTGTCACATATGTATATATATAGTGTGACT
Organism: Artemisia tridentata subsp. tridentata; assembly: GCA_021014915.2. NCBI lineage: Eukaryota > Viridiplantae > Streptophyta > Magnoliopsida > Asterales > Asteraceae > Artemisia > Artemisia tridentata. The sequence continues at coordinate 520,947,572 of CP139509.1, read as the reverse complement.
AATGTTTCAAACTTATTTGTATCTGTCACACGTCCCAAATTATAAGTGACTAAAAAATCAAAATTTTTTTTACCAGATACGGATAGTCACGAAAATATTCAAATGTGTGGCTGTAGCCTCAGATGTAATTCCAAAATGGTCACACAAGTCGGATCAAGTGTGGCTGTTTATTTCATTCTGGTACATTTAGTCACACAAAGAAGTTATTGTGTGGCCGTTCAAAATACCACATGTGTGACCGTAGGCTAAATCTGTACTAGTGTTAGTCACCTTATTTCTCCATGACTATCCTATTGTTGCCATAAACCAAACCTTTTGAAAATCTCTCAAAGTGCTTATGATTGTAAAATACATATTTTGTTAACACTTTGAGAGTTTTGGGATTTTCAGAAGTACTCCCCCTTAACATATGCTCATAAGTATTTAAATTAAATTTGCATATGTCGGGTAAAGTTAGCACTTTTTTGAATTGATTGATTTTCAATGACCATGATCGTTGCGAGACACGTTTACATCACTAGTAGAACTAGCTTGAAATTATTACCCGTCCAGATCACATTCAAGGAAAATCTCTCGAAATCGGTACATTCTACTCAGACACATCCTTTGCGAGACACGTTTACATCACCAGATAAACCGGCTTGAAATTATTACCCGTCCCGGACATGTCTTTTCGACTACTGACTTTTGTTATCGTCAATTCGAGGGTTCAATTCTGAGTCGAGCTCATATGAGATTTCAAACTTTTTATCACCATATTTTAATCACATTTTTATTCTCCCCCTCAAAAATAGTATATTCATGTTGTTTTTGAAAAACTTTTGATTAAAATATGCTTTTTGAGGTTTACGGGAAGAATTTCAAGAGTTTTTCAAGTACTCCCCCTTGACAAGGGAATACCTGTCCTTATGAGCAGAATTTTGAAAAACTTTGAAAAATTCTTGTTGATTCTACTCATAAGTAAGAAGCTTTCGCTCCTTATATTAGGATTGAGGCACTGAAGCGTACCTCAGGGTTCTTTCATTACAAGTACGGGTTGTGCACTGTGATGTGTACACAAACCATATTAAAGATAACAAACATGATGAATGATGATGAATTATGACAAAGATACCAATGATTACTGCTCAGGACGACGAAATGTAAGAATGTTAGTTATTCTGGCTCGTCCTCCCACATAGCTTTCCAATCGTCTCATTGTCACCCAAAACTTGAGCCTTCGGTCAATCCTCTCCATGAACTTGATAGCTTGCTTTACATCATTTGTTAGGAATTAAACCTAACAGTTAGTACTGGTGGTTATAAGTTAGTACTGATGAAGAATTACTGAAGACAACACTGACAGTACTAAGTCAGTTAGTACTGCTCACACAAGAAGTTAGTACTGCTTATATTTTTGTAAACGTGTAATAGATAATTATAGAAAGGATTTTGTAGATATCCTTATTAATATAGATTATAGTTATCTTGTACAGGAATCCTTGGTGTATAAAAGGATTGCCTAGGTTAAGGTTTTGATATACAGAGAAAAACGATTTTAATTCATAGAGATTCAAGGTTGTAAACCCTAGTGATAAAAGATCACTCGTATTATTGAGATAATAATATTGAATCGTTTTGGTTATACTTGATTATCTTTATTGTTCATATACACAAACTCAAACACTGTTCGATTCATACAAACAAATCTTCTAAATGTTAGCTAGTAAATTCTGCGTGCTAGTTAATATTACTCAAAGTATCTATCTAACACAATGCTTGTGTTTAGATCCGGTCAAGTGCTATCAGAGACAGGTTTCTGATACTTTGAATTAGAAGATCCAAGACAAACTTTATCTATAAGGAAGATGGACATGGAGACAACAACCCAAACCAATGTTGCTGCAAAATTGCCAATTCTCAAACCTAATGAATTCGATATGTGGAGGCTGAGAATAGAGCAATTCTTCCAAGTGCAAGACTATGCACTCTGAGATATCCTAGAAGATGGAAACACATTTAGGTCTACAACCACTACAACTGTAGTTGAAGGTAGGAATGAAACAAAAGTGCAGACAAAGCCTATGACTACTGAAGAAAAGGCCCAGCACAAGAATGATGTTAAGGCAAGAAGCATGCTGCTTATGACCATTCCTAATGATTAATTATTGAACTTTAGTAAGTTCAAGTGTGCCAAGACATTGTTTGAAGCTATTGTTGCCAGATATGGTGGGAATGAAGCCACCAAGAAAACTCAGAAGACATTACTCAAGCAACAATTTGAGAACTTCTCAGCTACAAGCAATGAATCACTAGATCATATGTTCAACAGGTTACAGAAACTAGTGAGTCAGCTTGCTATTCTTGGTATTGAGATACCTCAGGAAGATCTCAACTCCAAATTTCTGAGGAGTCTACCATCTGAATGGGCTATGCATGTGGTTTTATGGAAAAAAAAGCCTGATATAGATTCCATGAGCTTAATGGATTTATATAGCAACTTCAAAATAGTGGAGCAAGATGTGAAGATGGTTGCTCGAACAAGTTCAAGCTCAGGGAATTTGGCCTTTGTATCAACTCCCAGTACCTCAAGTTCAGAGGAAGAAGTTCAAGTTGCTGGAGCAGTTGGTACTGCTAGTTCAAATATTGGTACTGCTAGTACTTCAAGCAGTACTAATGGTCTTTTGGATGAGAATACTTATTGTGCTTTTCTGACTACTCAGCACAAAGGAAGTGTGTTGACTCATGGAGACCTTCAAGAGATTGATGAAGATGATCTTGAAGAGATGGACATCAAGTGGCAGCTTTCTCTTCTTAGCATGAGGGCTAAGAGATTCTTGAAGAAGACTGGTAAGAAGATAATCATTAACAACAATGATGTTGCTGGGTATGACAAGTCAAAAGTTGAGTGCTATAATTGCCATAAGAAGGGTCATTATTCAAGAGAGTGCAGAATGTCAAGACAACAAGATGGCAAGAACAAAGGCTTTGGAAGCAAGACCAGAGTTGTGGAAGTTACAGACTCAAGCTCAAAAGCTATGGTTGCCATTGATGGCTTAGGATTTGACTGGAGCTACATTGCAGAGGAGGAAGCAGAAGCATCTACAGAGATGGCTCTCATGGCATTTTCAGATTCTGAGGTACAAGTTTCTAAGTGTTCTAAATCTTGTGATGCATTAAAAGATCTAGAAACTCTTAAGAATAGAGGAAGAACAAAGAATAGAGCTAACCCAGACCAGTTTTAATTTAGCAAATCATAAAAGGGCTTTAGCTGTGTTAGAAGAACAAATTGTTCATTATAAAGGTAATGAGTCTAAGTTTTCTGATGATATGATTATACTTAAGAGAGACTTAATGTTTAGAGATAATGAAATTAGTGTGTTAAAACATGAGTTGGAAAAGTTGAAACAGGCTAAAGAAAACATTCAAATGAGTGTAGACACATTAGAGTATGCATCTAAGGGTGTCAGTAAGATAATTGAATGTCAAATCCTCAACAAAGCTAAGTCAGGCCTAGGGTATAAGTCAGTTCCACCTTGTTGTAGAGGAATTATAATTTGATGTTTACAAAACTATATATGCCGAAATGAAGACAAATGAAATAATAGGGACATAATGTAATATTTTGTTGGCTTCTTGTGTAAGTTAGGTCATTGTGTAAACCCTATTTATAAAGGGTTGTAGGCGGCAGTAGAATATCATAGAAAAATGTAGATCTCCAATGAGAGTCTAGAAAGAACGTGTGATTGTACACGTTTAGTAGTAGTAGGTTCATTTTATTTTCTATTCAATAAAAATGGCGCCGTTCGTTTAATAAATTCAACCTTGTTAAACATTATTGTTCATTCTTAATTATCCGCTGTGATTATCAATGATGTTTGTAAAACACATCCTAGATGGGGTTAAAGATTCTTCAACATGTGTTATCAGAGAGGGTTGCTCTCAATATCTAGGATATACAAGGTTGTTACTATTGGAGATGGAGCAGATTTGAAGAAAAAGATCAGATCTAGTGAAGGTTCGAATTGGCTGTTATACAGTATGAACAGATTTACTTTTGTTTTGGTATTGATCTGTTACTGTTATGTGACGACTCAATATTTTAATTCGAATTGAATTCATTCTCGTACTAAATTGATTAATTGGAGATTGGGTGATTTTACCTCGTACAGTATGGTAAATCTTTTTGTCGCTTATGGTTTTATTTATAAAAGGGTTTTGTCGATTCGATTGATTGGTCAGCAGCACATGGCTTGGTGTTTCATGATAACAAGGATTATAATGGATCTAAATTGTTTATCAATTAAAAATGGTTTGTCAGTGGGACCGTGGTATGATTCATGATAGATCAGTCTTGTTGTCTACTGCTAAACGATCTTCAATTATGTTATTTGTCGTTTTCTACACATGAATTGTTTGGTGGGCCCAAGTGATGGGCTTGGTATTTTTATTCTGCTGCTGCATATTAATACTGGTCTCTGTCGAGGTTAATTCTGGTTGGTCTTCGTTGTTAAGTCTGCTCTCGTAAAGTTAAGTCTGTTCACCAGATTTAATTAATTCTGGTCTTCGAATATTAATTATGCTCATGGTTATCGTTAATACTGATGCTTTGGAAGTTAATTCTGCTCTCATTCTCGTTAGTACTGCTAGAGCAGTTGTGGATCGCGAACAGGAAACTTTATTTTATGGCTTGTTTTGGGGATTATTTGATGAAGACAATTGTGTATTGCTTATTTGATGTTGTAGTTGAGTTTCACAGGTGCACGTTCTTATGTTTGTGTTATTGCGGTGACAAAGACTTGATGAATCTAGTAAGGATGTGTGATCTACAAATTAGGGTGCGTAATGCTCACATTTGCTATCACTTAAAGGAGTTACATTGTAGTGCTCAGTGTCTCATATAGTTGAGGATTTATCAAGAGGTCCTGGTAGCCTACTTCTAGGGATAAGTTTGGAGTCACGTGGATAGTGCAAGATATAAGACGCAAGTTTGGGAAATTCAACTTCTTCATCAAGTTTGTTATACTCGGTTTTCTTCATCAGTAATCAGTTCATAAGGCCTACAGAGTTCGTGATTCAAGAGATGGTTATTGGTTTCAGGGGAAGCTTGTTTAACCATCTACATGCACCACTTAAGGGGAAGCGTTTGATTCAAGTTGCATTGAAGACCCCTATTCGATGATTACAAAAGGGGAAGATGATTGGTTTGCAGCTTATTTGTGGTGACATGTTCAAGAAGACCTCAAGGAAGCATTGTTTCATGGAGATAGTTTTGTAACATCAAATAGGGGAAGATTGTTGGGAATTATAATTTGATGTTTACAAAACTATATATGCCAAAATGAAGACAAATGAAACAATAGGGACATAATGTAATATTTTGTTGGCTTCTTGTGTAAGTTAGGTCATTGTGTAAACCCTATTTATAAAGGGTTGTAGGCGGCAGTAGAATATCATAGAAAAATGTAGATCTCCAATGAGAGTCTAGCAAGAACGTGTGATTGTACACGTTTAGTAGTAGTAGGTTTATTTTATTTTCTATTCAATAAAAATGGCGTCGTTCGTTTAATAAATTCAACCTTGTTAAACATTATTGTTCGTTCTTAAATATCCGCTGTGATTATCAATGATGTTTGTAAAACACATCCTAGATGGGGTTAAAGATTCTTCAACACACCTCCTTATAGAAGAATTCCCACACCCCCAGGCATTGACCTAGAACACACAGGTTTAGAGGATTTTCAACTACCCAAAATGGAATATGGTCCAAAACTTAAGGAGAATGTGGTAGTAGATAAGCCTGTAGATATAAGTTTTGAGAGTGAAAGTGATAAATCACTCTCTGAGGACAAAGTATCCTCTGATAGGACCTCAAGTAGGGAATCAGATGCTCCAACCATAGAGGATTGGACTTCTGATGATGATGAAAGTGACCAGGTTATGGCTAAACCTGATAATGCTATGATAGGAGGAACAAAGGTTCCTAAGGTGGTCAAAACTGAGACTGTTAGGCCTAAAACCAATGCTAAACCATTTAGACCAACAGTTAGGTATACTGAAATGTATAGAACAACAAACAAGCCCAGAGGTAACCAAAGGAATTGGAACAACCTCAAGTCTCACCAACTAGGTGATGATTTTGTTTGCTATAGGAAAGCTTGTTTTACATGTGGTAGCTTTGACCATCTTGCTGCTTATTTCAACAATAGGGTAACTAGGTGTTCAAGTCCTAGGGTGAACTCAGTAAAACCTCCCATTCACCCTATAAATGCTAGAATGATACCTAGATCAGTTCTTTTAAGGTCTGGACCAAGAGCAGTTCATACTGCTAGACCAGAAATTCATACTGCCAGGCCATTTAGACCTGTTTACCCAAGACCAACAGTTCAAGGTGCAAAAACAACTTTTAAATCAGCACTAACAACTGTTAAGAGGCACTTTAATAACAAAGCAGTGTTAAACAAACAAGTTTGGAAACCAAGAGTACAAACCACAAAGCCAGCAGTTCATACTGCTAGCCCAATAGTTAGTACTGGTCATCTTAATCATACTGCTAAGGGAAATATGGGCAATGGTGTTAATGCATCAGCATCATGGGTTTGGAGACCAATCAAACCTAATGGTACTTTAATTGTTTTAAAAAGAATGAATTATGTTGATGCTAGAGGCAAACCTAAGTCTGTGATGGCTTGGGTTCCACAAGGAAATTAATTCCTTGTTAGGGTGCAATGTTAGTCATATGCTTATATTGTTGTGAGACAAGTGCTTTGCACCTTGTTTCCTTGTTTTTGGACTAACAATTGCAGGTATGGATGATGAGCCCAAAAGAATTACAAGTGCTTTATGTTTTGGACTGAATGATGTTTTGGAGTTTAGTGTGTGATCTGTGCACACAACAAATGGTTATTGGTTAACCATGTCTAACCCACATAAGAACCAACTAGTCCAGAGCAAACGGTTTCTGGTAAAGACTAATCAAATCCGTTTATGGTTGACAATTTACCAAAAATTGTATGGTTATCAACTCACCATATCTAACTGTGAAGAGTTGGCTAGTCCAAAGCAAACGGCTATTGGTAAAGACATATCAAATCCGTTGATAGCTGATAGTTTGCTAAAAACTATATGTGTGTTATAATGCTTAAAATTCGTATAAGTTAATACTGTTCTTTGCAAATTTTTGATAATGGTTTGTACTGCTAGTTCAAAGTTTGTACTGCTAGTGCAAAGTTTGTACTGCTCAACTAGCAGTTGGTACTGTTGTGTCAGTAATTAATTTTGGTGTAAAAACTAGCCGTTGGAAGTTTGTTGCGATTTTTACTGATTAAATTATGATTTTTAAGGGATCCTCTTCTAGATATTTTACCTTTTATTCTATTATAATCTTATCCTAAAATAAAAGTTAACCTATTCTTTAAGTCGGTCAAATACAAACCCTAATTCTCTCAATAATATCTCATCTCACTTTCATCTTCTACTTTGTAACCTAACTTTTCACTATTCACCACAGTCAAATCAAATTTTTACTAAGAATATTATGGCTAATTTGGAATTTATCAAGGCGCACAATCAGGTTGCTTATTTGGAGAAAACAGAGGAAGGGGATGGACGAAAATTTTATGAGATTGTGGAGTTCTTGAACGCGTCTCATATTAGGTATGCTTTAACTGTTTCCCCTACTCTTATTGTCTCTTATATCACACAGTTTTGGCAAACCACCATTGTCAAAATTAGTGAAGAGGAAGACATAGAAATTCACTCCAAAGTGGACGGCATATCTTTGTTGTTACAGAATCTACCCTTAGGAGACATCTTAAGTTGCAAGATTCAGATGGTAGCAACAATATGCTAAACACTGAAATTTGGCAAGAAATTGCTAGAATGGGGTATGATACATCCAATCAAAAACTCACTTTTCAAAAGGGATGTTTCTCCCCACAATGGAGATTTCTAATACATACTCTCTTACATTGTTTAAGTCCCAAAAGTACATCATGGGAGCAATTCAGTAGCAATATTGCTATTGCCCTCATATGTCTGTCAACAAACAAGGTTTTCAATTTTTCAAAATTTATATTTGAGAGTATGGTTGCAAATGTGAAAAGTAAAACAAAATTTCTTATGTATCCAAGATTTCTTCAAAGCTTTTTTGAATAAGAAAAAGAATTTGCTTAGACAACAAAAAGAAATTTTTCCTACTCCTAGCCTAAAATCAAAAGTTTTTCAAAATATGGCTATGGCTAGTAGATTGTTTAATGGGATAGAAATACCTCTATTTCCAGAGATGATTCAAGTTGATCAGGGTGAAGGGTCAGTAAACCCAACTGATTCCCAACCAACACCCATTCCAGTTCCAGAAATAACCCAACCACCCCCAATTATCACAACCTATAGGAGAAGGTCTACACCTAGTCTAACTAAAGTGGAAACTGGATCCTTGCCCAATGACTCACCTCTCCTAGCAGGTAACACAACTAGAAGTGATGAGGGCAGAGATAAACTAACTGAATTGATGAATCTTTGTACAAAATTGTCTAAAAAAGTGGAAACTTTAGAGAATGATCTGAAAAACCACAAGAACAACTTTGTCAAGGTGTATACTAAATTGACTCTCAGGGTAAAGAAGTTGGAAGATCAGCTAAAGAGGAAAAGATCAAGAGTGGTGATAGATGATGATTCTTCAGATAGTGACTCAGATGATTCAAATGATGATGGTGGTGATTCTCCCAAACAAGGGAGGAAATCAAGGAAGTTTGGAACTTAGGGGAGGAACACAGAATTTGAAGAAAGTACTAGTGGGCATTTGGAGGAAGAACAAGGTACTGATGGTGGTAATGGTAATGATGCAGATATGGGTGAACAAGATCAAAATCAAGATACTGTTCAGAATGTTGAAGAAGCAGTACAAACTGCTGATGTTGAAGAACAAGCAGTACAAACTACAGAGACAGAACAAGAAGCAGTACAAACTGCTAAAGACAAGGGCAAAGGGATTTTGATTGAAGAAGAAGAGCCTCATCAGAAGTAAATTGTTAAGCCAAGAACTCAGATGTAAATAGATCATGATGCTGATGTGGCAAAAAAAATTCAAATGGATGAAGAAGCAAAGAAACAGATGCAAATTGATCTTGATGCAGAGTTAGCAAAGATGATGTCTGAAGCATAAGTGATTAATTTTATGGAAGAAAGAAGGTTAGAAAAGATAGCATCAGATGAGCAGATTACTAAAGAAACCTTTGATGAACAACTTCAATACTTATTAGACTCAGATCCAATTGTGAGAGCACAAGGAGTGCTGCTTCTTAAAGATCAGAGTTTAAGTGAAGAAGAAAAGTCTGCAAAGCTTACTAAATTCATTTTGAAGAAGAATAAAGAAGTTGCTTGGAGCAATCTTATGCAAAGGATCAGAGAAAGACAAAGTAGAGGTTACAAAAAGAAGATGCCTACTTATAAAGAACAGATCAGCTTCATGAAGAGTTATTTGAAAAATCAAGCATTGTGGAAGCAGAGTTACTTTAAAGGAAGATCTGATGCTGAAATTGAACAAGCTTACTATTTAGCTTATGCAAGACTCAACAAGCCAATTTCAAAGGATTTCACAATTGATACAAGGCATGGTAAAGGAAAGAAAAGGGAAGCAAATATGTTAGAATATGATACAGCAAAGCAACAAAAGACTGAACCTAAGGGATTAACTGATGAGCAAATCAAGAGTATGATTGTGGTAGTTCCTGAATCCACAAACATCAATCCAATACAAACAAAACACCCTATTGTAGATTGGGAAGTATTCACAGAAGGTAGAATGAAAGGGTGGAAGATCATGAGAATTGGTGGAATATCTGAGAGATACAGATTATTTGAAGATTTGCTTAAGGGTTTTGATAGGGAAGATCTTAATCGGTTATGGAACTTAGTACAAGACAGGTTCAAAGTTGCAGATCCTAGTGAAGATAAAGATAAAGAACTATGGGTACAGCTGAAGAGGATTTATGAACCAGATGGTGGAGAAGCTATATGGAGATTTCTAGCAGTGATCAAGGATGTCACATGGAAGCTTTTTGACACATGTGGTGTACACATAATTTCTACCAAGGATGGGATAGAAATATATATGCTGGTTGAGAAAGACTATCCTCTGAGAAAAGCCGTATTAATTACTTTAGTGCATTTAAAATTGGAGGTTGAAGCAGATTCTATTGAAGAAACTTTAAGCCCATCTAGGATATGTTTTACAAACACCATTGGTAACATACAGCGGAATTAACAAGAACAATGATGCTTAACAAGGTCGTAATTTATTTAACAACGGCGCCATTTTTTATTCAATAATAAATAAAACTAAACTACTACTAACAAACGTGTACAAACACACTTTGCTAATCGACTCTCATTCAATAGTTCGACTGTTTTCTATATTTTTCTATGATCAATACTGCCGCCCCTAAACCCTTTATAAATAGGGTTTTACATAAAAACCTAACTTTCTCAAGAAGATAACTAATTATTACAATAAGTCCCTATTGTTTCATGTTTCTTCATTTCGGCATATATAGTTTTGTAATCATCAAATTATAATTCCCAACAATCTTCCCCTATTTGATATTACAAAACAATCTTTATGAAACAATCTGTTACTGCAAATATTACGATATTTAAACTAAACGATTTCTTCGGTTTTAATAATGACAAACATGTAACTTGTAATACATAACGTAAAATGTGAAAGTTACTTGTAAACACAAATCATCAATGCATACTTACATCAACACCTCCTGACGTCTCAAGTATGCTTCAACGAAGTCGTAGATTTCCATCCCGACATAAATCACTCAAGGTATGGACAAACAAATCTACTACTTGAAAAATGATCAAAGGATTTTATTTTTCTAAACTTCACATTTTTAATGTGACAAAACATTTTTTCAAAATATATATTTACAAATTATTTTTGAATTTGAAAGAAATGTTTTATTTTGAAAAATAAATTTGAAAACTCCCAACAGTCATTTCCCCCCCCCCCAAAACAGCTCCAAACATTCCCAAATAAACCGTCCCCACTAAAGACAAAAAAGGGAGCGTCCATGGCACCGTTAAGTATGGACGGCTCCACTAAATTTAGTGGAGCCGTCGGGTATTTAGTGGAGCCGTGGGTCTGTAACGGTCAGATTTTCCCTTGCCTATAAATAGTGGACCATTCCACACTTCCAACTTGATTTTTCCAGTCCTTTTTCTCTGGTCTAATCCCTCCTCACTTAGATGACTTTCTTTGATCATTTGGAGAGTCTTAGGTTGTTTAAGAGTGATCCAATCCTCCATTCAAGTGATCCTCTTCATTCCTCTTGATTAGCAAGAGAAGAACACAAAGTATCCAAGTAGATACAAAGTGTTGTCATCCCTCTTGATTAGCAAGAGAAGAACACAAAGTATCCAAGTAGATACAAAGTGTTATCATTCCTCTTCATTTGCAAGAGAAGAACTCAAAGTATCCAAGAAGATACAAGAGTTGTAGTTGTTAGGTCTTGTAACATTTGTTACACTCTTGATTGTATCATAGCATACATCAAGATTAATTTTCTTTTGTGAGAGAGTGAGTCAAGATCATTGTGATCTTAAGAGATAGTGAAGATCTCTTGAAGCCATTGGGCTTATGTGATTGATCATGTGGATCAAGGTGTAGATCGGGTAGATCGTGGTAGATTGGTGCTAGCTAAGATTAGCACTCGACATCTAGCTTAGTGTCGGAAATAGGATAAGCGACGTGTAAGGTGTAGATCGGGTAGATCGTGGTAGATTTGTGCTAGCTAAGATTAGCACTCGGCATCTAGCTTAGTGTCGGAAATAGGATAAGTGACGTGTAAGGTGTAGATCGGGTAGATCGTGGTAGATTGGTGCTAGCTAAGATTAGCACTCGACATCTAGCTTAGTGTCGGAAAACAAGTTAAGCGACGTGTACGGTTTTCTCCGCCTAAAGGGAGTTTGTTGATTAGTGAAGTAACTCTCGAGTTGGGTACTCGGGGAGTGGAGTAGGGCGAAGAGGAGCTTCGTGACCAAACCACTATAAATCACCGTGTCCGGTTTGCGCCTTCTTACTTATCTCTTTACTTTCATTTCATTCTTTATCGCTTTATACTTATATTTGCATGAAGTTTATGCTTGTGTGACTGGTTGCTTATGTTATGTTGATTATGTATGTGTCATGGCTTGATTGTGCTTGTGTTGTAGTTTACTACATTCATCTCTAAGTGTTAAATGACCATAGTTAACACTTTTCATATTACGTCACACTTGATCGGGTGTTTGATACAAAATTTTTAAGTTTTTAAATGGAAACGTATTCACCCCCCCCCCCTCTACGGTTTCCACAATTGGTACCAGAGCCACATTGCTCAAATTTTTAAAACAAATGGTTTTCAAAATTGAGTACGATCCATGTATCAAATTACCCATGAAGGTGATAAAAATGTGAAAAGTATTTAGTTGCATAATACTTACAAGTTTTGTTGTTAAGTATAGGTTGTCATACTAGCTTGAATTTTTTTAATTGATAAAAGTTGGTTCTGTTCAAAAACTGAAGTGACACGTACGGCACCATTAAATACAACAGACGGCTCCATTAAATATGGACGGTACCGCTAAATTTAACGGAGCCGTCCGTCTGTTTTTCAGAATTCGGTAATTTTCAAAAATTCGTATAAAATCAACCGTAAGTCCGTAGGAGTCGTGCCACCTATCGTTTTAAACGTAATTGAGTCTACTTTCACTTAAAAATATTTTTAGAAAGTGATTGTAAAGTAAAATTTACGAATGTCTTTAATTCGTAACAGAAAGTCTTTTCCGGTCATACCGATTGCACAAATTTTTTTTGTCAAATCACAAAGTGAACATCACACGTTGATGCATTCATGATTTCAAGGTGCTGAACTTGATCAAATTTTTTGAATGGGGTGGAAAATAATTCATTTTTAAATGAAATCAAGCTTAGTATACATTGTTATACCTAATACACAAAATGACGATAAGTATTTCTGTGTGTTAAGCTAAATTGCTATTTGCTTATTATAGTTTTCCGGTTTATGCGTTTATAAGGCTCATGCTGAATCACTTGGACTATATTAAGTAATTAGTTTGCATTGCATATAGGCATCAACCATTTGTCTTGCATTTGTTGCAAGTTCTTAAAATGGTTTAGTAAATTTCTTAGGAATAGAAACTAAGTTGGTAGATCATGTGTGTCGAAAGATGTTGTCTTACACAATTATTTTTCCAAAGGTTTAAGTGTAAAAAGTACATCACCCCAAAATACTTAACACTTTCATAAAATCCGTAACATGATCTTTAAAACATTACATCATTTTGTCTTGTTTGACCATGTGTTGTCTAAACAAGATAAAAGGTCATTTTAATACATTAGTACTTAAGTAAAGGAAAATGTATTAAAATTGCATTGATCTAACACACATACAAAATGTTTTAAACATTTAGTATTTTACGTATGTTGTATAAAAATAGTTAAGATAATTATTTTTATACAAATGAGGTGTCGAAAAACTAAGAATATTATACTCAATAATATAAATAGTTTTTCTCAAATAAAAATAAATGACAATATCAAAGTAGTAACTTAATATGTCACTAACCTCACACATACAACTAGTGTTAGAATAAATGCAACACACTCCTAAAATATTTATTTCTTTTTAAAAAGGAGTGATTGTGAGGGTCAAGAAAGATCTCGAGTACATATCAATTCATTATTCAAATTATGATTGATATCATTATCGAATCTAATTGACAAGTTTTTGAGTGTGGACATGAAATTGGAGTCATTATGTGTCTAGCTTCAAGATAACATCAAAATATGATGAAAAGTATTATCTTGAATCTACATACTCAATCACATTCGATTGTTGTGAAAATAATGACGTTCTATCAAGACGAAAATAATATGCATCGGACCATAACTCACACTTGTGTTGACGATGCCATATTGAGTCCTCTTGTCCAATGGTTGTGTTCCAAACTTTAAACTAATATGTTTAAAAGATGCATAAAATACACAACTAAGTAGGATTGACAACTTGGATGTTTCATCCGAAATATACAAGTAATTTACATTGCATGCAATAAGTAAATGTGTCATTTCCGAAAAACCAAACACGAGCAAACAAACAACTTATGTAAAATTTGCTCATGAACAATTCAACACTCAAAGTCACATGTCTTGTAAAAATGTCACACATAATATGTTATTAACTATTATGTAAGTCATCAATCTTTGAGAATATCACATGTACTTCTCTTATCAAAAGATTGACAAAAGATAACTTATATCCTATGCATCTTATTCCCTTTGTAACATGAATGGTTATGTTACATGAGAATACATTGCATCCTGTTAACAAATATAGGGTATTAGTGTTGAATAATCACCTAATACAACATGTGTCATTGCATAAACAAGTAAAATTGGTCATACACTAAAATACTTGTTTCACAAAGCATTCTTAAGAGTGATAAGTTTCCTCTTAGAAAAGCATACTTGTTGAAGTAAACAGTATGTCTCATTTCAAATAAAATGCTCACAAGATCTATTGAGGTAAGTAACCTTTACTAGATTCTCACTCAAGATATGCAAAGGAGCATTCTTGAAACACACACAATGTAGTAGGTTCTACATTGTATCACATTAGAATGTCTCTTGGTTCTAGGAAACCAAATCATGTTAAAATAACATGTAACAATTCAACAAACAAAGATGTTGTCCAAGAGATCATAAAATACACCATCACCATCAAACAACCTTTAAATCTCAAACATGAAATTAAAACATCTCGCTTGCCTTTGTTAGGAGTTGTGTAAGACATGTCATTTTCTTAACCGACTTTCAAAGTATGGTTAATTGAGTCATATTAGGCCATGTATAGCAAAACAATATAAAATCATATTTGCTATACTTCGATAGGCAAATATAGGAATTTAAATTCTTCTAACATGAGAATGACTACTGGAGAACCTATCGCACTAGAAATTCAATTTGACCTAACGGTTGGATTGCTTCCAGGAGAGAAGTTGGGTTCGTGTATAACCCGTAAAAATGGTCGTGTTTAGCCATAATTGAGCACCACTAGTGATAGTCTCATACTCATTCTCTAACTTGAAAAATTTTCATTTCTACATTTGACTAGAGATAGTTTACATCGGTGAACTTTATCTCCCGTTAGCATCTCATTTTGAACAAGTAGTAACTAGGATCTTCCTTAGCAAACCTAGATTGCTTGCATCCCACATATGTGTTTCAAAATGATAACATGTTCTCGTAAGATATGATTAAATGTCTTCGTGATCTTAAATGCTAAATGATTATCATGTTTTGCATGATGCTTGCATTTATTCCTTATGTGCATCTTACATGATTTACTTGTAAAGTTTGCACCCACACTATGTCATTTTGACACATTAGGAATTAGGTATGCCCATCACTATGAACCCTTAGAAGTCATAGAGTCATACACTAGTGTCAAAACCCATAAGTCAAAGTGATCACGAAGTTACCCTAATTCCCAGTCATCACTTCGCCTTCTTCCAAGTAATACACCCTTTTGTCATGGGAAGGTTAGGAACAAACCTAGTAGAACTCGGAGTAGGGTTGACAACTTAAATATTTCATCCGAAATATTCAAGTAAGTTTAACTTGCGATCGCAATTGTTAAATGTCATATCCGAAACATCATACTCAAGCCTTTTAACAACATATGTTAAAACGCTCATCCAAAAGCTAAAAGCTAACATCAACCTTCGGATGACAAAGGACTCACGAGTTACTACATAAGTGATTAGTAGTTCCTTTCATCCTCGTGTGAATATACACGTCTTAAGATCCCAAACCCTGCTGCAAATCAGCACCATAGGCCTAGCTTTACGTCTTTCAAAACCCCATAAAACACTCGTGTGCGAAGCACATCGAAATCCATAAATCAACCAAACCTCTCAACCGAGAATCCCTTAACCATCTCCGTCTAGGTCTAGGAATGATGGAACATATTCCATAAATCTTATGACTATTTAAATATTTCACTGGAAATATTAAGTCATCCTTCACATCGCTCTAATGACTACCTATGTATTTCCTTGGAAATATAAAAGTCATTTCTTCTCGTCTAGTACCGTTCGAAGAATTTATTAGGTATAAATTCTTACCTCGTGTCGAAAAGTCTCACTAAATCAGCGAGATTTATTCAAAAAATCATCTTAAACTCCGATGACTACTTAAATATTTCATCCGAAATATTTAAAGTGTATTTAATTTGCGAAATGCAATTAAATGTCATCTCTCGTTCTCGATCAACGTTCATCGAATCCCGTTGGATTCATTAATAAAAGAATTTATTCGGTATAAATTCTTTTAATCTAAAGTCCAGAAAAATCACAACATATGTGAAATTTCTTTGTCAAAAATCTTGCTTTCAAATCTCACTAGCACCATCAAAACCCACTTGATGTAGTCTTGAACCTAAAACCGTCTCCTATCAGAATAGATTGTATCTATCATCTGATTCCTTAGCCTTTTCCCTCACACTTCCGCATGGTACTAAACACTACCAATGCTTCCGCATCCTACTCATCTTCCTCACACCTCAAGCGAAGAACCGCTAGGATAAGTTGAGATAACCCCACTAGAACCTTGTCACCAACCTCACAACTCTGAAGATTTTATCTTCTTCACCCTTAGGATATCTCCTAGTAATCGCATGCCTCATCATAATATTCTATGAATATTCACAATGATTGAGAAGAGCTACGTGACTTCAAAGGTGAAGTTTATCGTATGCTATCCACCACTTGTCATGACGTTACTAAGCTCATCGCTTCCGTCAACGTTTGTTTTCCTCTTTATCTTTTACATCTTGTCCGGATGGTCATAGATTAAGGGGGAGCGAAAACACACTCATATAGTCTCTCACCAAACACTCTCAAGAACATACAAATGTGGTTCTTATTCCCAAGGAAACTTCCCTTTAGCTGCCCAGAACTAGGCCACAAATGAAAATTCGTGACTTCCAGGTCACGGTACCGTTAAATAGGCCACGGTACCATTAAATTTAATGGTACCGTGTGGTATTTAGTGGTACTGTGCCTATGTTTGACGAATTTTCACTGTTTCCTCCTGATCCCTGCATCCCTAACCTCAAACCTGCAAAATTTTGCAAACTCACACACACCCTAGGATTTCCTCACTACACCATAGGACACCATTACCAACTTTAGCTTGAATCCCACAACTCTTTCCTATATAAGGCCTCACTATTGCAAGCTTATCTTGCATCTCATCTTCAAACCTCACATTAACATCTTTCATCATCACACTCAACCCTTATAGCTACACATCACTCTTGACAGTGATAGTTAGTCTAAGAAACTTCAACCCATAGATCATCACACTCAAACCTTATAACCCTTAACTCATCACACTCAAACCTTACAACTACTCCTCACTTTGGATAAGTGATAGTTAGTTCAACAACCTTCAACCCTCACAAACACATGAAACCCTTCATGCACCAAATTATCTCTAACACACAACTAGGATCATCCAACCTAGAAACCTAGAACTTCGTTACCTTAACCCCGTTAGAGATATCCACCAACAATCCTGTTAGGATCACATACACCTTTTCTTTTTCCTTTTGAAATATATCATGCATCTAATTGTCAGTGCAAACGATATATTAACCTAAACCATCCTTTCCCACCTTTCCTCAAAGGGCAAAACCAACATCTCCAACCACATCATCATCATCCTCCACCTTTAGGATTCCCACACCCTTACCTCCACCAAGTCCATCACAACCTTTAGCTATCACACTAACCCTATCACCATCAAACTTCTTTGGACTTGGCACCAACACATCATCCTTATCACAATCACCATCACCACAACCTTTTGCTCTCACACTAACCACTAATGGGTCATCCCATTATTTATCCCCTACGACCACATAACCCAAGTTGTCCTTGTTGTCACCACAACCAACACTCTCCCACCTTATGGAATCATTTAGGTATAACCTCTATCGAGTCTACTTTATGGCACGAGTTGTCATAATAGTAATCATTTAGAGTATGTCTTATCAACAAACTATCCTTAACATCAATCATCTTAGGTAGATGATTATGTTGTTCAAAAGGTTTGTTAGAACTTTCCTTCCCAATGACAACTTGGAAGAAGTCATTTAGTGTGTCAGTTAATGAACGAATTTCGTTCTTGATTAGTGTGATTGAGTGAACAATTACACCTTAGGTTTTCGGTCGGGTTGTGACACTTACGTGTTAACATAGTTTAACCCATGCATGTCTTGCTATGTGTATTCTATCCCTATAATGCTGCTCCTATACTGTTATATATTATGTTGCACGAAGCTAACCCTTGATGTAGGAAAAGCCTTTGTATGAATTTGATCCATGGATCCGCTAGATACTAAGGTAAATAAACAAGGGGATTAAGTCACCATAGGGGAGCATTGAGCTAGGGGGAGCTCGGGAGTATTTGAATACATAGCATGGAGTCGTCTTCACAAGTGGTGATAGAAGGCTTCACTGGGATGATGCAAACTCGTCTTTCTGAGGAGAAAGGATAGTAGTGTAATAAGGGGGAGTAGGGAGAAAATTCAAGGGAGAGCTCAAGGCAACTACCTTTTGATTCGACAAAAGGGGGAGAAGGGGAGTGTAAATAGGTAACTTTTACATTTTACTATGTTTTACGGTTTACGTATTTGTCATCATCAAAAAGGGGAGATTGTTAGTGCAAATATTACGATATTTAAACTAAACAATTTCTTCGGTTTTAATAATGACAAACATGTAACTTGTAATACATAACGTAAAATGTGCAAGTTACTTGTAAACACAAATCATCAATGCATACTTACATCAACACCTCCCGACGTCTCAAGTATGCTTCAACGAAGTCGTAGATTTCCATCCCGACATAAATCACTCAAGGTATGGACAAACAAATCTACTACTTGACAAATGATCAAAGGATTTTATTTTTCTAAACTTCACATTTTTAATGTGACAAAACATTTTTTCAAAAATATATTTTACAAATTATTTTTGAATTTGAAAGAAATGTTTTATTTTGAAAAATAAATTTGAAAACTCCTGATCCGTGTGTGAGTATATATAAATAAATATAGTATCGTGCACACGTGATACGTGGGAAATGACAAGTCAAACCTTTAGGAAAAGTCAAACTTGCAAAACCCGTGAATATGATGTGTGTGATACCGGGCAAGTGATCACCCGGGTCGTGTCCCAGCGAGGTGTGAATCGAGAATTTCGTTTTAGGTTCGGGATTAAAATGCTTGATGATTGGATTAGGAGATTATTTGGTGTTGTGGTATAATTATACAAAGCAATGAAACGCAAAAGGTATTTAAAACTAAAAACGCACGTATTAATTAAAATTAACGTCAACGCGCAAAAATAAAAGTGAAATCTAAAAATATTAACCCTACAAGTACCAAATTGATTTTCCTACACTCTAAATTATAAAAGAAAATTTAAAAAAAAAAGAATTTAATTTTTTTGACTTTTATTTTATTTTTTATGAATTAAAAACTAACAGCAGCTATTTAAATGATTTAAAAATATTAAATGACTTTGGAAAAATCTGGAAAATTTAGAGTAAATCTAAAATTAAGTTCTCTATCTCAGAAAAATAATTTCAGAAGCTTATGAAACCCTAATCAGCAGTTTGGACAGATAAGCAGTTTGGAATAAGCCCAAAAATAAGCTAATATTCACCAAAAATTACCAAATGCTCAAATAAGATTCAACAGACTTATATAAGCTTAAATTAACTGAATAAGATCAATTAAGTCCACAGAATAAGCAAATAAGCAGATAATCAGCAGTTAAGCAAAGACAGAAATGATGGCTTGATCCTCCAACTTTGATCCCTTCTATAAGCTAGAAAAAAGCAGTTCAGGGGAAAACAAAAGCTACTTATGAAAGCTTATATAACTCACTATTTGTAAAACCAAAATGCCCAAATCTTATGTCCAATTGCTTATCTAAAATGGCTCTAGATCAGTGTCATAACACACAAAAATCTGCACATGTCTGATATGCAGGCTCAGGGCAGTATTCGTGGGCTAAGTGCAGACTATAAATAAGCTATTAAATAAGTTCAAAAGCTAAATACCAGATTATCAACTACAAACTTATACTACTAGCTACTTGTAAACTTATTTTGAGGCAATGAACACTATGGACTAAGCTAGAAATTAGCTGAGATCGGCAGTCTAAAACCTAGGTTTGCAGGAAATGTTTTTGGCTTCTGATTTTTGCGACACCCAATGAAACAGAAAAAAACTTGTGTATATCCTCTTAGACTGATGTAATGAACTAAAAAGTGACTAAAATGATGGGTCAAATAAGCTCAGCTTATACTGAGCTTATTATGACAGTTAAGCTTCTAATTTCCAACTTTCCAACTCTATCCTTCTAATAACCTCAAAACAGCTTATCCTCTGATCAAAACAACTTCCCTAGCTTCTATTAAGCCTAATCAAAGTTCACTAAATGGTATTTGAACAGTGAACTTCAGATTTCACACATTAGAAACCTTAACCCAAACACCCCTTACTAGGACTGATTTGGATTTTGACTAAGTAAAACCCGATTTTTAATATAAACTTTTAACCACAGTGATTAAGCTAAACTTAAAAAGACTTCCTGAACCAATTTCAACCCTAGTTAAGCTATTACAAATAAGTAAACAAGTTAAGCTGACAAAGCTTTTTCAAAACAGTAATATGAGGAAACTACAAACAGGAACTTGAACTATAAAAACAAACAACACAAAGCAATTCTAGACAATAATAAGCACTGAAAATATAAATTAAACAGCAAAATAAGCAGAAGCAAATAAGCAGTTCAAAATAAACAAAAATATGAAATGTGACTTACTTTGGACCCTAGCTAAACAAGGGCACCCAAAGGCAGCTACAAGCTCTAGCTTGTTTTACAACAAGCTAGTAAAGTCCTTCTGGCCAATCCATTTCTGGCCACTTCCAAATTGCATCCTGTCTAATTCTAAGGTGAAACCTGTATCCTTTTTTTTTGATTTTTCTGTCTTTATGTTTTTTTTTTTCTTTTGTTTTTGTTACTGAGATGGGTTATGATTAATATGAGACTTGTATTTAATCTTTTAAATAACAGCTTATGAAAAAGAAGACAGGAAATGAAACTGAAGTTGAAATTTTATTAATTGAAAAAACTGAGTACAAGCTTTTAGAAATACACTGAAATTTAATTTAAAACTAAGACTACAATTAAAGCTACTTCCAAAACTAACTAAAAATTAACTCCCCTTTTGCTTACAATTGACTTCTATTTATACTAGAAGAAAAACTCAGGGTCTTCCTTTCTCTCGTTGTGCTTCTTCAGTGAGGTAAAACAGTCCTGGGGACTCACTTGTGCTTCTTTGGAGCATTTCCTAACCCTTGGATTAAAAAGAAGCGATCTTGGCCTTTGATTTCTTTTTAGCGCTCAAATGGGTAAGGATTGCCAGCGTGGCTGTTGACTTTGGGTGTGGTAGGTTATGGGGAGTGGTGGTAGGAGACAAGTATGTTGGGGAAGGTACGAAAGGTGGTGAGGTGATGGGAGGTGATGGTGTACGGGGTGAGTTGAGCGGGAAAGGTATGGGGAAGAGATAGGTCAGAGCTTATTTTTGACCTAATTTGTTTAACTAAAACAAATAAGACGGGTAGTTGGGTTATTGGGTTATGCCAGGAAGACTTGACACACGATTAAGGTGGTTAAACCCTCTAACTTTGTGTGTATGATATGTTGTGTTAAAATGATTAAGTGCGCGGAATTCACTCAACCAAACTTAGAAGGTTGTGTATGTTATGGAAATGGAATTATTATGTTTGTTAGTTAGCAATGAAACACATAAAGATTATCACTAAACGATTCAATATTATTAAAGATAATAATACGAGTGACCTTGAAATATCACTAGGGTTACAACCTTGAATCTTTTGTTTCTATCACTTGTGATATATTTGTTTTTGTTCTAACAGTTATGCATGTTCTAACGTATGCATGGACTAACTCTTAATACACGTACTATATCTCTAACACATAATATCACTACACTAAGATCTCTTTTATAGTCAAAAGATCTTTACATATTGCTTAAAGTCCTAGCCGACTTACTTTGTTAACTTATCCCTTTGAGTGTCAGTATATCAGATACAACATGTATCTATGTATACAATTTGTTAACTAAGCACATGGAGTAAGATATTATCTACCGTATATTGTTGACCAAAATACAATAAATATCTCTTCGATCTTATCCTTTCATCAGCAGAGTTGTTCACTATCAGCAGGAACAATCTTTCGCTATCAGCAGAATCATCAGCAGAGTCATCAGCAGAGTTGTTAAGCCTATCAGCAGAGTGAAATGCTCTATCAGCAGAATCAACATCATCAGCAGAAACCATTTTGCACTAGCAGCAGAATTACACTTAGAGTATTTCTTGAATTAGAACCCGATATTAGACATCTTGAATATTTAATTCCCAACAATCCTCCCCTAAACATGTGAATCCTTTCAAACATGTTTCTGAATTAAATCTTGGATTGAAGATCTTTCAAACACTTATGTTCTTCAAGATTGAATATCTTCTCAGTAATTCATCTACTTTGCTCTTCTTTGACTTTAGCAATATCAAAACATATTGAACCAATCTTGGACTAAAAGATGGTGCAATTTCCTTGGATGGAGGAATTATAAGAGGCAATGATGCTGTGTATCTTGGATGCTTGTTTCAACAAGTGAAATCATCTAACCAGCATGTCTTTGAAGTGAAATTGAAACTTTTCTTCGTTTGATCTAGATAGAACTTTCTCATTTGGAATGTTCTTGTCATTTTCAACCTCCTCATCATCTTGTATGCTCTTGTCTTCTCCTTCCTTTTATTGGATTATCTTCCTTTTCTGGGCCATTATTTCCTCCCCTGAGATTGTTACCTCCCCTGAAGCAAATAACTTTTGTTTCATCCTCCCCTTGTTTGGAAGATCTCACTATGTACTAAAGAACTTCTCTTCATATCACCTGATCTATCAGTTTGAACTTGTTTTCAGACAATATTGTACATGTTGGCCATCAATTCCTCAAAAGTTTAAGTTTATGTCCTCATCACTTCTAGGTGTGTTAACTCCTATGAGAGGTGATTCATTGGACATTTGACTCTTGGTCCATCAATGGATGGTTTTTGTGAGTCCCTTGAAAAATCCTTTTTAAGAAACTTTTGCCTTAGCAGTATGTTCATGATTTTAGAATTGAAAAATCATACTGCTTCTAACCATTTTGAAAGGATTAAGTGTATAACAGACACTCAATCATAATTTCGGTTTAATGCAACCTCTGGTTGTGTGAGAACCAATATTTTTCAGTTATCACTAACTGCCTGTGTAAAGATAAATCTATTCAAAAGATTTTCTTGACAGGGTTTCCAGCTCATGGCATTTGTTACCTCTAACACAAGTGTTAGATTCACTTTTGCTCGCTGTTCTTTCTATCAGATGTCCTCAGACTTGCACATTATACTTAAAAGTATAAAATGATAGAAAGTGAGTTGTATCAGTTACTATCTGATCAACTAAGTCATCAATTCAATGTGAAATATCATAACTAGATTTCAAGAAAGAAGTTTTAAGGAGCTTTAAAGTCCCAAACTCAGTCCATCATAAACCTATTATGGTCAGCAGCTAATATCTCAATTCTGCTGTTTCCATTTCACTTGAAACATCCTTTGTGTTTACATATTCATACCTGAAATTGTTAGTCTAAAACCAAAAGAACAATGTACAAAGTACTTGTCTTGCATTAGTATAATCATAAAACCAACTGTATGAATAACACAATTTACATTTTGTACTAGCAGCACCTTGTGTGCTTTAGCAGTACCTTATGATACATTAGCAGTACCTTATAAATTAGTAGCAACAACAAAAATTTGTTTACAAAAACACATCATATTGAAAATTTAAAGATTAAGCATTCCAATACTTGCTACCAAGTACTGAAACCTTGAAACATCAAAAGCTTTTGTTAGCAGATCTGCAAAATTATGTTCTGAAGCAATTTTAAGAACTTGAATTAATCTTTTCTCATTGCAGTCTCTTATAAAGTGATGTCTAATTTCAATGTGTTTTGTTTTAGAATGTTGCACTAGATTTTTAATAATACAAATTGTACTACTATTATCAATATAAATAACATTTTTTAAGAAATTGTACCCATAATCAAGGAGTTGGTTTTGAAGCCATAGAACTTGACTAGAGCAACTTGCAGCAGCTATGTATTCAGCTTCAGTTGTTGAATTTGCCACACTTGTTTGCTTCTTACACTGCCATGAGACAAGTCTACACCCAAGGAATTGACATCCTCCAGTTGTTGACTTTCTGTCCAAGCTAGCACCAGCATAATCACTATCCGAATATGCTACCAAGTCAAAAGGAGATTCCTTTGAATACCATAGACCCAACTTTGGTTGACCTTTGAGATATCTAAAAATTCTCTTGACTGCAGTTAAATGAGAAACCTTTGGAGTAACTTGAAATCTTGCACAAACACAAACAGGAAACATGATATCAGGTCTAGATGATGTAAGATACATCAAAGAGCCTATCATAGATCTGTAATTGTGTACATCTACATTTTCTCCATCTTCATCTTTCAGAAGGTGCTTCTCAGAGTCCATTGGTGTGCTTGCTATTTTTGAATCAGCAAGTTGAAATTTTCTAAGTATCTCTGCAACATATTTGTCTTGACTAATAAATATGCCTTCAGATGATTGCTTAACTTGCAAACCCAAAAAGAATGTAAGTTCTCCCATAGAACTCATCTGAAACTTATCTTTCATAAGCTTCTCAAACTCTAAAAACATATCTTTCCTAGTAGATCCAAAGATAATGTCATCCACATACACCTGCACTAACAGAAGATCCTTCTTGTGCTGTTTGATGAAAAGTGTCTGATCAATCTTTCCTCTTTGAAATCCATTTTCTAATAAGTAGGAAGCTAGTGTTGCATACCAAGCTCTTGGTGCCTAATGAAGGCCATTGAGAGCTTTCACTACTCTGTACACTTTGTTTGGATGTAATGGATCAATGAAACCTGGAGGTTGTGAAACATACACCTCTTCTCCAATTTCACCATATAAAAATGCACTCTTGACATCCATTTGGTAGACTGTGAAGCCTAAAAATGAAGCATAAGCTAGAAACAGCCTAATTGCCTCAATCCTTGCTACTGGAGCATAAACTTCATCATAATCTATCCCTTCTTCTTGTGTGTACCCTTGTGCTACTAATCTAGCCTTATTCTTGATCACAATTCCTCTTTCATCCCTTTTGTTCTTAAACACCCATCTAGTGCCAATTACCTTCACACCTGTAGGTAAATCAACTAGCACCCAAACCTTTTGAATCTTGAACTGAAGAAGCTCTTCTTGCATAGCCTCTAACCAGCTTGAATCATCTAGGGCTATAAGAATATTCTTTGGTTCAGCTTGTGAGAGAAAACATACAAACAAACAAGAGTTTAAAAGCTCATGCTGTTTTGAAGCATAAAGGGCATCAAGAAGCCCTTGTTGGTCTGAAGACTTCAATTGTTGTCTTGTCTTCACACCTGACTGTATATCTCCAATCACATGATCCAGGGAATGAACTTTGTGAATTCTTGATTGTGGTGTAGTAGGAACTTGATAATTTGATGGAAGATTGTTGTAATCCACCTCATTATCTGAGAATTCTGCATCTTTTGTTTCTGAAGGGCCAGCAGCAGAGTCATTTGGCCGAACAGCAGAATCAATAAGCTTATCAGCAGAGTCATCAGCAGAAACAGATACACTACCAGCAGCAACAGAAATACTACCAGCAGAAACACTTTGTTGTTCCTGAGTTCCATACTCTTTACTTTCATCTTCAACACTTTCTTTAGCTTTGCTAGAAGAAGGTTCATCAGTTGTCGAAGTTGATTCCACAATTGTACATGACCATATTGGCATTATCACATAATCTTGATCTTTCTCTAACTCTGCCTCATTTGTTGTATTTGAACCTGCAAAATCATTAGTTTCTGCAACAAAAGGCACATAATTCATTGAATTTGTTAGATATTCCAGATCAAATAGCCATTTTGGTCCTTGACCTTCTACATTGGATTTGTTTTCTAAAAACTCCACATGTAGATTTTCTTCTACGATTTCTTTTCTTGTGTTGTAAACTCTAAAAGCTTTGCTATTAAGAGAATAACCAACAAAGAAACCTTCATCTGCCTTACCATCGAATTTTCCTAAATGGTCTAAGGTATTGAGAATTGTCACATGACATCCAAAAGGTCTAAGAAATCCTATTGCAGGAGTTCTACCATTAAAAAGTTCATATGATGTCTTATTTTGAGGCTGCACAACTAAAACTCTATTTTGAACATAACAAGCAGTATTGACTGCCTCTGCCCAAAAGTTTATTGGTAGCTTAGAATTAGCTAACATTGTTCTAGCAGCTTCAATTAGTGTTCTATTCTTTCTTTCAGCTACACCATTCTGTTGTGGTGTTCTAGCAACACTAAATTCTCTCTTAATACCTTTTTCTTTGCAGAAATCATCCATAACTCTATTCTTAAACTCTGTCCCATTATCACTTCTAATGACTTTCACTTTCTTGCTTACTTGGTTTTCTATCTGTGTAATGAAGTCCTTAAGGATGCTTGATGTCTCATCCTTAGTGGCTAAAAAGAAAACCCATGTAAATCTACTATAGTCATCAGTAATAACTAGACAATATCTCTTATGCATTATGCTCATCACTGAAACAGGTCCAAATAAGTCCATATGTAGCATAAATAAAGACTGATTGATAGAGTTAAAAATCTTGGGCTTACAAGTGGCTTTGTGTTGTTTGCCTTTTAGACAAGCAATGCATGTTTGATCATTTTCAAATCTTTTGTGAGGTAAACCTCTTACCAAACCATTCTTAACAATTTTATTTATGGTTTTGAAGTTAATATGACCAAGCCTTCTATGCCATTTCATTGATTCTTCCAATGTGGCCTTTGCAATAAGACAAGTTAAATTCTTTTTAGGAATAATATGCTTCATGTCTACACTGTACATATTGCCCTTTCTAGGAATTCTAAGAAGTACTTGACTTTCATCAGGCATCTTAAAATCAGGAGAAAGTACAAGACATTCAGTCTCACAGAAAAGAACATTATTCTTTTTGTCACACATTTGTGAGACACTAAAAAGATTATAATTTAGCTCTTTTACATAGTACACATCTTTAAAATCTAAATTTCCGGTTTTGATTGTACCTTTACCAGAAATTTTGCCACGAACACCCCCTCCAAAGGTAACATATCCTCCATTTAAAGCTTCAAAATCTGAAAGATAAGACATGTTGCCTGTCATGTGCCTAGAACATCCACTATCTGAGTATCCTTGATCCTCTTCCTGATCATTTGAATGTCCCTGCACACAAATAAGAGTGTTAGTTTCTTTTAGGGATCCAAGCCATTACTGACTTGGATCTGCCTCTTGCATCAATGTAATTGAATCTTTTAAGAATAGTTGATGCAACATTGGATTTATGAATCCAACATGCTGAGGCCTTAACAGCATTTGCCCTATTTCCCTTATCAGCAGAGTGAACCACACACTTATCAGCAGAATCTGCTAACTTTGTAGTTCTACCCTTTGGTCTCCAAATTTGTTTATGGACCACTGCCTTTGATTGAATGGGACTTAGAACAGTTGTAGGTGCATGTTTGAAAAATGTTTTTGCACCCTTAGCTGTTGATTTTGGGTTAATAATCATAAATGGTCGAGCAGCAGAGTAAAATTTGCTATCAGCAGGATCATTTGGTCTATCAGCAGAATCAGATTTTGAGATAGACTTGTTTTTGACTACTCTAGGGTTTGTCTTCTTAGAACTAGATTGAAAGTGAGATTTAGGTGTTTGCCTTTTGTGATTCACTCTATGGTTTTCATACCCAGATACCCATTGGTTACAGAAAGCTGCAAGATGGTCAAAACTACCACATGTATAACAAGCTTTGTTGTAAAAAGCAAAGTCATCACCTAATTGTTTAGACTTGAGGTTGTTCTAATTCCTTTGGTTACCTCTGGGCTTGTTGGTGGTTCTATATTGCTCACAATATCTAACTGGTTGCCTAACATGCTTAATGTTTGTATGAGGCCTATCAGTATTGTGTTTGACTACCTTAGGAACACTTGTTCCTACTTTCTTAACCACTTCAGGTTTAGACATAACCTGTTCTTCTTCATCATCACTATCAGTTGTACAATCTTCAACAACTATAGCATCTCCTTTCTTAGCAAAGGACACCTTGTCCTGATAATGTAAAGTTTTATCTAAACTTTTACTTATCTTTGCTACTTTAAGACTCTTACTAGTCTTAGAACCATATTCCATGATTGGTTCTTGGAACTCAGCTAAGCCTGTATGTGCTAGGTCAACACCTGGAGGTGAAGGAACACCTCTATATGGTGGAGGAACAGTTTTGTAACCTACACCTGAATTAGCTTTATCAATTACCTGAGCTTTCCAAATCTTATTCATTCCTTCTGAGGAATGTGCTAGAGTATCTATAGTCACCTTAACATTTTCTTTTTCAGTTTTGACTTCAGATAACTGTCTACTTTGATCATTGAGTAGTTCATCTCTAAATGCTATTCCTCTTTTTAAAGCATTTAAGTCATCAGTAAACGTAGATTCATTCTTTTTATAATGAAGAATCTGTTTTTCTAGAACTCCTACACACCTCTTGTGATTAGCTAAATTATGAAGGGCATCAATTAATTGTTCTCTAAAAGCATCAAATCTCTTTTTAATGTCTTCATAATTTTTAAGATTAGGACATGAATTAGTACAAGTAGGAATAGTATCTACCTCTAAATCAGAAGAAGCCATTAGAGCAAAATCAGTGGCCATAAGAGCAGCATTTGGTGGTGCATCCTCTTCAGTAGCCATAGAGCTCCAATCATATCCAATACCATCAATGGCCAGCATAGCCTTTGGCTCTTCCACCAGTACTTCCTTATTCCTTTCTTGTTTATACCAAGTGTTCCTATTATCCTGCTTCCTTGGGCTTCTACATTCTTTAGCAAAATGTCCCAACCTATGACAGTTAAAACATTCCACTTTCTTCTTATCGAACCCAGCAGTATCATTACCATTTATGGTAATTTGCTTTCCAGTTTTCTGCCAAAACTTCTTAGCCCTCATGCTAAGTAAAGCAACTTGCCACTTAATATCCATCTCTTCCAAATCATCACCATCAACCTGCTCAAGGTCTTCATGATTTAAAGGAGAACCACTAGCTTGACTGGTTATAAAGGCATAAAATGTTGGATCACCAAGTCCAGCAATATCCTTTTGTACACTAGTAGAAGGACCACCATAAGTAACATTAGAAACACTTTCAACTTCATCTACCTCCTCTGTATGACTAACACTAGGAACTGATAAGAGTGCAGCATTCCCAGAACTAGTACTATAATTTCCACCTCTCTTAGACTTTGTTCAACAATTTTGAAGTTGTTGAATAAATCATTGAGCTTCATTGTTTCAATTTCTGGCTTGTTCATCCAGACAATAACATGAGTATGGAATTCACTAGGTAGACTTTTCAAGAACTTCATGTTGAGATCTTCCTTCTCAGTCTCAACACCCAACACAGCTAACTGACTAACAAACTTGTGTAGTCTTGAAAATAGCTTATCAAGAGACTCATTACTAAAAGCAGTAAAGTTTTCAAATTGGTGCTTCAGTAAAGTCTTCTGTGTCTTTTTGGTAGTTTCATTACCACCAAACCATGCACAAATCTCTTCAAAAAGAGTCTTTGCATCAAGATATTTGTTAAAAGATAACATTTGCTCACCAGGAATGGTCATAAGCAACAAGTTTCTTGCTTTCTGATCATTTCTCTTCTGTATCTTTTCATCATTGGAGACTGGTCTAGTATTTCTTTTTCTTACTGTCTTCCCTTCAACAAGAACATCTGAATAGCCTAAAGTGAAGGAATCACCATACTGAATTATGTCCCAAAGAGCATAATCTTGAACCATGAAATATTGCTCAACTCTCATCATCCGTAACTCAAACTCATTGGGTTTGATCATGGGCAACTTTGCAGCAACATTTGTTTGAACATCTTGTACATCCATTTCTAGTTTCTTCTAAAAACAACAATATCAACCTGATCTCTGATACCACTTGCCAGGAAGACTTGACACACGATTAAGGTGGTTAAACCCTCTAACTTTGTGTGTATGATATGTTGTGTTAAAATGATTAAGTGCGCGGAATTCACTCAACCAAACTTAGAAGGTTGTGTATGTTATGGAAATGGAATTATTATTTTTGTTAGTTAGCAATGAAACACATAAAGATTATCACTAAACGATTCAATATTGTTAAAGATAATAATACGAGTGACCTTGAAATATCACTAGGGTTACAACCTTGAATCTTTTGTTTCTATCACTTGTGATATATTTGTGTTTTTTTCTAACAGTTATGCATGTTCTAACGTATGCATGGACTAACTCTTAATACACGTACTATATCTCTAACACATAATATCACTACACTAAGATCTCTTTTATAGTCAAAAGATCTTTACATATTGCTTAAAGTCCTAGCCGACTTACTTTGTTAACTTATCCCTTTGAGTGTCAGTATATCAGATACAACATGTATCTATGTATATAATTTGTTAACTAAGCACATGGAGTAAGATATTATCTACCGTATATTGTTGACCAAAATACAATAAATATCTCTTCGATCTTATCCTTTCATCAGCAGAGTTGTTCACTATCAGCAGGAACAATCTTTCGCTATCAGCAGAATCATCAGCAGAGTCATCAGCAGAGTTGTTAAGCCTATCAGCTGAGTGAAATGCTCTATCAGCAGAATCAACATCATCAGCAGAAACCATTTTGCACTAGCAGCAGAATTACACTTAGAGTATTTCTTGAATTAGAACCCGATATTAGACATCTTGAATATTTAATTCCCAACAGGTTATTTTATGGGCTTTGGTTATTTAGTGTGGTGATGGGCTGGGGATAGTTGGGTTATGGGATAGGTTGGGCTTTGGGTTAATTTGGTTTGGTAAAGGGTTTGTTTTAGTTTAGGGTGAAAATGATATAAGTGTTAGAGTTAGGGACCATTTGTGTATATTCTGAAAATCTCAGGGACCATGGCTGTCAATATCTGAAAAATAAATCCAATGATCATTTGTGTTGTTTTGGCATTTTGGGGGTTGATTTTGACTTCTGATTTTGACTTTTGACTTTTCTTGATCAAATGCACCATTGTTGTCGAGTAGATCCAAAAATGCCCGTTTTCGCTCGGTTTTCAATCCTTTGATACCTGAAACACATAAAACACAAAACCAAGGATATCTGCAATATATTTGAGTGTTTTTGGTCATTTTTGTGTCTTTATCGGGTGTAAAATGATGAGTATTTACACACTCATCAAATCCCCCACACTAAACTATTGCTAGTCCCTAGCAATCCAATCATATGAAGTAATGAAAGGATCAAAAGAATACCAAGTATACCCTGTTTCGACTTTTTATTTGATGCGAGAAATTTAAACTAGAACATAAATAAACAACATGCTTGATTTTCAAAAATGGTATCATGGAACGGGATTCACACAAAATGGGTGTCTCCAGGGAATTGAAATCGTCATCCTCTTTTTATACTCCCAACTAAGCTTAAACTCAATGTGCAAATGTTTTTGTAAAATGCTAACACTACTTATACTAATAATCTATGTAAGTCGAGACTTAACTTTTCACTCCCACATTTATTTAAGTTAGGTGAATGTGCTTGATTTTCAAAATTTTGATCACAAAAATCGACGTTTTTATAAAACTTTGACTAATACTAGTTGAAAGCTAGATTTAAAATTCACAACAAGCAAGTTTCAAAATATATTGCATTTTGCAATATCATTCCATTTTATTTCCTTTTTATTTTTTCATCATTTTTCATTTTTCATTTTTTTTTTTTACTTGTGCAACATAAACTAACGGAGTTTCACGGGATCCAAGACCTTAAACCTTCCTGGAATAAAGGATCCAAGGGCCGTTACAACGAAGAGTTCCAAGACCTTAACGCCTTTCAGAATTAAGGGTCCAAGGGCCGGTGTAAGAGGGTAGCCAAGACCTTAACGCCTTCCGGAAATAAGGATCCAAGGGCCGATCTTGAACCTTAGCTTTTTAGCACATTTATTTATTACTTAACTTTTTGCAACTTTCAAGCAACGTCTCACTTTCATTTTGCATTATTCTGACATATGCTTGTTTCGAAGTTTAAATAAATCTTTGAACTAGTCTTTTTCAAAATCGTATGAAAAAATGATTTTGTGTGTTCAAATGTTTGAAAAATAAGCACTTATTAAGTCAGATTAGGAGCTACTGGGAGGAAAAGCCATAGATTACTTGTATAAGCTCTAAAGAGAACCAACTACTCTACGCTTAGCATTTTCATTTGCACAAATCGTAAAACCTTAGTCTAAACGTTAAGGAAGCAGCTAGATCAATACTCTAGCAGAGTCGGGATTCCCTTTGTTCTAACCTAATCAAGACTAAACACTACTTTTTTATTGCAATTTCTTATCTAAAAAGGACAAAAATTTTAAAATTTTGGTCAAAAACGGGGGTACTAGGGACTAGAAGGTACACATGTGACAAAATTCGAGAGAATTCCCCCCCACACTTAGAATTGAATATTGCCCTCAATATTCAAAGTACCGGTTACTATGCCGACACTTAGAACGTAAAAAGGTAATACCACTAGCCAAGTGTGGAACAGAAATCTCCATTTTTCACAAAAAAGGTTGAAAAGATATCCCTAGATAATTGTTAGCAAAAGGATAGGATATTGGGCGGCTGGATTGAAAACAGGCGCGTCAATCAACACTATCCAAGGGAAACCTGAAAATCATA
The DNA here is from genome assembly GCA_021014915.2 of Artemisia tridentata subsp. tridentata. NCBI lineage: Eukaryota > Viridiplantae > Streptophyta > Magnoliopsida > Asterales > Asteraceae > Artemisia > Artemisia tridentata. The sequence continues at coordinate 520,914,517 of CP139509.1, read as the reverse complement.
GCAAACAACACAAAAGCCAAGCACAGTGGGACTCCCCCACACTTAGTTGTTAGAAAATAGAAAGAGGTCAGAAACATGGGTTGTCACCCATGTGGTGCTAATGTTTTTGTTAACCGAGTCACTAGCTTGACTCGACCCCGAATTCATTGGTCCATGGGGAAAGTTTGGAGATCCGGGACAACCATGGATGGTATGTCCCCTCCAAAATAATGCTTCAACCTATGACCGTTCACCTTGAAGTTTGGTCCGTCATTTTGAGATAACTCGACGGTACCATAAGGAAAAACTTTGGCAATGGTGAATGGTCCAGTCCAACGGGTTTTGAGCTTACCCGAGAATATCTTTAATCTAGAATTGAAAAGAAGGACTCGATCACCAACGTTAAAAACGCGGTTTTTGATCTTGGAGTCGTGGATCTTCTTTGTCTTTTCTTTGTAGATCAAAGAGTTCTCGTAGGCTTGATCACGAAGTTCATTTAATTCATTGAGTTGAACTTTGCGGTGATCACCCGCGGACTTTAGGTCGAAGTTTGCATGCTTCAAGGCCCAATAAGCTTTGTGCTTGAGCTCGATCGGTAGATGGCATGCCTTTCAGTACACAAGCTTGTAAGGAGTACACCCGATGGGTGTTTTATAAGCTGTACGGAAGGCCCAAAGTGCATCATCTAGTTTATCCGACCAAGACGCACGGTTTTCACCTACGGTCCTTTCAAAAATTCTTTTTAGACCACGGTTTGAAACTTCCACTTGTCCACTTGTTTGTGGGTGATACGCGGTAGAAAGACGGTGAGTAATACCGTATTTAAGCATGACTTTTGCAAATTGATCATTGCAAAAGTGCGTACCACGATCACTAATGATAGCACGTGGAGTTCCAAACCGAGCAAAGAGAGTTTTCAAAAATTTGCACACTACTCGGGCGTCGTTGGTGGGGAGTGCTTTTGCCTCAACTCATTTAGACAAGTAATCGACAGCCACGAGAATATACTTGTTCCCTCATGAAGACGGGAATGGGCCCATAAAGTCAATGCCCCAAACGTCGAAGATTTCACAAACTTGAACGACGCTTTGTGACATTTCATCTTTTTGAGAAATCTTCCCGTGACGTTGACAAGAGTCGCAAGATTTGACTAAGTCATGGGCATCACGGTAGATTGTGGGCCAAAAGAAACCGGAATCAAACACTTTCTTGGCGGTGTAGTTGGCACCATGATGTCCCCCCGTGGGTCCATTGTGGCAAGCCTTAAGAATTTCAACGGATTCTTGGCCGTGAACACACCGCCGAATGACTTGATCCGCACATACTTTGAACAAGTAGGGGTCGTCCCAAAAGTAATGCTTCACATCTTTGAAGAATTTGTTCTTTTGTTGGGACGACATCCCTTTCACAACAAAGTTACCCGCATGGTAGTTTGCAAAATCGGCAAACCATGGGGTACTAGAATCACCACGAAAAGATACCACGTTAAGTGTCTCGAGAGGAAATGTTTCATTTATTTCCTTTTTCTCGAGCACACTTTGGTGAGGATTCTCTAATCGGGACAAATGATCAGCAGCAAGGTTCTCGGCTCCTTTTTTATCACGGATGGTGATATCAAATTCTTGTAGGAGGAGAACCCAACGGAGCAATCTCGGCTTTGCATCTTGTTTTGCAAAGAGATATTTGAGAGCCGAGTGATCCGTATACACTATGCTTTTAGACAAGATTAAGTATGGCCGAAACTTTTCGAAAGCATACACCACGGCTAATAATTCTTTTTCCGTCGTGGTGTAATGTGCTTGAGCTTCGGTCATAGTTTTGCTAGCATAGTGTATAGGCTGAAAATGTTTTGCTTTTCGTTGCCCCAAGACCGCACCTATGGCAAAATCACTTGCATCACACATAAGTTCAAAAGGTAGGTCCCAATCGGGGGCAACCAAGATTGGTGCTTCAGTAAGCTTTTTCTTTAGAGTTTGAAAAGCTTCAATGCACTCTTGTGAGAAAATGAACGGAGTTTCCTTTTCAAGGAGACGAGTCATCGGCCGGGCGATTTTTGAAAAATCTTGAATGAATCTACGATAGAAACCGGCGTGACCAAGGAAACTCCGAATACCCTTGACGGTAGTGGGATGAGGTAGCTTAGCGATAACATCAACTTTAGCCTTATCGACCTCAATCCCACTCTTGGAAATCTTATGGCCGAGGACAATGCCCTCTTTGACCATGAAATGACTTTTCTCCCAATTTAGACAAAGATTAGTGTCTTCACAACGTTGAAGCATTTTGTCCAAATGGGAGAGACATGTGGTGAAAGAATCCCCAAAGACCGAGAAATCATCCATAAAGACTTCCATAGTTTTCTCGATCATGTCGTGAAAAATGGCCAACATACACCTTTGGAACATGCCCGGAGCATTACATAAGCCAAAAGGCATGCGTCGGTAGGCGAACGTTCCATAAGGGCATGTGAAAGTGGTCTTTTCTTGATCTTGCGGGTCAATGGGAATTTGAAAGTAACCCGAGAAACCGTCGAGGAAACAATAGTACTCGTTTCCCGCTAGTCTTTCGAGCATTTGATCCATGAATGGAAGAGGAAGGTGGTCTTTACGGGTGGCGTCATTTAACTTTCGGTAGTCAATGCATACACGCCATCCCGTCACCAATCGAGTAGGAATCAACTCGTTCTCATCATTTGTAACAATGGTAATGCCACCTTTTTTAGGCACGCAATGAACGGGGCTCACCCAAGGACTATCCGAGATAGGGTAAATCAAGCCGGCATCAAGGAGTTTAAGAACTTCCATTTTGATAACCTCGTGAATTTTTGGATTAACCCTTCTTTGATGTTGAACCGCCGGTTTAAAGTCATCTTCCATTAAAATCTTGTGTGTACAAAATTCCGGGTTAATACCCTTAATGTCGGAAAGTTTCCAAGCGATGGCTCGCTTGTGTGACTTTAAAACCTTTATGAGAGCGGTTTTCTCCTCATCATTTAAATTTTTAGCAATTATGACGGGTAATTTATCGGTACCCTCCAAAAATGCATATTCGAGATGAGGCGGCAAGTCCTTAAGTTCGACCTCCGGTGGATCAATAGGATTTTCACTAGATGTGATTTCCTCATTATGAAGTTCTTTCAGAGGGAGAGATGATGGATCTTCATTAAGTAACTTCTCAATTAGACGAAGGTCTCCCTCCATATCAAACACACCTTCATCAATTTCCGATGGAGTTACATCACAAGCTAAACAAGCTTCAATCTCTTCCAAAATGAAGTCACTTCCCTCAAATGGAGTGAGAGAAGGGGAAGAGAGAGCATTGGTATGGTCTGAAGAAGTGGGATTGCCACATAGCACTTCATGAAAATATTCCTCGCATGTAGTATCAATGATATCAATTTGGTTAATTGACTCGCTATCATGCTTGAGAGGATATTTTGAAGTACTCTCAATATTTAAGACCAATTTTTCATCACCGACTCTAAGAGTCATTTCACCTTCGTAGACGTCGATTAATGCATGAGCCGTTTTCAAGAATGGTCTTCCCAAAATAAGGGGGACACGGGGATCGGCATCAAAATCGACTACTACGAAGTCAGCAGGAAAATGGAACTTGCCAACCTTCACGAAGACATCTTCGGCAATACCTTTCGGAACAGTAACCGATCGATTTGCAAGCTCTAGTGTCATTCGTGTATCAGTAAGTTCCGGTAGAGAAAGCTTTGCCCATACGGAAAGAGGCATTAGATTGATGCTTGCGCCAAGATCGGCCAAGGCTAAGCATTCATCAAGCTTTTGGAAGTCACAAGGAATGAGAAATTTGCCGGGGTCTCCTAGTTTTTCGGGCAACTTTTTAAGAATCACCGCCGAACAATTCTCATTCGATGGAGTCTTTGCCAATTCCAACAATTTTTCCTTATTGCTAAGGAGACTCTTGAATGTTGAAGCAAACTTTGGCATGTAGAGAAGAGCATCCGTAAAACTAATATCGAAGTGTATTTTTTGAAAGATTTCAAGAAACTTCATCATTTGACTATTAGTTTTTTCACGGAGCTTTTGTTCATTAAGCCTCGAAGGATAAGGAATCGAGGGCTTAGAATTTGTCTTCGGAACATCGGGTTCCGGAATTGGAGATTGGACTACCGAAGGTTGGACGTTTGCGGTACTTTGTGGGCTAGTAATTTGCACTTTGTCCTTTGTCACCTTGGGTTCTCGTTCCACTTCCTTCACCGGAGAAGGAGTAGGAATCGAGGGTCCATCAATTGTCTTACCACTACGAGTGGTAATAGCTTTCAACTCACCCTTCGGGTTTGGAATGGTATTTCTCGAGAGGGTTCCCGAAGTTGAAGGTTGATTCAATTGGCACATGAGACTAGCAAACATGTTCTCAATTTTACTTTGAGATTGATCAATCTTTTGATTTGTATTCTTAAGCTCATTTTTAAGTTCATGACCTTGTTTTGAAATTGAAGTTTGAAAATCATTTTTCAAGGTGGTGATTTGATTTTGCATTGACCTCATATTTGCTTCATTTGCTTTGATGTAATTAGCAAGTTCGTTTGAGGAAGCAATTGGGGCTTGGTAATTCGAAGCTTGAAAGCCTTGATTGAAATTACCACCTTGATTTGGGTATTGATTGATCGGGGCTTGAAATTGATTTTGAACATTTTGCCCTCTCGGTTGGTTTTGATTGAATCTATTTGGATTGTTGGGTTGAGAAAATCCGGGTGGTCCATTTTGATTGCTAACACGATAGTTCGGGTCAACTTGAGGACGGTATTGATTACCTCCTTGATTGAAAGACCCGGCTACCGCATTAACATCACAACGACTACCATCGGTGGCAGTACAATTGTAGTATGCATGAGGACCACCACAAGTGACACAAGTTTCTTCCACCGCTTTGACTTGAGTGGGTGAAGAAGTTTGTGGGGAAGATTGTTTCTTTTGCTTGGAAAGAACCAAAGCTTGAATAGCCTCCGTGAGTTTGTCAATCTTAGCATCGGTGCTAGAAGAACTCACGGGAGATGAAGTAGAAGGTGAAGCATTCACTTGAGAAACAACTTGCTTGCTTCGTGAAGTACGAACCTTAGACTTATTTTCAATGATGGCTAAAGCATCTTTAGTCGTCCGATACAAGAGATTACCACCGGCGGCGGCATTTAGAGAGTCTTGATCGGAATGGTTCAAACCATTATAGAAGGTATCGAGTTGATGTGACTCGGAGAAACCATGGTGAGGACATTTGCGAAGTAATTCTTTAAAACGGTCCCACGCTTCACTAAAGGATTCATCAAATTTTTGAGTGAATTTGGTGATTTCATTTTTAAGGCTTGTGATTTTTTATGGAGGAAAGAATTCATTCACAAATTTCGACACCAAATCTTCCCATGTTTCAATAGAACGAGGGGGTTGTTTTTTGAGCCAAATTCGGTCGGCCCCCTCGAGAGAAAAAGGAAAAAGAAGCAATTTGATTGCCTCTTGAGGAACATTTCGGTATTTGATGGTAGAGGTGATCTTGTTAAACCATCGAATGTGAGAATGAGGATCGTCCCTCTCAAATCCGAAATATTGACTCGCGGTTACTAAGGATAGCAACCCGGTCTTAAGCTCAAAGCTATCGGCAACGATTGCCGGAACAACAATAGCATCTCCGTAACCCTCGGTGGGTGCTTGGAGAAGCTCACACATGGTACGTTCCTCCGCCATTGTGACAATGGGAGGAACGGGAATAGCACGAATCTCGGGTTCGGCTATTGAGGCGGAATGCCTACGATTACGTCTCCGATTACGTCTTCCCGTAGTATGTACGAGTTCACGCAAAGGACTTGTTGACGGAGAAGAACGAGTGCGCATGCACTAACAAAAACAATTCAATTAAAACAAGACCGAGGCAAAACACAAGTGAACTTAAACCTTAAATCAAACAAGCGTACGGTAGCTCTTTGAAAGAAAAACGCACAGGGTGGCGGAGGAGCAAAGGTGGGCAATAAATGCCCTTAAAAACCCGCTCCTTTCGGTCTGCAATTTAATGTCAAGACCATCCTGAAACCTCCTTTATAGTTTGTTAATCAATCAAAGGTGAGCCGAATTCGCAAGCGACACAAAGGCAAGTTTTAATCTTTTGTTTGGGAACTTATTAATGGTCATACCCCCAGTTAGGTAGTATTCTATCGAATGTTTCTCGATGATGCTTTTTATTGTTGTTTATTAATTACAAAGAAAAACGGAAAATCTTTTTGTGTTTTTATCTTTTATATATATAGAAAGAAAATGAAAAATATTTTTGTTTTTTATACTTTTTTGGAAGTGAAAACTTCGTGAAGAAGGATCTCAAGTCACTAATCGTTTAAACCTTAAACAATATTGTCGCAACGCAACCTCCCCGGCAGCGGCGCCAAAATTTGATCCGTGTGTGAGTATATATAAATAAATATAGTATCGTGCACACGTGATACGTGGGAAATGACAAGTCAAACCTTTAGGAAAAGTCAAACTTGCAAAACCCGTGAATGTGATGTGTGTGATACCGGGCAAGTGATCACCCGGGTCGTGTCCCAGCGAGGTGTGAATCGAGGATTTCGTTTTAGGTTCGGGATTAAAATGCTTGATGATTGGATTAGGAGATTATTTGGTGTTGTGGTATAATTACACAAAGCAATGAAACGCAAAAGGTATTTAAAACTAAAAACGCACGTATTAATTAAAATTAACGTCAACGCGCAAAAATAAAAGTGAAATCTAAAAATATTAACCCTACAAGTACCAAATTGATTTTCCTACACTCTAAATTATAAAAGAAAATTAAAAAAAAAAGAATTTAATTTTTTTGACTTTTATTTTATTTTTTATGAATTAAAAACTAACAGCAGCTATTTAAATGATTTAAAAATATTAAATGGCTTTGGAAAAATCTGGAAAATTTAGGGTAAATCTAAAATTAAGTTCTCTATCTCAGAAAAATAATTTCAGAAGCTTATGAAACCCTAATCAGCAGTTTGGACAGATAAGCAGTTTGGAATAAGCCCAAAAATAAGCTAATATTCACCAAAAATTACCAAATGCTCAAATAAGATTCAACAGACTTATATAAGCTTAAATTAACTGAATAAGATCAATTAAGTCCACAGAATAAGCAAATAAGCAGATAATCAGCAGTTAAGCAAAGACAGAAATGATGGCTTGATCCTCCAACTTTGATCCCTTCTATAAGCTAGAAAAAAGCAGTTCAGGGGAAAACAAAAGCTACTTATGAAAGCTTATATAACTGACTATTTGTAAAACCAAAATGCCAAAATCTTATGTCCAATTGCTTATCTAAAATGGCTCTAGATCAGTTGTCATAACACACAAAAATCTGCACATGTCTGATATGCAGGCTCAGGGCAGTATTCATGGGCTAATTGCAGACTATAAATAAGCTATTAAATAAGCTCAAAAGCTAAATACCAGATTATCAACTACAAACCTATACTACTAGCTACTTGTAAAATTATCTTGAGGCAATGAACACTATGGACTAAGCTAGAAATTAGCTGAGATCGGCAGTCTAAAACCTAGGTTTGCAGGAAATGTTTTTGGCTTCTGATTTTTGCAACACCCAATGAAACAGAAAAAAAACTTGTGTATATCCTCTTAGACTGATGTAATGAACTAAAAAGTGACCAAAATGATGGGTCAAATAAGCTCAGCTTATACTGAGCTTATTATGACAGTTAAGCTTCTAATTTCCAACTTTCCAACTCTATCCTTCTAATAACCTCAAAACAGCTTATCCTCTGATCAAAACAACTTCCCTAGCTTCTATTAAACCTAATCAAAGTTCACTAAATGGTATTTGAACAGTGAACTTCAGATTTCACCCATTAGAAACCTTAACCCAAACACCCCTTACTAGGACTGATTTGGATTTTGACTAAGTAAAACCTGATTTTTAATATAAAGTTTTAACCACAGTGATTAAGCTAAACTTAAAAAGACTTCCTGAACCAATTTCAACCCTAGTTAAGTTATTACAAATAAGCAAACAAGTTAAGCTGATAAAGCTTTTTCAAAACAGTAATATGAGGAAACTACAAACAGGAACTTGAACTATAAAAACAAACAACACAAAGCAATTCTAGACAATAATAAGCACTGAAAATATAAATTAAACAGCAAAATAAGCAGAAGCAAATAAGCAGTTCAAAATAAGCAAAAATATGAAATGTGACTTACTTTGGACCCTAGCTAAACAAGGGCACCCAAAGGCAGCTGATGAACTCAAATAAGTACATTTTATTACCATCATTTATCCTATGTATTTGACTTGTTTTATTATATTATATAAGAGAATTGATACTTAATTGCTTAATTTTGTAATTCTCAGGTAAAAACAAGCATTTGGTGAAACTAAGCGATTTTGGACTAAAAATGGAGCAAAACAAGCAAGATTGGAAAAGTCTACTGAATTGAAGAGATTAAGGACCATTGCCTGACTTTGAAGAATGCGCCGTATGGATTTATCCCATGCGCCGCATATGAAACCTTGGTCAACGAGAAGAACCAACTTGTTTTACTCCGGATGCGCCGCATGAAGCTCCTGATATGCGGCGTATCAATCTCAAGACTTCACCAGATATCCAAGATATTGAAGAATATTCGCAAATATTATAATCCTGGACCCCACGCGAAGTTACCTTGATACGCCGCATCGGACCAATCCGATGCGCCGTATCGGCCATATACAATCCTTACCAATTATTCTAGAGATCAAGTGAAGATTAGAAGTTTAATGAAGAAGTCAAGATTACAAGTCGACACTTGAAGATGCTTTCGTATTTTGGCCATAAAATCTTCATCCGGACTCCGTTTTAGGTGATTCAAGCGGCCACGGAAAGAGAAAAAGGAGATTTACCTGTATCTGAAGGAGATGTGGCGCATCTGGTCCTTAGATGCGCCGTATTGAGAGATGAGGCGCATCTGGTATATAGATGCGCCGTATTAGGTCTGTTTCAGACTTGGAGGCTACGTTTACTTATAGATGCGGCGCATCTAACTCTATAGATGCGCCGTATCGACCCAGATTTCAGAATATATAAATACCGAACTCATTAACGAATTTGGGCATCTTTGGGAACCCTTAGGGCCATTCTCAGACGATCAAAGCCTCTCAAAACAGCAGAAGATCACCCTTGAAGACCCAATTATACTTGAAGAACATCTCTTATCATTGTTATATTACTTAATCATTCGGTTAGCGTATCGTATTCACTATGTTTCACACTCTATTTGTCTTGATTATGTTTTTGTATTTTGTTACAGAGATTATGGGCTAACACTCTTATGTGTTAGCCAAGTTTATGAGTATTTGATGGTTTAATTAGTTTCTAATTCGATTGGTTGCTTGGTCTTCGTTTTGATTACTTTATTAGTTTATACTTCATTAACATCGTTTGCGTGATTAATGTAAGCCCCCTTAAGGGCTAAATAATATATAAACGTGGTAATCATTAAGCAGCTTTATGCGGGTTCTGATTAATTGTGACAGGATTAGTCAGTCAAAAAGACTTAAAATGGAATCTAGAATAGGATAGACATAAGTGATCATTAAGGGTTTACTCGCCGATAAGATTAGAGCCAACGCTTTGGTGACTTTTATTAGTGCATTGATAACCTCTGTGTCTAGCTGAGCATTGCTTGGGTCGCCATGCCCCTTCCTCGCCTATTTAGGATAGACCGCGCCTAGTCGTGAGCACCATCACTACATGTCTTAGAAACTTATCAAAACTTAATCATATATGACTGAACTTGGTTAACACGTTCTTCTTATTTTTGATACCTTCAAGCTTCTAGCATTTGTTTAGCTTAGTTTAATTAGTTTAGTATAAAACCAAACTCGTGCCAGTCTCTCAGGCTGAACCCCCCTTTGCGTTAGTTTAGGAGAGTCGAATACCTCTAGAATTAGTATATTAGAAATCTCACTCTCAGTGATCGACACCCTACTTACCAACTAGGCTACATTGATCGGGTACACTGCCCGTTAGTGTTGTTATAGGTTAAGTCGGCAAAATATTAATGTAAAACTTGATAAGGAATAATCACCTATACAACGACACATCAAGTTTTTGGCGCCGCTGCCGGGGAGTGAATTTATCTATTTGCTAGTTTTATTGGTTTTTTCTGTTTTTAGTTTATTTTTGTGTGTTTGGTTTATTTGTTTTATCGTTTGTTTGTTGTCTGTGTTTCTGCCTCAGAAGGGAGATACGGCGTATTCTTGTCTGTCAATACGGCACATCTATCTATTTCAATACGGCGTATTCTTGTCTGTGAATACGGCGTATTGACGCTCTGTGGGCAAAAAAATTTTTAGTTTGTGTGATTTTTAATTTTAAAATTTTCTAAAAAAAAAAAAAAAGAAAAGAAAAAGAAAAAGATTGCAGGAAGCTAATACGGCGTATCCATTGTCTGTTGGATACGGCGTATTAACTTGTGCCGTATACGGCGTATCCATTGTCTGTTGGATACGGCGTATCCATCTTCTGTGACGTAAAAATATTTTTCGTTTTTTTTATTTTTTGTGTTTATTTAATTTTTATTAGTTTAGTTTTTATTTTTATTTTCTTGTTTGGTCTACTGTTGTTCTTCTTGGTTGTTTTGTTTTTCAGGAAATCATGGTGATCGAGAAAAACATTAATGAACTGACCATGGAAGAATATTTCCAATATGCAAAATACGATGAAGAAAAGTGGTACACAAGATTCAGGAGAGAAACCAGGTTTGAATTAAAAGGGCACTTTCTAAAGGAGCTACGCGATAATGCTTTCAGTGGTGCAGAAAATGAGGATGCTAATGAGCATGTTGAAAAAGTGGTCGAGATCGTTGATTTGTTTCATACACCTCATGTAGGTAAAGACCATATAATGTTACAAGTATTCCCGATTTCACTCACTGGACAAGCATATCGATGGATTAAAACTATTCCTGCTAGAAGCATCACTACATGGGCCGATCTGAAGGCTAAATTTTTGAACAAGTATTGTCCTCCATTAATGACTGCAAAGAAGGTTCAAGAAATCAACAACTTTAAGCAAAGACCGGAAGAAACGCTTTATTTGGCGTGGGACAGGTTTAAAGAATTACTTTTTAGATGTCCTCAACATTATTTAACTGACATGCAGGTTGTGATTACCTTCTATATGGGTTTGGATGTGGCTACTCGGATGCTTTCAGATTCTCAGAGTTTTATACCTAAAATGAATGCTAAAGACGCCTTAACCGCTATACATGAAAGAGCTGACCACTGTTTAAGGTGGTATGATGGGGCATTCAAAAGACATACAGGTAATGATGATTCTGAAATTTTAGCTACAATTACTGTTCAAATAGATAACCTTGGCAGGGAAATAAATAAGATGTATGAAAGGATATATACCATCGATAATCGCTACAAGGGATGCAATGGACCTCACTCACCTTACCCACCAACCCCACCACCACAAAAAGAAATCTATGACTTCAAAGAAGCCGTTACTAAATTTATAAAAGATGGTGAACTATCAAGAAAAGAGTTGGTAGACACAAGTTATCATGAAGCATTTAAAGAGCACAATAAAAATACTACGGATTCAGTACATCGTATTGAAGAACATTGCCGTAATATTATAAGCATACTTAGTGTCACAACAAAAGAAAAGAGTATGGGGGAAGGATGTAATGAGATTGATGCTATTTTACGTGATAATGTACAACCACAACATGATGAGATAAGTAATTCCGGAGTTAAGCATGATGACAAGGAAACAATAGATAACCTTCTTGTGGATTCTCAGGAAGAAAATAGGAATTCAGATCTCACGGACTCAGAAAGGCTAAACAGGTTTCGGGCTAACCAACATAAACTTGTCCCTTTTCCTAGGCCAAAACCGGAGGAACAATATCAGCGGGAAAAAAATGGAAGAACTTACTTTAGCAATATCCCACCATCCGTCCCTTTTCCTGAATGCTTTAAGGTAAGTGAACCATATATCCCACCCGGCCCTTTCCCTGGACGAATAAAGAGTGGATGCATACCCATTCCTTTCACTGGACGACCGAAGGTGGAAAACAAAAAGAAGCCATACAAGAAGAAAATAAAGAAGATGAAAGCTAGGAATCAACGGATAAAAGAATCAAAAACACGAGCTCATGTGGAATCTACGACACAAATAGGTAACACCCTTGATTCTCCTTTTATTTTTACTAATGACATTGTTAGTGTTTCTAAACAGGTTGCAAAGCCGAATGACGATGTGGTGGAATCTGTTACCTTACAACCTATCATAGACATCACACCACACGATGACACACAACTAGCACCTGTTAATGTTATCCACCAAATTTTGGTTGAACCTACAAAAGAAATAGATGATGAGCTCTTGGATAACACCATGGTTGAAGAGCAAGAAACTTTGGACTCTACATGGAAAGAAGAGGAGCTCGAAACGATACTCGCCATAGACTCTTTCACATCTTGTATAGAAGTTGAGGGACGCCTAACTACTGACAAGATAAATGAAGAACAATTCATGCACCCTCAATATATTAGTCTCTCATGTGGAATGTTCAAGACATCTAATTTATCAACCAAATCCGGAAAGGTAATGAGTGGAGATCACTACCCACTAAGGTACCATTTTTACTTCACATATCTTTCTACTATAGCAATTTTACACTCTTATAGTGTTTATTGCTATTTTCACCCGCACTTGATTCCAAGTGGGGGGACGTACACCCTATTACCTAGTAAATAAGGGTGGAGTCAGGCTCGTGACTCGAACAAAAACAAGCGCTTCGTGGGAGGCAACCCATGCTTGTCTTTTATTTTCTTTTTAGTTTATTTTATTTTCTTGTGTTTGTTTTTTTTTTTTTTTATGCATGACTGCTGTCGCTGTATTCTGCTGATACAAACGATATGGCGCATCTGTATTCTAGATGCGGCGTATGGCATTTTAATTTTATATACAGCGCATTTAATAATTCAAGTACGGCGCATCTATCCCCTAGATACGACGTATTCTGTTTTTAATCAGAAAATTTTTAAACCATAACCGACATACGACGCATCTGTTGTACAGATACGGCGTATCTAATTATTTATTAAAAACAGACTTCGAATTAATAAAATAAGAAGCGACGCATCAATTTCTATCGATACGGCGTATTATCCCATTGCATGCAGTTTAATATTTCCTACAGGTTGTTGATGCGGCGTATCCAATATTCCATGGATGCGGCGCATCGACACTCTGACCTGTAATTTTTAATATTTTTATTTTTCTAACCAATGATTAACGAGATGTTCTCGAGTCTATTTTTTTGTGGTCTCTATATTTTTACAGGTCTGGGCAATTGAAGGTATTGATGAACTCCCATATTACATAAGCTCACATTCTTACATTGGAGGATCATACCGAGCAAATCTCAGGGGAGTTTTCCGTTCTAATTCTTTTAATTTCATGTTTTTAATTTCAAATTAAACAACGAGGACGTTGTTTATCTTAAGTGGGGGGATGGAGAATTAGAACGTTTACTTGTCCTTATTTTTCAAAAATATGCTTAATATGTACTTAATATGCTTAAATTTAAAATTTTTTCTAGCATGTTTTTTGTTTAAAGTCTAAGTTGCATAGCTGCACACATGACGTTATTTTCAAAAATTGTGATTTTTCAAAATTCACAAATCTATGAGTGTGCCGGTGACTTGTAAACTTTAGAACTTGGCTTGTATACTATTCGAGACCACCATAATAAGTATTATTTATATAATTGGAATGACTTGTCTAAATTGGTAAATTTCTAGGATTACACCCAAATAGCCTTTATATGTTATGTGATATTAGCTAACTACACTGGTTAGTTAACCCCCGTATAAACCCTTTGTTACTCTCACTTTTAGAGTAAGATACCCCTAGAAAAACCCTCAGAGCCATTCCTTTCGTTTCTTACACCAATGTTTAAAATGTTTCGTTACACCCTTACACCTTAGCCTACCCTGTAGATTAAGATCCGTGGTTGATTGCTTTAGGCAAAGTGTGTTTCCTTACATTACCTGTGTTCGCGTGCGTAATTCATTATCTTTGATTAGGTCGGGAAATTGCACGATGCAATTGGTGTGAAAGTAAATATTGTATAACTTTTAGTTTATTTTCGTGTGTTTACTACTTTCACTATTATTTTTATATCTGAAATTATGAAGATTTTTTGTGATGGTGAAGTGGTGAAATTTTACACCATTAATGTTTTTATTGATTGAAAGAGAAAAAGAAAAAAAAAAAAAAAAAAAAAAAAAAAAAAAAAAAAGAGAGAGAAAAAGAAAAAAAGAAAAAAAGAAAAAAAAAAGAAAAAAAAAAAAAGAAAAAGAGAAAAATAAGAAAAGAAAAAAAAAGAAGAAAAGTTGGAAGTTTTAACCAACTTATGTAAAGTTTTGTATTAAGTGGGAGATATCACCACTACTTGTTGTATATTATATATATGGATTGAATGGGAGTTGGCCGTTATGGGAACGCCAACTAAGGTTATTCTTTGATTGAGATTTTATTGAGTATAATTCGTGTCTACCTAAAGCGTGTGTTTCAAGTGTTAAAGCGTGAGTTATTCAATGATATGAGTCTTATTCATGGGATGGTTAGGAAAGTAATTAACCACACTTAGGATTTTAATCTATTTGTTTTGTTTATTTTTCATTTTACACCAATTTATATCCCAAATATTATCCATACCCTATATCATTATTTATCCAAACCTTTGATTTATTGAGATTAGGGATTTGAGCAATCTTAAGTATCGTAGTCGTGGATTCGGCTATGTATTTATGATTTTGTCGCCCTTTTTGATATAATATTATTGGTAAAGATTACTTGGTCCTATCTTTAGCCTATTCGAGTTAAGGATTTGAGCAATTGCAAGTATCGTGTTCGTGGATTCGATCATGTATTTGTGATTTTGTCGCCTTTTCTGGAATTTGTGATCGATAGAGATTAAGAAGAATGATTAACCCTTAACCAACAAACCCTTTTTACCGCTTTAGACTTGTTACTCCTTAGCTTTAGTGGGGGAGATGTTAGCTTTAGTGGGGGAGATGTGTATCATTGCCAAGCTTATGATAGAATATTCGTCACGACTGGACAGTTAAACGATTAGATTTGCTTTTATCAGAATATTTTATTTTACTTCTAATTCGTTAAGTGTTTGGTTGTGTGATTATGACAAAATGAATACATGCTTAAATATAAAAATAAATCCTAATATCTTTTAGGATACATTTTCATAAGATTAATTCTAAGGTTTACTTGGGGACAAGTAAAGTTCAAGTGGGGGGATATTTGATGAACTCAAATAAGTACATTTTATTACCATCATTTATCCTATTGATTTGATTTGTTTTATTATATTATATATGAGAATTGATACTTAATCGTTTACTTTTGTAATTCTCAGGTAAAAACAAGCATTTGGTGAAACTAAGCGATTTTGGACTAAAAATGGAGCAAAACAAGCAAGATTGGAAAAGTCTACTGAATTGAAGAGATTAAGGACCATTGCCTGACTTTGAAGAAAGCGCCGCATGGATTTATCCCATGCGCCGCATATGAAACCTTGGTCAACGAGAAGAACCAACTTGTTTTACTCCAGATGCGCCGCATGAAGCTCCTGATATGCGGCGTATCAATCTCAAGACTTCACCAGATATCCAAGATATTGAAGAATATTCGCAAATATTATAATCCTGGACCCCACGCGAAGTTACCTTGATACGCCGCATCGGACCAATCCGATGCTCCGTATCGGCCATATACAATCCTTACCAAGAATTCAAGAGCTCAAGTGAAGATTAGAAGTTTAATGAAGAAGTCAAGATTACAAGTCGACACTTGAAGATGCTTTCGTATTTTAGCCATAAAATCTTCATTCGGACTCCGTTTTAGGTGATTCAAGCGGCCACGGAAAGAGAAAAAGGAGATCTACTTGTATCTGAAGGAGATGCGGCGCATCTGGTCCTTAGATGTGCCGTATTGAGAGATGAGGCGCATCTGGTATTTAGATGCGCCGTATTGGGTCAGTTTCAGACTTGGAGGCTACGTTTACTTATAGATGCGGCGCATCTAACTCTATAGATGCGCCGTATCGACCCAAATTTCAGAATCTATAAATACCGAACTCATTAACGAATTTGGGCATCTTTGGGAACCCTTAGGGCCATTCCCAGACGATCAAAGCCTCTCAAAACAGCAGAAGATCACCCTTGAAGACCCAATTATACTAGAAGAACATCTCTTATCATTGTTATATTACTTAATCATTCGGTTAGCGTATCGTATTCACTATGTTTCACACTCTATTCGTCTTGATTATTTTTTTGTATTTTGTTACAGAGATTATGGGCTAACACTCTTATGTGTTAGCCAAGTTTATGAGTATTTGATGGTTTAATTAGTTTCTAATTCGATTGGTTGCTTGGTCTTCGTTTTGATTACTTTATTAGTTTATACTTCATTAACATCGTTTGCGTGATTAATGTAAGCCCCCTTAAGGGCTAAATAATATATAAACGTGGTAATCATTAAGCAGCTTTATGCGGGTTCTGATTAATTGTGACAGGATTAGTCAGTCAAAAAGACTTAAAATGGAATCTAGAATAGGATAGACATAAGTGATCATTAAGGGTTTACTCGCCGATAAGATTAGAGCCAACGCTTTGGTGACTTTTATTAGTGCATTGATAACCTCTGTGTCTAGCTGAGCATTGCTTGGGTCGCCATGCCCCTTCCTCGCCTATTTAGGATAGACCGCGCCTAGTCGTGAGCACCATCACTACATGTCTTAGAAACTTATCAAAACTTAATCATATATGACTGAACTTGGTTAACACGTTCTTCTTATTTTTGATACCTTCAAGCTTCTAGCATTTGTTTAGCTTAGTTTAATTAGTTTAGTATAAAACCAAACTCGTGCCAGTCTCTCAGGCTGAACCCCCCTTTGCGTTAGTTTAGGAGAGTCGAATACCTCTAGAATTAGTATATTAGAAATCTCACTCTCAGTGATCGACACCCTACTTACCAACTAGGCTACATTGATCGGGTACACTGCCCGTTAGTGTTGTTATAGGTTAAGTCGGCAAAATATTAATGTAAAACTTGATAAGGAATAATCACCTATACAACGACACATCAGCAGCTACAAGCTCTAGCTTTTTTTACAACAAGCTAGTAAAGTCCTTCTGGCCAATCCATTTCTGGCCACTTCCAAATTGCATCCTGTCTAATGCTAAGGTGAAACGTGTATCCTTTTTTTTTTTTTTTTTTTTTTTTCTGTCTTTATGTTTTTTTTTTCTTTTGTTTTTGTTACTGAGATGGGTTATGATTAATATGAGACTTGTATTTAATCTTTTAAATAATAGCTTATGAAAAAGAAGACAGGAAATGAAACTGAACTTGAAATTTTATTAATTGAAAAAACTGAGTACAAGCTTTTAGAAATACACTGAAATTTAAATTAAAACTAAGACTACAATTAAAGCTACTTCCAAAACTAACTAAAAATTAACTCCTCTTTTGCTTACAATTGACTTCTATTTATACTAGAAGAAAAACTCAGGGTCTTCCTTTCTCTCGTTGTGCTTCTTCAGTGAGGTAAAATAGTCCTGGGGACTCACTTGTGCTTCTTTGGAGCATTTCCCAACCCTTGGATTAAAAAGAAGCGATCTTGGCCTTTGATTTCTTTTTAGCGCTCAAATGGGTGAGGATTGCCAGCGTGGCAGTTGACTTTGGGTGTGGTAGGTTATGGGGAGTGGTGGTAGGAGACAAGTATGTTGGGGAAGGTACGAAAGGTGGTGAGGTGATGGGAGGTGATGGTGTACGGGGTGAGTTGAGCGGGAAAGGTATGGGGAAGAGATAGGTCAGAGCTTATTTTTGACCTAATTTGTTTAACTAAAACAAATAAGACGGGTAGTTGGGTTATTGGGTTATTTTATGGGCTTTGGTTATTTAGTGTGGTGATGGGCTGGGGATAGTTGGGTTATGGGATAGGTTGGGCTTTGGGTTAATTTGGTTTGGTAAAGGGTTTGTTTTAGTTTAGGGAGAAAATGATATAAGTGTTAGAGTTAGGGACCATTTGTGTATATTCTGAAAATATTAGGGACCATGGCTATCAATATCTGAAAAATAAATCCAATGATCATTTGTGTTGTTTTGGCATTTTGGGGGTTGATTTTGACTTCTGATTTTGACTTTTGAGTTTTCTTGATCAAATGCACCATTGTTGTCGAGTCGATCCAAAAATGCCCGTTTTCGCTCCGTTTTCAATCCTTTGATACCTGAAACACATAAAACACAAAACCAAGGATATCTGCAATATATTTGAGTATTTTTTGGTCATTTTTGTGTCTTTATCGGGTGTAAAATGATGAGTATTTACACACTCATCAACTCCCAACAGTCATTTTCCCCCCCCCAAAACAGCTCCAAACATTCCCAAATAAACCTTCCCCATTAAAGACAAAAAAGGGAGCGTCCACGGCACCGTTAAGTATGGACAGCTCCACTAAATTTAGTGGAGCCGTCGGGTATTTAGTGGAGTCGTGGGTCTGTAACGGTCAGATTTTCCCTTGCCTATAAATAGTAGACCATTCCACACTTCCAACTTGATTTTTCCAGTCCTTTTTCTCTGGTCTAATCCCTCCTCACTTAGATGACTTTCTTTGATCATTTGGAGAGTCTTAGTTTGTTTAAGAGTGATCCAATCCTCCATTCAATTGATCCTCTTCATTCCTCTTGATTAGCAAGAGAAGAACACAAAGTATCCAAGTAGATACAAAGTGTTGTCATCCCTCTTGATTAGCAAGAGAAGAACACAAAGTATCCAAGTAGATACAAAGTGTTATCATTCCTCTTCATTTGCAAGAGAAGAACTCAAAGTATCCAAGAAGATACAAGAGTTGTAGTTGTTAGGGCTTGTAACATTTGTTACACTCTTGATTGTATCATAGCATACATCAAGATTAATTTTCTTTTGTGAGAGAGTGAGTCAAGATCATTGTGATCTTAAGAGATAGTGAAGATCTCTTGAAGCCATTGGGCTTGTGTGATTGATCATGTGGATCAAGGTGTAGATCGGGTAGATCGTGGTAGATTGGTGCTAGCTAAGATTAGCACTCGACATCTAGCTTAGTGTCGGAAATAGGATAAGCGACGTGTAAGGTGTAGATCGGGTAGATCGTGGTAGATTGGTGCTAGCTAAGATTAGCACTCGACATCTAGCTTAGTGTCGGAAATAGGATAAGCGACGTGTAAGGTGTAGATCGGGTAGATCGTGGTAGATTGGTGCTAGCTAAGATTAGCACTCGACATCTAGCTTAGTGTCAGAAAACAAGTTAAGTGACGTGGACGGTTTTCTCCGCCTGAAGGGAGTTTGTTGATTAATGAAGTAACTCTCGAGTTGGGTACTCGGGGAGTGGAGTAGGGCGAAGAGGAGCTTCATAACCGAACCACTATAAATCACCGTGTCCGGTTTGCGCCTTCTTACTTATCTCTTTACTTTTATTTCATTCTTTATCGCTTTATACTTATATTTGCATGAAGTTTATGCTTGTGTGACTAGTTGCTTATGTTATGTTTATTATGTATGTGTCATGGCTTGATTGTGCTTGTGTTGTAGTTTACTACATTCATCTCCAAGTGTTAAATGACCATAGTTAACACTTTTCATATTACGTCACACTTGATCGGGTGTTTGATACGAAAGTTTTAAGTTTTTAAATGGAAACGTGTTCACCCCCCCCCTCTACGGTTTCCACACAATCTTCTTGAACATGTCACCACAAATAATAAGCTGCAAACCAATTTATCAGTAATAAGATAATCGAATCAGTTGCCTCCGGTTCACCACATGCAAATCTCATGCACAAGTGATTAACGACAAATCAATCAATCATTTTCCCCTTTTTGTAATCATCGAATAGGGGTCTTCCATGCAACTTGAATCAAAACGCTTCCCCTTAAGTGGTGCATGTAGATGGTTAAACAAGCTTCCCCTGAAACCAATAACCATCTCTTGAATCACGAACTCAGTAGGCCTTATGAACTGATTACTGATGGAGAAAACCGATTATAACGAACTTCATGAAGAAGTTGAATTTCCCAAACTTGCGTCTTATATCTTGCACTATCCACGTGACTCCAAACTTATCCCTAGAAGTAGGCTACCAGGACCTCTAACTATAAACTTATGTTTACGCGGAATATAAACACTAGAGTTAAAGAAGAAAATACTAATAAACACTTTGATCCTCTATGGATCTATATTAACTAATAATATTGTTTTTCCAGTCGTCCAATGTTCATAGCCGTGAGTTTCTTTTATACTCCAAGAAACCCTAATTCGGCATTCACTACAAAACGTGTAAAAGAGATATGCAATATCTATTCCTAATATATCTCATGCATATCGTAATCTCTAACAAACTTCTAAATATACGGGTTAACTATTAACTATTACCCGCAGTAACAATACTAGCAGCAGGAACTATATCCTACTAACAGCAGGAACCATACCAGCAGGAACTACATACCTGCCAGCAGGAACCACTACTACACTACCAGCAGTAATGAAATAAAACTAAATATACTAATTCCTAACAGTAATTCAAGATAAAAGATTAACGATTGGATGAACTTCGAAAAGATTATCAAATGGTGGGTTAACGGTTCTTGGTTTTCTTCGATTATTTGGAACAAATGGGGTTCTCTTTTTGCGAAATAAACTTTCAGGGTTAGACAATGGTGTACTTAATTCTTCGTTAGAAGAGCGAGTGGTCATACACGAGAAAAACGAGCCAATCGAAAAAGATTAACAACTAAAAAGATTTTTTTTTTAATATTCGGAATAGTATTTGGCAGTTCGGGTGTGAACCGGCGGTTGGGGCTGGCCTGGTTCTCAGAAGAAGCTGAGCCGGACTGGTTCAAGAGTGAACCGGAGGTTCAGTTGGTCAGAAAGTTCTGAGCCTCGCAGTTGGATTCTGAACCGGCGGTTCAGACAGTTTCGAGGTCACAAAAAATTACGAACCACTTGGTTCGGGTTTGAACCGCGATTTCCTGGGTGAAAATTTCAAAGAACTTTTAAAGAACAAGCTTAGGAACAAGAACAAAGCACAAAAATTATAAACAAAAACTCACAAAAACGTGATCAAATCCCCGGCAGCGGCGCCAAAAACTTGATGTGTGTCGTGAGTGAAAGTTTTAAATTTAAAAACACGATCTACCAATGATTCAAACGAAGCACGTACGAGCAAGTATACTCGTCCTTGTGTAGCAAGAGGTGATATGGTAAGCCGAGGTCGTTCACAAGGATTTGTTTAGTTTTTATGTAATGTGAGTTTGATTATAACAAAGACTTAGTAATGATTCTAAATCAAGCAAATAATGATGATGATGTAAATTCAATATATTAAAAGCTACACTTGCCTAGACTAGTTTGCACAATTCCCTTGATATGATTATGACAATGGTTCAAATCGATTATGATCAATAAATTAGATGGTGCTCTAATTTGATTAGTTGGTGTACTAATCCTCTTGTTTTCAACACTTTCAATCCTCGTCAAGATTTTAAGATGATAAAAACAATGTTAAGTTTTGATCAAACAAGACTAACACAATTCAATCACTTGATTCGCTATCATTTTACAAGTAATTGACAACTACACTTTTAGTTTTCTAAGTTTAACCAAGTTACATATGAAATGGTCAATACATAAGGTAACACCTTCATAGACAAAGGTTTACAATTGATTAAATAACAATGTCTCTTTCGACCTATTACACCATTAATAATCAACAAAACTTGATAACTCTTTTGTTTATGAAAACTTTGAAAGCACAATTCGATCTTAGTATTAGCTTTTCATTGAATTAGAACCATAGAGTCATAATCAATCAACATTCATGTAACAAACATCATCTAAGCAAGTGCACAAGGCACTTAGCCGCTCATGGCAAACAAAGTAATAATCACATAAATTATATCACTTGAAAACATGATTAAAGAGTCTTACAAAAGTTGTAATGATGATTACAAGACTTAGGAACAATTATGAGGTGATCAACAATGATTCCTTTGATGATTACAATGATGGATAATGAATGTAAGTCAACTTCTTCCTACGTTTTCTTTTTTGTATCCTTCTTGAGAGAGTATGAGAAATTTGGTATATGAGTATGTGTCTTTTCTCTCTAGCTGATATGTGTCTAAATACACATATATTTTACATTATTTAAACCCACAAAAACAGCCAAAAACACTTTGAAAAGTCAAATAATACAGAAAATATCATAAAATGTGTTTTTATATGATTCAGATGCAAAAGGAGTGAAAACAGATGAAAAACGAGCAAAGTTTCATAAATTGGCAAAATCAGTCCCTGAACTTTCAAAGTTGACAGAAAATACCCCTGGTTGTATAAAATGGAAAAATAACATTTATGGTCCTTGGGATATTGAAATTTGGCATGTTTAACCCTTGTGTCAACTTTGGGAAAGTTACACTTTCAACCCCTCAAAACTTCATAAATTACAATTTGGTCCTTGTGATTAAATCTAAAACCGGATCCAACATTAAAGTTACTAAACCCATTTCTATCCAATCCTTACTAAACCCAATTACTAAATCCAAACCCCCTAATAATTAAACCCACCAAGCCCATTTCCAACCAAAGCCCAATAACCACCAGCCCAATCCCTTAAATAATAAAAACCGGGGTCAAACCCACAGTCAAACACCACTCCCTTTTCCCTCCCACTCTCACAGACACAAAACCATACCACCATCACTAATACCAGTCCACAGTTTTCACCTCCACCTCACACCCCAGTTGGCCACCCACTATCACCACCTTATCCCTCCACCTCCACAAACAACCAAACTTCCTTAAATGCTAAAATTCGGCTATAAGCAACCAAGACCAATTTTCCCGCCAAAAGGTGAAATTGAGGGCCATGATTAATTAGACCAAATCAAGGGCTGGAAATTGGTGGGATATTCTCATAAAGCTGCAAGGAACTCTATATATGAAGAAAGAAGCACAGAAGAGCAGAGAGTAGTTAAAGTAGTGTAGTTTTAATTTAATTATGTCGACCTTAGTGTAAATCAGTTTCTAGTTGTAATCTTTGGTTTTAAATTATTGTAATCAGTTTTACTAGTGTAATTTGAACCTTTTCTATCCTTAATTTCAAGTTTTATTAAGTAATTCAGATTTTGCAATTTTAAAGTGAAATTGACAACTTTGCTTTAATCTTGTAAAAAGTTGTTGTTCGCTAGTTATTTGAGCTCACATAAGTCATTAATAAGCTTTTATAAGCTTCCTTAGCATTTTCAATCAGTTTCTAATCAAAAACTAAAAAATACCAAAAATACTAAATAAATAGCAAGAAAATCAAGAATCAGAAGAAAAGAAGATTGAAGCAAGGAGCATGGTGTATTCTGGATTGCCATGGTTTAGAGGCTTTGTGGAAAGCCTATAGGAGTATTCTATGGTCCTAGTTTTTCAGTTCTCAGCCTGGATGCAAGTTTGTAAGCTTATTCTCATTTTCGTGAAAGTTACTGTAGCATTGGTCATTGTACTTGATTTTGGTGTTTCTATGTTTATTTACTGTATTCAAGCTGATGTATGTTGAATAAATCATGTTTGTTCATTTGAATCTTCTATGCTTACTTTTCCTAGTTTAAACTGTCAAACTAGCATCTTGGAGATTCATGTGTATTAGTTATTAGTACTAATGTATCTATATTTCTATAAGCTTCATGCATCATAATAAGTCATTTTGGATCAGTTGCATGGTCTCAATCAGTGTTTAGCTTTAAAAATCTCACTTTCACATTATTTAAAGGAGTGTTTGGATTAGGCCTGTTCTAGGAGTTGTGCCTTGTTCTTGTTGTTGTTTTTGGTTTATGCATGTTCCTTTAGATTCTGTTATGTCATTTTAGGCTTAAAATCCAGAGGTCTTTTGTGTTAAAGTCAAAATCAACCCTTGTGCCTTTTCTATTATTAACTGTTAGGTCTTAGAATTTGTAATCTCACCATTTCAATTCATAAGTAGTTATTATAGCCTAGCTTAGTTTCATTTTAACTTAATACAACACATTCAGTCACTA
Organism: Artemisia tridentata subsp. tridentata; assembly: GCA_021014915.2. Taxonomy (NCBI): domain Eukaryota; kingdom Viridiplantae; phylum Streptophyta; class Magnoliopsida; order Asterales; family Asteraceae; genus Artemisia; species Artemisia tridentata. The sequence continues at coordinate 520,890,378 of CP139509.1, read as the reverse complement.
GGAATCATCAAAAATTCAATTTAGTCAAACCTTTGCAAAACTGCAAAAGTCAAAACTAAGGTTTAAACCCAGTTGCTGAGGCTGCTGATCTAGGGCCAAATTGGACTTCAATTGAGATGTTTGTGATGGGGCTTTTGTTGTTTTTGTGTAGCCAGTAGTATAGGGTAACTTTTTCCCCCATAATATTCAGAATTTGCTGCTTATTTATTAGCTTAAATAGCTCTGCAAGTTGGCTGCTTAAACTGAATTTTCTGCATAAGTTGTGAGCCTGCCAAAGTGCTTATCTTGCTTATTTCTCTAGCTTATTTGTGTTTATCTGTTGTTTTATGCTTTAAATAAGTTGTTTAACTAGTCCTGAACTTCTGGTAATTTTTCTAGCTTATTAGCTTATTTTTGGCTTATTTGCCAAACTGCTTATTGGCCAAACTGCTTATCTGGGTTCTGTAAACTTTTGATTTTATTTTTCATAGCTTTTAAATATTAAATTAGACTTATCCTGATTTTTTCAGATTTTTCTAAAGTCATTTGATATTTTTAATCTTTTTAATTAGTTTCTATTAGTAATTAAATCATAATAAATAGAATATTAATCAGAAAAATATAATTTTAATTTTCATAATTTTCTTTTATTAAATAGAATCCAGGAAAAATATAATCACATTTTTAGTCCTTAAGAAAATCAAAAATAGAAAAATAGGGATAGCTTCTATTTAATAGAATTTATCTTTTTAAATTTTTAATTAAGTAATTTTCATTTTTATAATTTTATTTGCTTCTATTTACTTAATAATATTTATAGAAAAAGTTTTAGAATTTTCTTTGTTCATTTAGTATTTTTTATAAATTTAAATAGTTTAATAAGTAATTAAATAATAAATAATTAATAATAATTAAATAAAAAGTATAAAAAATATAATTTTAGTTTTTAAATAAGTTTTAAGTAATTTTACATTTTTAAGTTTTAATTTCATAAATTTCAGTTTTTGTCCCATTTTAGATTCCCCGTTATGCATTTTTCTGTGTAGTATAATTCGCGTTTAATTTTCTTGTCCATATTTGTTTTTAATTTGTTATTTAGAATTGTTAAAAAGCAAAATCAATATCTAATCATCAATCACTCTAATCCTAGCTTTTCACAGTTGCCCATTCACACCTCGTTGGGAAACGATTCGGGTAATTACTTACCTGTCTTAACACTACACACGAACGTGAGTTTTTGCAAGTATCCTTTTTCACAAAGGGGTAATTTGTAATTATTCACGCGTATCCGTCGTTGCATAATATTTATAACTATTTAGCACGGATCACTAGCCAATGCTTCTAATTAATAGAAAACTACTCCTCGGCCAACAAGCAAGTTTCTTGGGCACCAAGTGTTATAAAATTCTGGACTTGAAGTAAATGAAGCATAATGACAACCCACATGAAGAGTTAGATCATTAAAAGTGGTCATTAAGTGTGCCAGGAGTTGCAGCAACCCAAGGTTGAAGTCTCAACCTGAGGTTCAGATTCCAGCCCAAGGTTTAGAGTAAGGTTGGCATGGCAGTTTTGAACCTTGGGTTGAACTTAAGCCTTAGTTGTATTTCTTGAACCTTTGGTTGAGGAAGCAAGCCATAATTCATAGCAAACTTTGCATGTAACTTCTCATTCATTTCATCAACACTTGATCTTTTCTTGATCTCGGAAATCTTTGTAACTTGATTCTTTATCTTTGATGATCTTCGCGAGGTCTTTATTATGGGTAGAATCTTTCGTTGTGCATAAGCTCTTGATTTAGCGAATTTTCCCCATCTTTCTAGCTATTCCATTGGACTTGATTGTACCTGAACCTTAATATATATTTTGTACCTTTTTCGCATAATATGTTCACAAATACAACCAAATACAATGCACAAACATAGAAATAACGCGACTAAAACATGTACGAAATGAGCGTTATCAGTAACATGGAATGTTTCCTCAGTTTGCTGTCTCCTATTGTTGAACACCCTGAAGGCCTTTGAGACAAGAGAGTATCCTAGGAAGTATCCATCATTAGCTTTGGCATCAAATTTCACTAAGTGATCCTTGTGATTATGAATAAACACAGGACACCCAAAGACATGAAAATGGTTGATGTCTGGGATCCTTCCCTTGAATAACTCATATAGGGTTTTGCTATGTCTCTTGACAATGATGGATATGTTTTGTGTATAACAGGCAGTTTTGACTGCTTCAGTTCAAAAGTGTTTGGAAAAGGACTGATCCATTTAGCATTATCCTGGCAGCTTCAATGAGTGTTATATTCTTCCTTTCAGCAACACCATTTTGTTCAGGTGTGTAAGGAGAGGAAAATTTTTGGGAAATTCCTTTCTCATCACATAAACATTCAAGTTCATAGTTTTTGAACTCTGTTCCATTGTCAGTCCTAATCTGTTTGACTTTAATGTCATTTTGATTTTCAATGTTCCTGACAAAGGACATGATTGTTCCAGCTGCCTGACTCTTTTTGGTCGGGAAGTAAACCCAAGTGTATCTTGAGTATTCATCCACAATGACCAGAGTATACTTCTCATGGTTAATGGATCTAGGACTGATGGGCCCAAAGAGATCCATATGCAGAAGATGAAGGCAGTTCCTGATGGAAAAGTTTGTTTTAGTTTTAAAGGATGCTCTATGATGTTTACCTATTTCACAAGCAGAGCATGGTTTATCCTTTGAAAACACAAGTGATGGTAAGTCAAGGACCTTGTTTTGTTTCAAAAGATTGTTTATGTTTTTGAAGTTCAGATGAGTGAGTCTCTTATGCCAAAGCCAGTTGAGGGTTTCAGTGGCCTTAGCAAAGAGACAAGTTCCATTCTGAGTTAGATTGGACAAGTCTAACACATAAACATCTTGCCTTCTTGGTGCAATAAGGACAACTTCCTTATTTGCATTGAAGATGGTTCCTTGCTTATCATCAAACTGAACTATGTACTTTGCATCACATAGTTGACTGACACTGATTAAATTGTACTTAAGACCATTGACATAAGCTATCCTAGTAAAGACTATACCACTACAGTTTACTGAACCATAACCTTCAGTGAGACATGATGAATTATCAGCAAATATCACCTTGGGTCCTGGTTCTTCTACATATTTTTGCAGATACTCTTTCACACCAGTCATGCTCCTTGAACATCCACTATCTAGATGCCAAACTGGCTCCCTGGCATGCCTCTGCACAAATGGTAAACTGAGTTAGTTCTTTCTAGGACCCTTCTTCTTGGAGGGCTTGGCTTTAGTAGCCTTCTTAAAAGTAGCAATTGATTCATGCTCAGTGGTTGAGTGGACTGAGCTATGGTATGTGCTTATTTACATACCTTTTATTTACCAAATCAAGACCAAAACGACCAAAAACTAACCATAAATGCCAAAGATATTGTGTTTTTGTGTTTGTTTCTATGCAGGCACGGATATCATAAAATAGGGACAAAATCAAGCAAAAACTGGGAAAACGAGCACGAGATTTGGAAAAGGTCAAAAGCCGAAGCCGGGAATCAAATTGTCAAAGTCTATGCTCAAAAAGTCTCCAAAGATCCTTGAAGAATCAAAAATATTACAAGAATGGCCCTTGGATTTATTTTGGAAAATTGGCAGAAAAAGTCCCTGAAATTTCAGAATGTGCACAATTGGTCCTTATCAGTTTACACTTTACACAAAACCTATTAATCCTAAAACCTTATATCCGGATTTATAATTCCCCAACCCAAAATAAAAACCCAACACCATTTAATACCCAACTCCCCCACATCCCATATTAAACTCAAGCCCACTTCCTTTTATAATTAAAACCTGAAGCCCATTTCTTTATCCTTTATCCGACCCAAACCACAAAACCCGGTCAACTCTCATTAAAGCAAAGTCAAATAAATATATATATATATATAAAAAAAAAAAAAAAAAAAAAAAAAAAAAAAAAAAAAACCACACCCGCCTTTTACCCTTTCCCCCAATTTACCCAGCACCTTAGAACCCTAATTACCCATACGAGAAAATTACAGCAATTAAGGGTAGAGTTGTCGTTGCACGCATTTCTAGGAGCTTCCTGACATGTCAGCGAAATGGAGCCTTCCTATTGGCTGGGAGTGCGTGGCCATTTGATCCAAGGGCCAAGGATTGATGGAGTGACGTTCAAGATTGATCTGAGGGTTGATATCGCATCAAAGAAGCACAATGGGCACGGATTGATGATGTGGCAGCCTAGAACCTTCACAGCTTGGCTATAAAAAGCCCTCCCCTCTCCTCAGTTGATCATGTAATTTTTAAGTAGTTTTTATGCAATTTTTAGATTAATGTTATGCTGTAGTTTTTAATTCACAAATGTATTCTCAGATTTTCATTTGTAATTTGAAAGTTTTATTAATGAAAAATAGTTTGTTTGATTTTTAATTTGTGTTTCCTTAGTTCTACTTAGCTTATTACTGTTTCTTCAGCTTATTCTCACTAAATTCAAGCTTATTTAACTTTCTATTTTGCATTATTGTTCATTTTATCCAAAAATCCAAAAACATTGAAAAATATTTCAAAAATACAAAAATATTTCAAACTTCAGCTTCAATAAGCTATTTTATCATTTGTATAAGCTCATATAAGCTTATTAGCTTATTGTGAGTATTCCATTTGTTTCAACTCTGAGTCAGTTCCAAAAAGCTAAAAAAGTCAACAAAAGTCAACTATGGTAAAAAATAAGCTATGGATGATAAGCTAGACATGGATGAGCTTATGGATCTTTACCTAGCTTATCTCTGATAAGCTAGGAGCTTGTAGCTGCCCTAGGGGTGCCTCTTTTAAGCTGAGGTCCTAATTGAGTACCAAATTTCCATTTTAAAGCTTATTTTCTGTATAATTCTGTTTTAGCTTATAATACTGCTTATTTGTTGATGACTTTTGTTTTTTAGGTGATAAGTAATTTAGATGATCATAGGGTATTTGATAGTATAGCTTAATTCAGGAAGTTAAAGTGTAATTTTGCAAATTCAGTAGATAAGGAAGTGTTAGGTTTTAAGGTATTTTTGGTAATAATTCAGTAGGCACTGTTCATGTGCAATAAGTTGTAGTTTGATTGAGCTTGTGGGATGTTATAGAAGTTGATTTGATAAGATTTTAAGCTTTATTGAATGATTTGAGGTTTTTGGATCCATAGTTGCAAAATTAGAATAGTAAACTGCCTTATTAAGTTTCCAAATAAGCTGAGCTTATCTGAACCAACTTTTGGCATTTATGAGTCCATAATAGTTGTTAAAGAGAGATTCCAGGATTTGGTGTGGTTTGGTCAAGTTTCAAAAGAAATAAGGGGCAAATATCATTCCTGCTGCATCAGGAACTTTAGTGCAGACTTGCACTAAGTGACTGCTGATCTCAGCCACTTATCAGCTTAAGCTCTTGGAAATTTTGCATGAAATTGAATCTATAAGTTGTTTATAGTGTTGGTTTGAGATTTCTGAAATTGGATTTCATTTCTAAGCTTATTAGATAGCTTAATATTTGTCTGCAAATAAGCCCCTTAAGTCTGCTCAGGCCTGCAACATTTTAAGTTCCCATATGCATCTGTGTTTGGCCCAAATTGAAGTAGCAATTGGATCTAAATTTTGGGCATTTTTGGATTATAAGTTGTCGGTTGTATAAGCTTTGATATTCAGCTCTTGGTTTTCCCCAAAGAGCTTTTGGCAAGCTTTTAGATCAGCTGCAAGTTGGCTGAATACTCATTTGTTTCTGCACTATTATTGGAACTGTTCTGCTGCTTAATTGCTTATTCTGGATGTTTCTTTGTGCTTATTAAGTTGTTTCAAGCTTCTATTAGTGTGCTTATTCATATCTGAGCTTTTGATAATTTTTGGCACTGTTTGGCTTATTTTAAGTGCTTTTTGCTACTGCTTATTCCCCATTACTGCTTATTAGGGTTTAGTAGAGTTCCAATCTCATTTTTCATAGTTTCTAAATATCATTTAAGATTTTTCTGCAAAGTTTCATATCTTTCTAAAGTCATTTAGTATTTTTAAACCTTTTAATTAGTTTCTTTTGGTTTTTAATTCATAAAAATAAATAAAAAGTCAAAAAAATAAATTTCTTTTTTCTAAAATTTTCTTTTTATATTTAGAATTTAAGAAAAATTATTTTACATTTTTAGGACTTAGAATTTAGAAAATCACTTTTTAATTACGTTTTTAAAATTCGTAGCGTACGTTTTAAAAGTTCAATTTTCGTTTTTAGAATCATATGCTTAGTTTACTTGTACCCTTGGCTTAAGTAGTTGTTTCCATTTATTATTTCATTATTCGTAGTGTAAAACCCCAAAATATCACTCTTTTCACACCATTCACTTCACAAATTCGACACCGTTACGACAACTCGACTTCAACCTTCGTTGGGACTACGACCCGGGGAAATACATCCGTTGCGTTTCCTTTGGAAAATAAATATACTATAAATAGACAAATCAAAAAATGGCGCCGCTGCCGGGGAAGGCTTGAGAAGAGTTTGAATTTCGTTCGTTGAATCGTGTTTTGAAGACCCTTCCTCGGAAGTTATTTGTTTTTATAAAAAGAAAAATACAAAAAGAAAATAAATATAAAACACTTTTCCTAAAGTGTTTTCAAAAATACAAAAATAATACATCCTCACTTTATTGAAAGTGTTGTAAACCATTCCAATAAACAACAAAACAATCGTGAAATCTTTTGATTTTCGGATTATCTTACGATTACAACCTATACAAGTGGTTTAAGGATGGTTTGACATTAAATTGAGGAACCGAAAGAGGCGGTTTTTTAATCGCTTTCAAGTGTACCTTTGCTTCTCCGCCACTCTGCGAGTAGTCTTAAGAGAAACGGATATCGATTGAAGGATCGGTACCAAAAAGAAAAAATATATATTGTGATTAATTTTTGAAAAATAAAACTCCAAAAATATTTTCATTTTCAAATTTGGTTTTTAACCTTGTGGTTTTTGGTGTATGCGCACCCGTTCTTCTTCTTCGCCCAATCTTCTTTCACCTCTCTCAAATCCCGAGAGAATTATCCGTCACAATCACTGTGTTGATTTCCCAACCGTTGAGGAAATGAACAACAACGATCAACCCCCGCCGATGGGTGGTAATCAAGATCATATGCCAGCTCTCGATCTCCGAACAATGGAGGAGTTGTGCCAACCTACAATGCTTGGACGTGGTGGCCTGATTGCCCCTCTCAATATCCAAGCCGCATATTTTGGACTTAAACACCACATGATCCAACAAGTCCAAAATTCTTGCCAATTTCATGGTTTGCCGGGTGACGATGCAAATAAGCATCTTGACAAATTCATAACCGTCACCCAAAGTATGAAACACAATGGGGTCACCGATGACGCCCTCCGTCTATATCTCTTTCCTTCTTCCTTGACGCATCATGCCACCGCTTGGTTTGATCGTCTTCCCAAGAACTCCATTCATAATTTCGATGAAATGGTTACGAAGTTCTTGGCGAAATATTTCCCACCGTCGATGGTGACGAAATTAAGGAACGAGATTAGCAATTTCCGTCAGCTTCCCGATGAATCCTTATTTGAGGCATGGGAACGCTACAAGTTATCGATTGATTGGTGTCCGAACCATAATATGTTGTTGGTTACCATTATAGATACATTCTATAACGGTTTGACATTACGACACCGTGATACGATTAACGCTGCTGCCGGTGGTACGTTCATGAAACGTTGATGAACTCAAATAAGTACATTTTATTATCATCATTTATCCTAATTATTTGACTTGTTTTATTATATTATATATGAGTGTTAGCTTTAATTTTATAGTTAAAGTAATGGTCATTCAATTAGTTAGAACTTTGTGTTAATGTGGGCTTGTATTAGATTTTGTATCAAATGTAATTGTCCACCCCATGAGCAAAGCCCACTCAAGGCCCATCAAAGCCAACAAGTGAAAATGGCTGTGATATTTAAACATCACAAAGCTTCATTTGTATCAGTGGTTCAGTGAGTGTGTGTGTGTTTAATAAAAGAAAAAGCTTATCATCCATATCTCTCTCTTAATATAGTTCAAAACCCGCGCTTCATTAATGGCTTTCGTATATTTCAGTTCAACCCGAGCTTTTGTTCAATTCATTTCTACCCGAGCTTTCGTATATCTCTCTCTTAATATAGTTCAAAACCCGCGCTTCATTAATGGCTTTCGTATATTTCAGTACGAAACCCGCGCTTAATTTAATGGCTTTGGAACATTTCAGTTTCGGACTCGAGCTTCAAAGAAAGGAAAGTGCTTCATCAAAAAAGTTTTGAGCACTTATCCTGAAATCTAAATGGTTTGTAAGTATTTCAGCTTACAACCCGAGCTTCAACGTTTTGGCTTATGTACACATAACAGTGCATAACCCGTTTTTCAAAGAAAGGACCCTGTTGTACACTTTATTGCAACAATCCTAAATGATAAGAAGTTTTCATGCAAAGTTTATCCATTCAAACTTCTTAATCTTAAGCAAAATTTTACTCACAATATCTAAAAAGGTTTTTCAAAACTTTTCAAAAATTTTGCTTAAGATTTTTTTTTTTTTTTTTAAATCGTTACTCCCACTTGCTCCAAAGTTTACTAAATGTTACAACCAATGCAAGTTTTGAGGGGGAGTATTTCAAAAACAACTTTGTTCCAAAAAGTTCATGCAAAACCGTTTCTCCCTAATAGCTTTCCAAAAACAATGATTTTAATCAAATGGTATCAAAAATACCATTGAAATGCTATTTTTGAGGGGGAGAAATGTGATTAATATGTGATCATGGTTCGAATCTCAAAAAGACTCAGAAAAATACCATCGAATTGACGAAACTAACTGTCCATTCTCGAAAAGACATGTCCTGGACGGGTAATAATTTCAAGCTGGTTTACCAGTGATGCAAGCGTGTCTCGCAAAGGACTTGTCTGAGTAGAATGTACCAATTCGAGAGATGATCATTGAATATGACCGGGACGGGTAATAATTTCAAACTAGTCTAACTAGTGATGTAAGCGTGTCTCGCGAAGGTCGTGTTCATTGAAAATTGATCATTTCAAATGTGCGAACTCTACCTAACATGTGCTATTTATTTCAAAAATGCATGAGCATATGTGAAGGGGGAGTATTTCAGAAAATGCAAAACTCTTGAAGTGCTAACCAAAAATGTGTTTTATACATAAACGCTTTGAGAGATTTTTCACAAAAGGTTTTATGGCAAGTGATCAACAAATCTAGGATAATCATGGAGTAATAAGGTGATTATGGTTAGGTAATGTCTAATGATCCGCCAAGACCGGAGGGATCTACCCAAGGACAATTCCAATAGTTTAGAATTAGAAGTCCTTAGGTATGATTGAAAAAAGGAGCAAACGAGAAAGGAGAAAGAAGGGGTTGAAGAATTAAAAAGAAAAGTTTTTGTAAGGGTGAAAAGTAATAGCCCTCCATGAAAACTTAGGTCAGAAACCGGGTCAATACATCTGCTATCGGTACTCACCAAGGTGATACTGGTATTGAAGACAAGACGTCATGGACCCAGTGACGCAATGCACCACCCCTCCTTGCCACTCAGATATCTCTTAAAAGATATTTGTTTCATTTCTCACGGAGATCAATGCATAATCTATCGACCTCTCACTCCAAGATGAGTTGATATTGAAAAGGTGGCACTCTGCTCCACGCCTCCGATATCTAAAACCAAAGCACACATAATTGAGTCTAGAGCCATGAGATTCATCAAAGATCTCTTAGGAACACTTTCAATAAAATACACTTGTGTTCACCAAAAAGGACATAAGTTGTAAGTGTCATAATGAGATCTGAACCTAGAAAGAGCTGGACGATTTATTGCTAACTGTTTTATGCAGGTACTGAAGAAAGTCCATCGATCATCGTATGTCTCAACATCTACATTGGAAGAAAAGACGCTGTAAATACATGAAGATGTTGATCAAGGCAAAGAACAATCCAAAAGACGATACGATGAAGATCAAAATGCATGAAGGAACAAAGAATCACAAAGTTCAAGACCCAGAAGTCTAAAGATCTAATCACGTAGTGCATATTTTGAATGACCATCCCTTAGGGGGAGATTGTTAGCTTTAATTTTGTAGTTAAAGTGATGGTCATTCAATTAGTTAGAACTTTGTGTTAATGTGGGCTTGTATTAGATTTTGTATCAAATGTATTGTCCAACCCATGAGCAAAGCCCACTCAAGGCCCATCAAAGCCAACAAGTGAAAATGGCTGTGATATTTAAACATCACAAAGCTTCATTTGTATCAGTGGTTCAGTGAGTGTGTGTGTGTTTAATAAAAGAAAAAGCTTATCATCCATATCTCTCTCTTAATATACGATCCATACATATACACTTGTCCCATCTCCTCTTGTGTTTTAACGTATAAATATTGTGTGATAAAGAGTGATTATCGACTACAACAATGAGAATCGATACATTAATGTTTACTTTAGTAATTCTCAGGTAAAAACAAGCATTATGTGAAACTTGGCGATTTTGGACTAATTATGGAGCAAAACAAGCGAGATGTCAAAAGTCTACTGAAATCCAGAAGATGCGCCGTATCTCACTCAATAGATACGACGCAATATCATACTTAGATGAATTCGAAGACCATTGCCTGACTTTGAAGAATGCGCCACATGCAATTCCGTCATGCGCCGCATATGAAACTTTGGTTAAAGAAGAAGATCAAGCTCGTTCTACTCCAGATACGCCGCAATATACTTCTAACATACGGCGTATCACTATCAAGATTTCACCAGTTACAATCCAAGACAGCTAAAGTACATGCGTCGCATACAAAGATCAAGTTACGCCGCATCTGAAGACGGTGTACGAATATCCCAGAATATATTAATCTTGGACCCCACGCGAAGTTAAGTCAATGCGCCGCATCTATCAAATCAATGCGCCGCATCGATCCCTCAGACAGAAACTATAAATACCCCAAGGTCAGACGAATTTAAGAGACCTTTTGTATAACCCTAGAGCCGAATTCAGACGACCAAGCAGCACAAGACACACCTCAAACAAAGATACAAGAGCTGTAAGAAGGTCCTGCATGTATTCAATTCATTAAGTAGTTTTGTTTTATTGTTTTAGTACGCTTTAATTCATCAGGATTGATGGGCTTGTGTCATGTGACTACGGAAGATCATGCACTCCCCTTAATATTGCTTTCTCATTAATTAAAGTTTATATGTTGATGTCTTTGGTGAATTTTATTAGTGCATTGATAACCTCTGTGTCTAGCTGAGTCTTGCTTGGGTCGCCATGCCCCTTCCTCGCCTATTTATTCTAGCGTCTCTAGAAAAGTAGGATAGACATAAGTAATCATTAAGGGTTTACTCGCCGATAAGATTAGAGCCAACGAGAAAGGTTTAATTATATACACTTCATATAAAACTAGCAATAAAACAAGTGACAAGCTATTTAATTATCAGGACAGGTCTTCTTATTGTCTCGAGTATCTATCTGTGTACGTGTGTGCTAATCGCTGATTCGTGCTCATTAGTTTAGTTTTCTATTTAATTATAACCAAACTGTGCCAGTCTCTCAGGCTGAACCCCCTTTCGTTAGATTAGGTTGTATAACTAACTTAGGATATTAAAATACTGATTAGAATAACTAGATAATACGTTCCACTCTTAGTGATCGACACTCTGCTTACCATTATATTCATACTGACCGGGTACACTGCTTGTTAAGTGTGTGTGTTATTGATAAGTCGGCTAAATATAAATTTAAAACTTGAGTAGGCATTAATACTGCTAAACCGCAACGACACATCACGCGCATCAAGTTTTTGGCGCCGCTGCCGGGGAGTGAATTGTTAATATCTGTTAATTTGATTAAGTATTTTAATTAGGTTTTTCTTTTTAGTTTTTTTTTAGATTCTAACCACTAACCCTGTTGTATATTAGATAGATTGCATTCATTGTATAATTTGCATATTTACTGTTTTTGTGTGTTTTTGTTTTCTGTAATTTTTGTTTCTTTTTGTTTGTTTTTATTTTTCTTTTTCTTTTTTTCTATTTTTCTGCATTCTGCTGTCGTTGTATTGTGCTGATACAAACGATACGGCGGATCTGTTTTCACAGATACGGTGTATTGCGTTTAATTTTTATAAAATACAACGCGTTTAATAAATTCGAGTACGACGCATCTTTCCCCAAGATACGGCGTATTCTGTTTTTAATAAGAAATTTTTCTAAACGCTAACGCCATACGACGCATCTGTTTTAACAGATACGGCGTATTTTCTATTTAAATTAAAAACAGTTTTTCAAATTATTAAACAGAAGCGACGCATTAATCTTTATCGATACGGCGCATCTACTAAATCAAAAATCTTGTATTTTGAAACGTAACGAAAATACGGCGCATTAGCTTTTGTTAATACGACTCATTTAATTTAATAAATATAATTGATTTTTGATATTCACTTTGATCGTTTCACTACTCTCGTGCACAAGTTAGTTTACTTTCAGAATAAATGATGGCTTAAGCATCACTAAGGAAGATTACATTCTGAACCTAACCAAGAGATGCTAGCTGGAGTGATCAAACCTTCGATGACTGGAAGGTTGTAATAAGACGACAAGAGTAGAGGAAAACTCAGTACTGGTAACATTGAGTATCTTAAATTCTTGAAATAGAATTCCAGGTATCCTTTACAATAATTCATCCAGCCTTAAGGAGAGTTCTCTACGAAACCTCTCCCGAATATTTGACGATAAAAGAAAATTTCCTTTACTTTAATCTAACTATTACATGTTCATGTCTGAAAAGAAATTTTTTAAAAAACAGGTTACTAAAAAGTGAAAATTGCATGCTAAACACTGATATAAATCTCTCTTCTTATAAATTACCTAAATGCAAAAAACACCGAATTCCACAACGAAAGTTGTGATTTCCGTAAGAGTTCTTCAGAAATTGATCTATGTAATACATCAGGTTCAAATTATAATCTCAATTTTGTAAGCTTAAAACGATATTTGCTCCTAACCTTGGAATAAATCATTATCCACTAAATAATAAGATTATAATCATTAATAAAACGGATATGCCTATTGCTCTTATCTTGAATTTATATATATCATATGGTATACCATTGTACCCCAATTTGATGTATAAGGAAATGTGTTGCGGAGGCCAAGGTACGTTTCCTATTTAAATTTTGTTCACTGGCACAATAATACGGCGGATCTTAGTATTCAAAGCGCCGTATCTCTGACTAATTAACACTTATTGACCAGTCAACGAATTTAGATAAATACGGCGCATGATAATTATGCGATACGGCGCATCGTATTTGCCCTATAAATATGAAAGAGATGCGCCGAATTTTTACTTTTTACCCAAAATTTACACACAGTTAAAAAAACGCACACCACTTGTCTCGAATCAAACCCTTTAATCTGAGTTCTTGACCGAATCCTAAGCGTGATATAAGGTAGTAATCCTATTTAATTTTGTTTAAATTTAAAAATTAGGGTTTATGCAATATATCGATTTTGATGGAAAATTTAGGGGATTTGATTAGAACTTGGACTAGATGATTTCTCCTATATTAATTTTGGATAGATCATTGAATTTCAAACCGATTTGATTTGAATAAAAAATAGGGTTCGGGGAGATTGTTTTTGAATTTTGGAGGGAAAATGAAATCGTTGTGGTAAAAGGAACTTTTAGATTTTGATATATGGGTAAATGGAACCGTGATGTTGAGTGGGAGTTTACGTCACGGGGCCGGATTCTTGGAAAACGTGCCTGACCCCCTTTCTTTTATACTGATACATTGCTAGATGCGGCGCATCTAAGTTACTTGATACGGCGTAACAACCTATTTTTAATTTAAATATTTCCACTATTGTTGCGACGTATTACGTAATTTAGATACGACGCATCCTCCATACGCCGTATTTTATTTATTGGATACGCCGTATTAGTAATTGTTATTGCGTGCTCCGCATCTCTTTTATTTTGTGCAACTAAGATACGCCGCATTGCTTCATCAAATGCGCCGTATGAAAGGAGACTAAGGGCGATTTTCTTTAGGAAAATCTTTAGGGTTTCGGTTTTGGATTTTGAGGGTGTTGGTATGATTAACGGAGGGAATGCTGCTGGTAGTCTTCGTGATAGGTTAGAGATGGTGGTGAGGAATGAGGATGACGATGTTGTGTTTAGATCGTATGCATGGGAGAGGTTGTTTGGTATTGATGAGCCTCTGATTAAGGAGCTCATGCTAGAGTTCTTTAGTACGGTTTATTACAGGGAGACTGATCTCCAGGGAGCTCCAGCTGCTGCTCCAGCTCAGGAGGAGCCACAGGTACCCCCGCCACCAGTTATACGTACTGTCGGTCAGAGAGTAGAGCGAGCTGAGGAGGAGGTGAGAGCTTTGAGGGGTATAGTTGACGGTATGAGGGCTGACGTTGCTGTAGTCAGGAGGGATATAGGTTGGCTAGTTGGGAGTGTGAGTCAGATTCTGGAGCATCAGGGCACGAACCATACTCGCCCAGATGGTACTTACGTTAGAGGCATGATCAGATACTCCCGGCTCCCTTCACATGGCACACGCAGAGTCCGACCTAGGACCGATGATGCTAGCACCTCAGAGACTCGCTCGGCTGAAGGAGACGACTCCCCACATCCTTGATTTCATGTGTTTGAATTTATAGACATCGTTCCTCGTACATTTTTACTCTTTTGGGATTCTACTAAATACTATTATCATGTGTTTATTTAATGTTTCAGTTTATGTTTCTTATTATGTTTGATGGAGACTGGCATTAAGTTCAGCATGAGTGAACGAGAGAACCTGAGAGGTAAACCGTGAAACGTGCCAATTTTACAACAGACTGTTAACAGTCTGTTTGGTAACTACATGTGCCGCATTTAGTGAAACAGATGCGACGCATCCTATCCTTTATTTTATTTTATTTCGTACTTATTCCAGGCTCGATACGGCGTATCTTCTTCCATAAGATACGGCGTATCGACTGACCTGATGATTTACAGTTTAATTTTTTAGGTTTTATTTTTACTAACTACTAATGTATTATGCATGTTTGAACCTTCTTAACTCAGGTGTGTTAAAGTCTAAATGGTATTATAGATTCCTGCATTTTTGTGGATACATCATTTATGAAGCTTAAACGTTCTCATCCACAAGAAAGTTGATTTTTGCTCTTATACGAATAATGGAGGATCATACCGAGCAAATCTCAGGGGAGTTTTTCTATTCTAATTCTTTTATTTTCCAGTTTTTAACCTTTGACACAAACAACGAGGACGTTGTATAACTTAAGTGGGGGGATGGAGAATTAGAACACTTACTTGTCCTAAACTTTTTCAAAATATACTTAAAATGAGCTTAATATATCAAAATTAAAATTTTTTTTTAGCATGTTTTTGTTTAAAGTCTAAATTACATAACCGCACACATAACTCTATTCTTTCAAAAATATTAAAACTTTAGTGTGCCGGTGACTTGTAAACTTTAGAACTTGGCTCGTATACTATTCGAGACCACCATAATGAGTATTATCTATATAATTGGAGTGACTTGTCTAAATTGGTAAATTTCTAGGATTACACCCAAATAGCCTTTATATGTTATGTGATATTAACTAACTACACTGGTTAGTTAACCCCCGTATAAACCCTTTGTTTACTCTCACGTTTAGAGTAAGATACCCCTGGAAAAACCCTCAGAGCCATTCCTTTCGTTTCTTACACCTTTGTTATAATGTTTCGATACACCCTTACACCTTAGCCTACCCTGTAGATTAAAATACGTGGTTAATTGCTTTAGGCAAAGTGTGTTTCCTTACATTACCTGTGTTCGCGTGCGTAATTCATTATCTTTGGTTAGGTCGGGAAATTGCACAATGCAATTGGTATGAAAGTAAATATTGTATAACTTTTAGTTTATTTTTCGTGTGTTTGCTACTTTCACTATTACAGTTATTTCTGAAAGTATGAAGAGTATGGAAAAATTATGCGGAAAAATAGTGATAGAAAAGTTGTGAAATTTTACACATATATGTTGATGTCAAAAAAAAATAATAATAAATAAATAAATAAAAAAAAATCGAAAAAAAAATAGAAAAGAAAAAGAAAAAGGAAAAGTTGGAAGTTTGTTTTAACCAACTTATGTAAAGTTTTGTATTAAGTGGGAGATATCACCACTATTTGTTGTTGTATATTATATTTATGGATTGAATGGGAGTTGGCCGTTATGGGAACGCCAACTAAGGTTATTCTTTGATTGAGATTTTGTTGAGTATAATTCGTGTCTATCTAAAGCGTGTGTTTCAAGTGTTAAAGCGTGAGTTATTCAATGATATGAGTGTTATTCATGGGATGGTTGGGAAAGTGATTAACCACACTTAGGATTTTAATTTATCTGTTTTGTTTATTTTTCATTTTACACCAATTTGTATCCCAAATATTATCCATACCCTATATCATTCTTCATCCAAACCTTTGAGTTATTGAGATTAGGGATTTGAGCAATCTTAAGTATCGTAGTCGTGGATTCGGCTATGTATTTATGATTTTGTCGCCCTTTTTGATATAATATTATTGGTGAAGATTACTTGGTCCTATCTTTAGCCCATTCGAGTTAAGGAATTGAGCAATTGCAAGTATCGTGGTCGTGGATTCGATCATGTATTTGTAATTTTGTCGCCTTTTCTAGAATATGAGATCGATAGAGATTAAAAAGGATGATCAACCCTTAACCAACAAACCCTTTTTACCTCTTTAGACTTGTTACTCCTTGGCTTTAGTGGGGGAGATGCGTATACTTGCCAAGCCTATGATAGAATATTCGTCACGACTAAGCAACTAAACAATTTAGAATTGTTTTACATTAAAAATTATTTTGGTTTCTACTTCGTTAAGTGTTTGGTTGTGTGATTATGACAAAACGAATACGTGCTTAAATATAAAAATAAATCATAATATCTTTTAGGATACATTTTCATATGATTAATTCTAAGGTTTACTTGGGGACAAGTAAAGTTCAAGTGGGGGGATATTTGATGAACTCAAATAAGTACATTTTATTATCATCATTTATCCTGTTTATTTGACTTGTTTTATTATATTATATATGAGAATCGATACATTAATGTTTACTTTAGTAATTCTCAGGTAAAAACAAGCATTATGTGAAACTTGGCGATTTTGGACTAATTATGGAGCAAAACAAGCGAGGTGTCAAAAGTCTACTGAAATCCAGAAGATGCGCCGTATCTCACTCAACAGATACGACGCAATATCATACTTAGATGAATTCGAAGACCATTGCCTGACTTTGAAGAATGCGCCGCATGCAATTCTGTCATGCGCCGCATATGAAACTTTGGTTAAAGAAGAAGATCAAGCTCGTTCTACTCCAGATACGCCGCAATATACTTCTAACATACGGAGTATCACTATCAAGATTTCACCAGTTACAATCCAAGACAGCTAAAGTACATGCGCCGCATACAAAGATCAAGTTACGCCACATCTGAAGAAGGTGTACGAATATTCCAGAATATATTAATCTTGGACCCCACGCGAAGTTAAGTCAATGCGCCGCATCGATCCCTCAGACAGAAACTATAAATATGATGCGTGGTTTTGTAACCTTACAACAGGTTTTACCTCTCGAGGGATCTCAAGAGGCTTACAACCCCACCAGGCAGTGTACCTGACCGATGTAGTATAGTGTAGTGGTAAGTACGGGGGATTGATCGTTCTCCACAGGGAATAGTGTTCGTTAGGTATGAAAGGCTACTCTAATTAGGTCTAAGGGTTGAGGAAGATTCTTTTTATGTTTTTATAGTTTTTGTGAAAGCAAGTAAAATCTCGGGTTTGAAGGAGTGGGCGGAATTAGTTGCTAGTCAACTAACCCAAATTACTACGAATGCAATAAAATAAATAACTGAAATGAAAATGTGGTGAGAAACTTATGTGTAGAGAAATGTGTTTACTTAGATTTCCTTACTCCCTAACTATCTTTTACCGGTTAATTAGTGTGTATTAGTTGCGTGGATGACGGGTGTATTCCTTAATACCATTCGTGGGGTGGCGTACTTACTTCCCCAACTCTACAAGCTCCTACTTCACTCCTATGTCGAGCCGGCTAGGAAGCTCCTAACATGGGATCACTAGAATTCGCTTGTGCATTAAATACAACCATAAAAACCTTTAGTACGCATTTGGTTCATGTTTCTTAAGACGTTCAAGCAAGTTACCGAATAGGAAGTTAGCCAGTTTTCTTAAGCCTAACATAGATAAACAATCATCCAATACAACTAACAACACACTAATAACCAATAATCAATAGCTAGGTTTCATTAGATCTAAGCAAACACAAGATAAATTTAGCCTAACATGTTAATCAAAAGACAAGAATAAGATAAAATCAAACAACACATAGACATATTGAATGATTAATTGACAACTTATCTTTCAATGTAACATGGAAGATCTCAAGGCAAAAAGCCTTGAAAAAGAAGCTGAATTCGTCTTAGGGTTTTCTCCCAAAATTCCACACACTAAGCTCTCTCTTATGACAAAAAATTAGAAAACTATATATAGATTTTTGGATCTGACGGCGTCACTTTATGGATTGTGACGCCGTCACCTCGCCGCTTTTAGGGTTCCCGGATGACCTTCTTGACGCCGTCCCTCTTTAGCTCTTCAAAAATCCATTCTGGCTTATCAAGGCTTGACGCCGTCGAACCTTGAACGTGACGCCGTCCCCTTTTGATTTAAGCCGTGACGCCCTTGATCAAGTTAAAGCGTGACGCCGTCAGAATTCACATGCTATTTTCACTGGCTCATCATGAGTAAATTTCACGTCCAACTTTTCTTGCCAAGGCATGACGCCGTCCAGAGTAAATTGTGACGCCGTCAAGAGTAACTTTTAGCCGATTTTTGAGACTTTGTCGTTTTCTTCACTTTTTGCTCCAAAAACGTCCAAAATGCCTCCTTTTCCAGATTTCTCCTCAAAAGTACCTAAAATGACAAAAGGAACGATTTAGGGCAATATTTGATCAAATAAATACGATTTAAGGCTTAAATGACCCCTTAAAAGCGGTACACTTTTCGCTTCATCAAATACCCTTACACTTGAGATTTGCTTGTCCTCAAGCAAATGCGCTTTTATTCTAATCAAAATACAAGTTAGGGGTCATTTAACGCAAACATAAAAGTAATTACAACAAATAATCGTTCCACTTCAATCATAATAAGCACGGAGATTATAAACTAGCACCTCACAAGTAGTGTTTAGATACTCACATCTCTCAAGTGTCATCAAAATAAATCTCATAAATGAAAACGGATAATATCTCTCACTACCTGTCATAGCAAATAGATTACCATAGGCTTGGGAAAGGATCGAAAACCTCCTCCACTAGGCGTAAGCACCAAAGATAAACTATCAAAGAGGGCTTTTAAATGGGTTATAACGTTAGGTGTAGGGAAAAGGAAAACACGGTTTTGTTGGATAAAGGATGTTTTACTGGTGGCGAGTTAAAAATCTTGATCAATTACATGTACTATACAATGTTGCTAAGCCAAGACTAGACTCGATCTTAAGCTAGAAACGAAATAACAAAATAACAAAAACATAAAATAAACATAAAATAAAACGGGATGGTAGTCCGTATGTTCTTTCTATTTTTCATTTTCTCATTTTTTTGTGTTTTTCTTGATTTTTAAATTTTTTTTTTTTTTTTTTTTTTTTTTTTTTTTTTGACATACACTTTTGCCCTACCATCCAAGATAATACATCATAGGGGCATTGCATTCCCCTTACACTTGAATTTTTACATAACTCTACAAATACTAATCTAATGACTCGAATTAAGATAATCGAAAAACTTGGAGTACTTTTTAAAATATTTAGCACATATGGGGGTAATAAATGATGTTCATCCCCATTACTCCATTACACTAGTACTTTACCCATGAGTCCCAATCGTCCCAAAACAATATGTACAAAGATATGACTCGACTTAGCAACCATGTAATCAACTAGATAATTAACTTGGGTTTAAACAAATGTTGTCACAATAATGCACTAAAAATGAGAGCATACAAGGTAGGCTAAGGCGATTTGGGTGTACATTTAAGTGGGGTGTAACAAATTCTTCCTTTAAGTAAAATGCTTAAAGGTCGAAACGAAAAGATAGGCTCTGAGGGGTGTACTAGGGGTATCGTGTACTAAAAATGAGTACAACGCAAAGGGTGTGGGAGAATTACTTGACTAATGTAGCCAATGTAATTATAACAAAAACACAGGTGTAAAACAATGGGTTAATCCTAATGCCTCTTATTATGTAGTAAATCTAACTACACGAATGTAGTCTCACTTGTGGCCTTGGAATGGTCCTAACGCAAGTTCTAGAATCTAAGTGCTACCGGTACACACATCATAGCATAAATGCTTTTCCTACCAATTCTAGGGGCGAACCTCACATATTTGGGGGTGGAACATTTTTTAGTGGTACGGTTTTTGTGCTAGTCATATAACTCCTATCCGTGAGACGCTCATTAAGATCAAAGTTTCACTCCTAAGTGTTGTAAAAAATTTTAAATTTGGCACTAAAATTACCCTAACAGGTATTTATCTCAGTTTTATTACACATCTACTATTAAACAAACAAAAATCAAGCGCAATTGTATTCTCAAAAATCGTACTTAAATTTGGCACTAAAATTACCCTAACAGGTATTTATCTCAGTTTTATTACACATCTACTATTAAACAAACAAAAATCAAGCGCAATTGTATTCTCAAAAATCGTACTTTTACCCCCCCTTACACTTAAGATGAACATTGTCCCCAATGTTCAAATAACATGATGTAAAAGTAAAAAGTAAAAGAATGAAATCAAATACTCCCCTGATTCGCTCGGTGGATAATGAAATTACACGGTTAAATCTTCCTCCAAAGAGAATGTTGAAGCTCCATGACTAATGCATCGCCAAAAGCTTGATCCAAACACATTTCCTTGTCCAAAATAACCTGTTAAACCTGAGAAAACAAACACGAAAACCTGCATAACATCGGCGGGATAAATCTATATATAAGGATATAATGCTTGTGGAATGAATGTTTTGTAGGTTCCTAGAGTTTATAAGTTGGAGATTTT
This sequence comes from Artemisia tridentata subsp. tridentata, assembly GCA_021014915.2. Classification (NCBI taxonomy): domain Eukaryota; kingdom Viridiplantae; phylum Streptophyta; class Magnoliopsida; order Asterales; family Asteraceae; genus Artemisia; species Artemisia tridentata. Next base: position 520,869,191 of record CP139509.1, on the reverse strand, counting down.
AATAAAAACCTTTTATGAAAACAAAACTTTCAAAAAATTTTTGAAAATTAAATCTGACGCCGTCAGGTTATAAACCCTGACGCCGTCAGAAATGACCTGACAAAAATTTTCATTTTAAGTTTCCGGAAAATTTCTGGAAAAACCTTTACCTTACTTCCTGGAAATCCTGCAAAACATCATTATGACTCGATACAAGCATTTGACTCAAACAAACACTAATATGTATGTTAATTTAATATTATTATGATTCATGTTCATTTGTTCTAATAAACCGATTTGACTTTCCCTTACAATTATCTTTTGCAAAATACCTTTATATGTAGTTAAGACGAAGTTAAAAACAAAATAAAGCATTTTCACAATTTTAGTTTTGAACATGAATCAATAATAATAAAAATTAAACATACATACGGAAGCAAATAAAATCAAACAAACAAATAAATAAACACAAAAAGTAAATAAAGCTTGGGTTGCCTCCCAAGAAGCGCTTGTTTTTGTTCGAGTCACGAGCCTGACTCTACCCTTATTTAACGGAAATAGGGGAGGTTTTCCCTACACTTAGGATTAAGTGTGGGTGAAAGTAGCGATACACACCCTTAGGGTGGAAATATGCCACGTGAGGAAAGAGTGACGGGTGAATTATATGCTCAAAGGTGCGGGATCCTATCATCATAACCTTACCTAATTCAATTGGGTTAGTAGGCGGATTAAGATTTTCTCCTAGAAAGGGATCATCTTCTATCAACTTCGAGAGACTCCAAGTTAAGAATCCACTTTGACCTAATAAACCCGGTTTAAACCCATAATGTTTCTTGTGATCAATCATAAATGGGTGATGTAAGTATGTAAGGTCATGGTTCACTCCTATGTTAGCTTCCTCTCTACAAGGCCTAGAGTCTACTACCTTAATCTTAACATTACCCGGACTACATGGTTTGATGGGTGGATCGGGACCTAATTCAATTCCTAAGTTCACATCTAAGGATGGAAGATTAGGTAACGGTTTTGGTTTAGGCTCCGGTTCATCAAAACTAGGAACTTCCATAGAACTAAAAGAAAGGTTATGAATACAAGTATTCAAACCTATTTCTTCTAGTTTTGTTTGGTCCAAGGGCTCTACCTCAATTGGGGTTCCTATAGTCCCTTCTACATCTTCCGGGTAAGTCACGGGCGGTGTGTGTGCCTCAAATGATGGTAGGACTTGTGGGGTATTTGGCGGGCTTGGATTTTCTACTTTATCATCCATCTTATCAAGATCACCTATATCCTCAACATGTGTGTCATTATGATCCAACCCTAACATTTTCCCAAGTATCTCAAGTGCTTCTCTAGGCATCTTAACTTCTATATCCGAATCATAAGGATCATCCTCAATATTATGACTGCTATATTCAAATTGCCCAAAAGATTCATCATGTGTTTCTTGAGATTCATCATCATCGATCATAAAACCTAGGTCTTTTTGATCAATGTGATCATGTTCGGCTAAATCCTCCATCACATCAAGGTCACCTATGTGTTTGTTTTGTACTATGGCATTACACGACAACCACTTAGGTATCTCAACACTAATGTATTCATCCCCAAACAAACTTGTTTCATGATCCAGGAAATTTATATTCAATTGACTTGTACTAACGTTTGTTGGGTTGTCTACCCTATAATAATATTGGGCACAATCTTCTATGGCATCCCATGCTTCTTCAGCACTTAATTCCCTAAAGTCCCCATTGGCAAAATCCTCAATGCGCATTTGGTCATATTGGCCAACACGATAGTAAAAGGTTCGGGTTAGGGATGCTAAAGCGAAACTATGATGAGGGAATTTTTGGAGTAAATTTCTAAAACGAGTCCATGCATCATATATGGGTTCATCTCGATATTGTTTGAAATTCGAGATGTCAATAGGGTAGAATGGCCTTTGTGGTTGGTGGTATGGTGGATTCGCGTACTCCATAATGGTGAACGGAAGAGTCAATGAAAATTACGAACAAACACACAAAGAAAAAGATAGACTAAAGAAAACCTAGAAAAAGAAAATAAAAATCTCACTAGAAGGGAATCTAGTGAGTAGACCTATAAAATAAAAATTCAACCTAAACAATAACTATTCCCCGGCAGCGGCGCCAAAAACTTGATGCGTGGTTTTGTAACCTTACAACAGGTTTTACCTCTCGAGGGATCTCAAGAGGCTTACAACCCCACCAGGCAGTGTACCTGACCGATGTAGTATAGTGTAGTGGTAAGTACGGGGGATTGATCGTTCTCCACAGGGAATAGTGTTCGTTAGGTATGAAAGGCTACTCTAATTAGGTCTAAGGGTTGAGGAAGATTCTTTTTATGTTTTTATAGTTTTTGTGAAAGCAAGTAAAATCTCGGGTTTGAAGGAGTGGGCGGAATTAGTTGCTAGTCAACTAACCCAAATTACTACGAATGCAATAAAATAAATAACTGAAATGAAAATGTGGTGAGAAACTTATGTGTAGAGAAATGTGTTTACTTAGATTTCCTTACTCCCTAACTATCTTTTACCGGTTAATTAGTGTGTATTAGTTGCGTGGATGACGGGTGTATTCCTTAATACCATTCGTGGGGTGGCGTACTTACTTCCCCAACTCTACAAGCTCCTACTTCACTCCTATGTCGAGCCGGCTAGGAAGCTCCTAACATGGGATCACTAGAATTCGCTTGTGCATTAAATACAACCATAAAAACCTTTAGTACGCATTTGGTTCATGTTTCTTAAGACGTTCAAGCAAGTTACCGAATAGGAAGTTAGCCAGTTTTCTTAAGCCTAACATAGATAAACAATCATCCAATACAACTAACAACACACTAATAACCAATAATCAATAGCTAGGTTTCATTAGATCTAAGCAAACACAAGATAAATTTAGCCTAACATGTTAATCAAAAGACAAGAATAAGATAAAATCAAACAACACATAGACATATTGAATGATTAATTGACAACTTATCTTTCAATGTAACATGGAAGATCTCAAGGCAAAAAGCCTTGAAAAAGAAGCTGAATTCGTCTTAGGGTTTTCTCCCAAAATTCCACACACTAAGCTCTCTCTTATGACAAAAAATTAGAAAACTATATATAGATTTTTGGATCTGACGGCGTCACTTTATGGATTGTGACGCCGTCACCTCGCCGCTTTTAGGGTTCCCGGATGACCTTCTTGACGCCGTCCCTCTTTAGCTCTTCAAAAATCCATTCTGGCTTATCAAGGCTTGACGCCGTCGAACCTTGAACGTGACGCCGTCCCCTTTTGATTTAAGCCGTGACGCCCTTGATCAAGTTAAAGCGTGACGCCGTCAGAATTCACATGCTATTTTCACTGGCTCATCATGAGTAAATTTCACGTCCAACTTTTCTTGCCCAGGCATGACGCCGTCTAGAGTAAATCTTGACGCCGTCAAAGGTAACTTTTAGCCGATTTTTGAGACTTTGCCGTTTTCTTCACTTTTTGCTCCAAAAACGTCCAAAATGCCTCCTTTTCCAGATTTCTCCTCAAAAGTACCTAAAATGACAAAAGGAACGATTTAGGGCAATATTTGATCAAATAAATACGATTTAGGGCTTAAATGACCCCCTAAAAGCGGTACACTTTTCGCTTCATCAACTATAAATACCCCAAGGTCAGACGAATTTAGGAGACCTTTTGTATAACCCTAGAGCTGAATTCAGACGATCAAGCAGCACAAGACACACCTCAAACAAAGATACAAGAGCTGTAAGAAGGTCCTGCATGTATTCAATTCATTAAGTAGTTTTGTTTTATTGTTTTAGTACGCTTTAATTCATCAGGATTGATGGGCTTGTGTCATGTGACTACGGAAGATCATGCACTCCCCTTAATATTGCTTTCCCATTAATTAAAGTTTATATGTTTATGTCTTTGGTGACTTTTATTAGTGCATTGATAACCTCTGTGTCTAGCTGAGTCTTGCTTGGGTCGCCATGCCCCTTCCTCGCCTATTTATTCTAGCGTCTCTAGAAAAGTAGGATAGACATAAGTAATCATTAAGGGTTTACTCGCTGATAAGATTAGAGCCAACGAGAAAGGTTTAATTATATACACTTCATATAAAACTAGCAATAAAACAAGTGACAAACTATTTAATTATCAGGACAGGTCTTCTTATTGTCTCGAGTATCTATCTGTGTACGTGTGTGCTAATCGCTGATTCGTGCTCATTAGTTTAGTTTTCTATTTAATTATAACCAAACTGTGCCAGTCTCTCAGGCTGAACCCCCTTGCGTTAGATTAGGTTGTATAACTAACTTAGGATATTAAAATACTGATTAGAATAACTAGATAATACGTTCCACTCTTAGTGATCGACACTCTGCTTACCATTATATTCATACTGACCGGGTACACTGCTCGTTAAGTGTGTGTATTATTGATAAGTCGGCTAAATATAAATTTAAAACTTGAGTAGGCATTAATACTGCTAAACCGCAACGACACATCACGCGCATCAAACGTCGACCCGAAGAGTGTTATAATCTAATTGAAAACATGACCGCCCACCATAATTTTTGGGATTCCTCTGCCGAGAGGAATGAGTCAACAAGATCTAACACTGATTCTTCTACATCAGAGATAGCCGCTCTCTCTAAACAGATGAATGATATGTCAACTGCTATCTTGAGAATTCATCAGACTATGTGATGCGTGCGATGTGTCGTTGCGGTTTAGCAGTATTAATGCCTACTCAAGTTTTAAATTTATATTTAGCCGACTTATCAATAACACACACACTTAACGAGCAGTGTACCCGGTCAGTATGAATATAATGGTAAGTAGAGTGTCGATCACTAAGAGTGGAACGTATTATCTCGTTATTCTAATCAGTATTTTAATATTCCAAGTTAGCTATACAACCTAATCTAATGCAAGGGGGTTCAGCCTGAGAGACTGGCACGATTTGGTTGCAATTAAATAATAAACTAAACCAATAGGCACGAATCAGCGAATAGCACACACGTACACAGATAAATACTTGAGACAATAAGAAGATCTGTCCTGATGATTAAGTAGATTGTCACTTGTTTTATTGATAGTTTTATATGAAGTGTATGTAGTTAACCCTTTCTCGTTGGCCCTATTCTTATCGGCGAGTAAACCCTTAATGATTACTTATGTCTAAAAGTTATTCCTAAGTGATCAATTTAGTAACAACCGTGGGAGCCACATTCTCTTCCGTAGTCAAATGCGCAGGCCACTAATAAACACAGAGGTTATCAATGCACTAATAAGTAGTAACCAAAGACATCAACATATAAACTTTAATTGATGGGAAAGCAGTTTTAAGGGAGTGCAATCTTTCCGTTGTCACATTACACAAGCCATCAATCCTGATGAATTAAAGTTTACTAACACAATAAAACAAAACTACTTAATGAATTAAACACATGCAGCACCTTCTTACAGCTCTTGTATCTTCGTTCGGGTGTGTCTTGTGCTGCCTATTCGTCTGAATTCGCCTTAGGTTTATCTGGTCTTCGTACTTCGTATATAATATGTGCTCTTCGAAATTCGTCTGGTCGTGGGGTATTTATAGTTTCTGTCTGAGGGTAAGATGCGGCGCATCTAGTAAGTAGATGCGGCGCATTGACTTAACTTCGCGTGGGGTCCAAGATTAATATATTCAGGAATATTCATACACCGCCAGATGATGCGGCGTATCTTCATTCTTGGATGCGGCGCATGTCCTCTTGTATCTTGGATCGTATCTGGTGAAATCTTGATAGTGATGCGCCGTATGTAATAAGCAAGATGCGGCGCATCTGGAGCAGATTTGTCTTGATCTTGTACATTACAGTAGACTCTTAACTTCTTGCTTGTTTTGCTCCATAATTAGTCCAAAATTGCTAAGTTTCACCAAATGCTTGTATTTACCTGAGAATTACAAAAGTAAACGATTAAGTATCAATCCTCATACATAATATAATAAAACAAGTCAAACTATTTGGATAAATGATGGTAATAAAATGTACTTATTTGAGTTCATCAAATATCCCCCCACTTGAACTTTACTTGTCCCCAAGTAAACCTTAGAATTAATCTTATGAAAATGTATCCTAAAAGATATTAGGATTTATTTTTATATTTAAGCATGTATTCATTTTTGTCATAATCACACAACCAAACACTTAACGAATTAGGAATAAAATAAAATATTTCGATAAAAGCAAATCTAATCGTTTAACTGTCCAGTCGTGACGAATATTCTATCATAAGCTTGGCAAGTATACACATCTCCCCCACTAAAGCCAAGGAATAACAAGTCTAAAGCGGTAAAAAGGGTTTTGAGGTTTAAGGGTTAATCATTCTCCTTAATCTCTATCGATCTCAAATTCCAGAAAAGGCGACAAAATCACAAATACATGATCGAATCCACGAACACGATACTTGCAATTGCTCAAATCCTTAACTCGAATAGGCTAAAGATAGGTCCAAACTTTACCAATAATATTATATCAAAAAGGGCGACAAAATCATAAATACATAGCCGAATCCACGACTACGATACTTAAGATTGCTCAAATCCCTAATCTCAATAAATCAAAGGTTTGGTTGGATAAAGAATAATAAAGGGTATGGATAATATTTGGGATATAAACTGGTGTAAAATGAAAAATAAACAAAACAGATAAATTAAAATCCTAAGTGTAGTTAATCACTATCCCAACCATCCCATGAATAAGACTCATATCATTGAATAACTCACGCTTTAACACTTGAAACACACGCTTTAGGTAGACACGAATTATACTCAACAAGATCTCAATCAAAGAATAAACCTTAGTTGGTGTTCCCATAACTGCCAACTCCCATTCAATCCATAGATATAATATACAACAAATAGTGGTGATATCGACCACTTAATACAAAACTTTACATAAGTTGGTTAAAACAAACATCCAACTTTTCTTTTTTTCTTTTTTTTTTTTTTTTTCTTTTTTTTTTTTTTTTTTAATACATAAACAAAGATGTGTAAAATTTCACCACATCACTATAATGATAATTCTGGATAATTTTTCCATATTTTTCATAACTTCAGAAATAACGGTAATAGTGAAAGTAGTAAACACACGAAAAATAAACTCAAAGATATACAATATTTACTTTCACTCCAATTGCATTGTGCAATTTCCCGACCTAACCATAGATAATGAATTACGCACGCGAACACAGGTAATGTAAGGAAACACACTTTGCCTAAAGCAATTAACCAACCACGGATTTTAATCTACAGGGTAGGCTAAGGTGTAAGGGTGTAACGAAACATTTTAACAAAGGTGTAAGAAACGAAAGGAATGGCTCTGAGTGTTTTTCTAGGGGTATCTTACTCTAAAAGTGAGAGTAACAAAAGGGTTTATACGGGGGTTAACTAACCAGTGTAGTTAGCTAATAACACATAACATATAAAGGCTTTTTTGGTGTAATCCTAGAAATTTACCAATTTAGACAAGTCATTCCAATTATATAAATAATACTTATTATGGTGGTCTCGAATAGTATACAAGCCAAGTTCTAAAGTTTACAAGTCACCGGCACACTCATAGATTTGTGAATTTTGAAAAATCACAATTTTTGAAAATAACGTCATGTGTGCAGCAATGCAACTTAGACTTTAAACAAAAACATGCTAAAAAAATTTAAATTTTTATATATTAAGCACATTTTAAGCATATTTTGAAAAGTTTAGGACAAGTAAGTGTTAAGTGTTCTAATTCTCCAATCCCCCCACTTAAGTTAAACAACGTCCTCGTTGTTTGTATAAAAGGTTAAAAACTGGAAAATAAAAGAATTAGAACAGAAAAACTCCCCTGAGATTTGCTCGGTATGATCCTCCATTAGTATAAGAGCAAAAATCATCTTTCTTGTGGATGAGAACGTTTAAGCTTCATATTTGATGTATCCACAGGAAATGCAGGAATCTATAATACCACCAAGACTTTAAAACACACCTAAGTTAAGAAAGGTTCAAACTTGCATAATACATTAGTAGTTAGGAAAATTAAAAATGAAAATCATCAGGTCAGTCGATGCGCCGTATCTTATGGAAGAAGATACGCCGTATCGAGCCTGGAATAAATACGGATCAGAATAGAAGATGCGCCGCATCCTTAACCAGGGATGCGCCGCATTAAAATAAACTGATAAAAAGTTTTAAAGTCGAAAATAAAAAATGCAGAAAAATAAAGTAAGATATGACCATTGCAGGAGATGCGTCGCATCTCAGGATTGAGATGCGCCGTATCCTCTGCGGCCTGACTGACTCGACACAAAAACAGAATAATAAAAATTTCTCCGGGTTGTCTCCCGACCAGCACTTGTCTTTATTCCAGAGTCTTCAAGTTAGACTCACGTTCAGCTCTTTAATTCATTCCATTGCTTCCCACATTGCCACGTAGGATCCATTTAGCAACTAATTCATCACGTATATATTCAGGTCCCAACTTCAACACTCCTTTGTAGAATCCTTCCATCATTTGATATGGGTACTCAATCCCTCTCTTCATGTCATCATTACTAATAAAAAGGAATGGAGAGAATTTGTAGCAGAACCTATTAGTAGCATGTTTAAACCCAGGGTGAGTTCGGGGCATCATATAAGTGATAACGTCGCTTCCACATTGAAAGGTGATCTTTCCTTCAAATCGTTTTGCATTAATAGTGATCTCCCTACAGAATGGTTTTCCAACAATCACGTCACCCATATCTCTGTCACGATAGGCATTCATATCATCAACAACGGCGAACTCAGTAACAACAGTAAAACATCCAACGAAGACCGGGACATTAATGAAGGCTCCAACTACATTCTTTCCCTTATACTCTACTTTATTTCTCATAATAGAATTGTAAAAGCTTCTTGACATGACATTGATTGGTAAAATAGGAAAGAAATTGGCGTCAATACACTTGTACCCAATCATGCACGGGAATTGAAAATTGTAAGCACAATCGGCGTGGATCCTTCTACCGTAATCCCAAGAACCATCATATCCCTCAAATTCATCGTAATTCCTAGTAATAATAACGTTGACTTTTGGACTATCCAGAATTTCTCCTTCTTCTAACTCAGATTCCGCATCATCCATGAACAGGTCATTGGATTCTAATGGTCCATCAAGGTCATTAAGTTCAATGTAGTCCCCATCGTAACGTTCGGGTGATTTATCTTGCACTAATACTCCATCCATAAAATTGGCTTCGAAGTCGAAGTCAATCAGTTCCCCGAATTCGACCATTATCCTTCTGAAATATTCATGAAAGCATCAGTAGGATTTGTTCAAGAAAGTAATACATCAGAAAATCAACAACGAAAACGAAATACGAAAAATTAAAGTTACTAATATCTGCAGACGATGCGCCGTATCCAAAAAGTTGGATACGCCGTATCTTACAATCGTTAAAATTTAATCAGACTTTATTCAGAAAATAGATACGCCGCTTATAAATTAGAATGCGCCGTATCTGTTTTATTATCAAAAATCGATATACTTATTAAAATTAAATGCGTCGCATTAACAAAAGTTAATGCGCCGTATTTTCGTTACGTTTCAAGATATAAGATTTTTGATTCAGAAGATACGCCGTATCGACAGAGATCGATGCGTCGTATCTGTTTAATAATTCAAAAACTGTTTTTAATTAAAATAATAGATACGCCGTATCTGCTAAAGCAGATGCGTCGTATGGCGTTAATGTTTAAAAAAAATTTCTTATTAAAAACAGATACGCCGTATCTTGGGGAAAGATGCGTCGTATCGAATTAATTAAACGCGTTGTATTTTATAAAAATTAAACGCAATACGCCGTATCTGAGAAATCAGATGCGCCGTATCATTTGAATAAGCTCAGTACAACGATAGCAGAACACAGAAAATACGAAAAATAAAAACAAATAAACACAAACGAAAACAAACAAAAATAAAAACACTCAAAAACAGAAAATATGCAAAATAATACAATGAATGCAAATTAATTAATACACAACACAGTTAGCAGTTAGATTAAAAATTAAAAAGAAAAACCTAATTAAAATACTAATCAAATTAACAGATAATAACAATTCACTCCCCGGCAGCGGCGCCAAAAACTTGATGCGTGCGATGTGTCGTTGCGGTTTAGCAGTATTAATGCCTACTCAAGTTTTAAATTTATATTTAGCCGACTTATCAATAACACACACACTTAATGAGCAGTGTACCCGGTCAGTATCAATATAATGGTAAGTAGAGTGTCGATCACTAAGAGTGGAACGTATTATCTCGTTATTCTAATCAGTATTTTAATATTCTAAGTTAGCTATACAACCTAATCTAACGCAAGGGGGTTCAGCCTGAGAGACTGGTGATGAAGCGAAAAGTGTACCGCTTTTAAGGGGTCATTTAAGCCCTAAATCGTATTTATTTGATCAAATATTGCCCTAAATCGTTCCTTTTGTCATTTTAGGTACTTTTGAGGAGAAATCTGGAAAAGGAGGCATTTTGGACGTTTTTGGAGCATAAAAGTGAAGAAAACGACAAAGTCTCAAAAATCGGCTAAAAGTTACCTTTGACGGCGTCAGATTTTACTCTGGACAGCGTCATGGCTCGGCAAGAAAAGGCGGATGTGAAATTTACTCATGATAAGCCAGTGAAAATTGCATGTGAATTCTGACGGCGTCACGCTTTAACCTGATCAAGGGCGTCACGGCTTAAATCAAAGAGGGACGGCGTCACGTTCAAGGGCTGACGGCGTCAAGCCTTGATAAGCCAGAACGGATTTTGGAGAGCTAAAGAGGGACGGCGTCAAGAAGGCCATCCGGGAACCCTAGAAGCGGCGAGGTGACGGCGTCACACTCCATAAGGTGACGCCGTCAGATGTAAAAATTTATATATAGTTTTGCAATTCTTTGTCATTAGAGAGAGCTTAAGTGTGGAATTTTTGGGAGAAAACCCTAAGACGATTTTAGCATTTTTTTCAAGGCTTTTTGCCTTGAGATCTTCCATGTTACATTGAAAGATAAGTTATCAATTAATCATTCAATATGTCTATGTGTTGTTTGATTTTATCTTGTTCTTGTCTTTTGTTTAACATGTTAGGCTAGATTTATCTTGTGTTTGCTTAGATCTAATGAAACCTAGCTATTGATTATTGGTTATTAGTGTGTTATTAGTTGTATTGGATGATTGTTTATCTATGTTAGGCTTAAGAAAACTGGCTAACTTCCTATTCGGTAACTTCCTTGAACGTCTTAAGAAACATGAACCAAATGCGTACTAAAGGTTTTTATGGTTGTATTTAATGCACAAGCGAATTCTAGTGATCCCATGTTAGGAGCTTCCAAGCCGGCTCGACATAGGAGTGAAGTAGGAGCTTGTAGAGTTGGGGAAGTACGTACGCCACCCCACGATTGGTATTAAGGAATACACCCGTCATCCACGCAACTAATACACACTAATCAACCGGTAAAATATAGTTAGGGAGTAAGGAAATCTAAGTGAACACATTTCTCTACACATAAGTTTTCACCAACTTTTTATTTTCAGTTATTTATTTTATTTGCATTTGTAGTTATTTGGGTTAGTTGACTAGCAACTAATTCCGCCCACTCCTTCAAACCCGAGATTTTACTTGCTTTCATAAAAATATAAAAACATAAAAAGAATCTTCCTCAACCCTTAGACCTATTAGAGTAGTTTTTCATACCTAACGAACACTATTCCCTGTGGAGAACGATCAATCCCCCGTACTTACCACTACACTATACTACATCGGTCAGGTACACTGCCTGGTGGGGTTGTAAGCCTCTTGAGATCCCTCGAGAGGTAAAACCTGTTGTAAGGTTGCAAAACCACGCATCAAGTTTTTGGCGCCGCTGCCGGGGAATAGTTATTGTTTAGGTTGAATTTTTATTTTATAGGTCTACTCACTAGATTCCTTTCTAGTGAGATTTTTATTTTCTTTTTCTAGGTCTTCTTTAGTCTATCTATTTTCTTCGTTTCTTTGTTCGTAACCATTACCATTCGACATCATGGAAGATGGTAATATCCTTGATCCCAACATCCCACCACCACAACAACCACCACCACCTCCTAGAGCCCGTACTTTAGGAGAGTATTCCCGTCCTAGCCACCATGGCTATCGAAACACCATTGAGCTCACTCAAGGAGCCAATGTCACACCCTTGCGATCCGACACCATCCGGTTGGTGCAAAGCGGATGCGTATTCCATGGACTTCGTTCTGAAGATCCTAATCAACACCTCAAGGACTTTCTTAAAATCGTTGATTCTATAGACCTTGATGTTGCCACTCGAGAGACGACCCGATTGCGTCTCTTTCAATTCTCTCTGCAGGATCAAGCTAGTCAGTGGCTAGAACGTCAACCCGCAGGATCCATCACCTCTTGGGATGATCTCACCACTCGTTTCCTTGCTCAGTTTTTCCCACCGGGAAGAACTACCAAGCTAAGGAATGATATCTTGATGTTCCAAAAACGTCAAGGCGAAACTCTCTACGAGGCATGGACTCGATTCAAGGACTTACTCCAAAAAGTCCCTCACCATGGCATAGAACTTTGGCTCCAAGTCCAAATCTTCTATGACCATATCAATCTCTACACAAGGCAAACCATTGACCAATCGGCCGGTGGCAAGCTAAGTGATCTAAGTGCGGAACAATCATGGGCTCTCCTAGAGGATCTTGCTCTTTATGACAACGAAAGTTGGAGTGATCCCCGTGATTTGAATAAAACGGTCAAGGCAATATCTTTGCCTTTGAACAATTCAAGCACTTCCGACCGTAGAATCATAGAACTTGAAGACCAAGTCAAGTTTCTCATGAAATCCTACGAGGCTCCTAAACCTTCAAGCCAAGTGAACAAAATCACTTCTTCATGTGAATTATGTAGTGGTCCCCACGACACTCGTGATTGCATGGAACTCCCCGAACAAGCTTTTGTGGACTACGCATCCTCGCGTACCGACGGAGCGGGAGACAAGTGGTACACTTTCAAACCCGAGCCAACCCATTACGGTGATACATACAACCCCTCATGGAAAAATCACCCGAACCTTAGGTGGAAACAAAACCAAAACGCACAACAACCCAATTCTTCCAACCCACCTAATCGTTTCCAATCAAGCGGTTCCAACTCGAACCGCACTTTCAACAACAATCCTTCCGGCAATGGTAGTACCAATAACTTTGAAGGATTGATGTCTCAATTTATGGCATCTCAAGAAGCTCGGATAGCTAGATTCGAATCCGAATTCAATCAGCAACAAACAGAGATGACCAACAAAATTGACAACTTGTTGAAAGCCCTCAATAACCAAGTGCTATCACCTCCACATAAGGACGCTAGGAACACAAATAGCGGACCCCAAGTAAAGGACCCCTCTTCATCCAAACACGTCCACTTCGTCAACATTGTCACTATCAAACCAATTGATAGGAATGAGGATGATAGTGAACCTAAGGATGAGGATAAGAAAGTCGAGGTTGATAAGGAAGTTAGGACAAGTGAGATTGAAGAAGTAGATGATGATGAGGACTACTTCAATAGGCTACCCACTAAGGAAGAGCGCGTATATCATACAAACTTATTCGATGACCCCGAGACACCATACTTCCTAGGTAGACCAATCATTGAAATAGGCGACCCTTCTAATCTCAACATACCATGCAACATCGGACATTTGCATGTGTGGAAAGCCTACATCGACCTTAGATCACCCATAAACATCATGACTAGAGCCTACTACAACTTGATAATGAAAAATCAACTTGGGTATAGGATGCTCCCTGACAAGGGTTGGATGAGTAACTTCACGGGAAGAGTTAAGGGATTACCGGTTTATGTAGGAAACTTCACCTATGTCACCGACTTTGTAATTGTAGAAGATATCCGCCCAATAGTCGATGCGTCCTTAACTCAAGTGGTTTTTGGAAAACCATTTGTTGAGGTCTCTAGAATGACTTATGAACCTTCCTTAGGGATAGTTAGATTTAAGGATGAGACCGATGAAGTAAACTACCAAATGCCATATAAGATAGAACAATTCCAACACTTGTCAAATGTTGAGAAGGAGCTCAAGCAAGCGGTCTACTATAGGAATGATGAGGATAGAAATAAAGGAGTAGACTATGTTATGGATAGGATATTCGGTTTCTACAAGGATTGTTTGAAATTAGGACCGGAATATAAAACCGGGAATGAAAATGGCCTAGAAACCGTGAACGATGATGGAGTCACGTAATGTACGTGACTTTGAGTCTAGCTACAAGACTCGTTAATAAAGAAAAGCGCTTCTTGGGAGGCAACCCAAGCTTTATTTGCTTTGTGTGTTTATTTATTTGTTTGTTTGATTTTATTTGCTTCCGTATGTGTGTTTAATTTTTATTATTATTGATTCATGTTCAAAAGTAATTTGTGAAAATGCTTTATTTTGTTTTTAACTTCGTCTTAACTACATATAAAGGTATTTTGCAAAAGATAAGTGTAAGGGAAATCCAAATCGGTTTATTAGAACACAAATGAACATGAATCGTAATAATATTAAATTAACATACATATTAGTATTTGTTTGAGTCAAATGCTTGTATCGAGTCATAATGATGTTTTGCAGGAATTCCAGGAAGTGAGGCATAAGTTTTTCCAGAAATTTTCCGGAAACTAACCATAAAATTTCTGCAGGTCACTTCTGACGGCGTCAAGGTTAACACCTGACGGCGTCAAGTGTAAAATTCTGGAAATTTTGCAAGTTTTGTTTTTCTACTGGAATCATAAAAAAGTTTTTATTAAATCTCCAACTTATAATCTCCAGGAATCTGCAAAATTATCATTCCACAAGCATTATATCCTTATATATAGATTTATCCCGCCGATGTTATGCAGGTTTTCGTGTTTGTTTTCTCAGGTTTAACAGGTTATTTTGGACAAGGAAATGTTTTGAATCAAGCTTATGGCGATGCATTAGTCATGGAGCTTCAACATTACTTTGGAAGAAGATCTAACCGTGTTACTTCATTATCCACCGAGCGAATCAGGGGAGTATTTGATTTCATTCTTTTACTTTATGCTTTTACATTTTGTTATTTGAACATTGGGGACAATGTTCATCTTAAGTGTAAGGGGAGGGTAAAAGTACGATTAGAGAATGCTATTATGCTTGATTTTTGTTTGTTTGATAGTAGATGTGTAATAAAACTGAGATAAATACATGTTAAGGTAATTTTAGTGTCAAATTTAAATTTTTTTACAACATATAGGAGTGAAACTTTGATCTTAATGAGCGTCTCACGGATAGGAGTTATATGACTAGCACAAAAACCGTACCACTAAAAAATTTTCCACCCCTAAATATGTGAGGTTCGCCCCTAGAATTGGTAGGAAAAGCATTTATGCTATGATGTGTGTACCGGTAGCACTTAGATTCTAGAACTTGCGTTAGGACCATTCCGAGGCCACAAGTGAGACTACATTCGTGTAGTTAGATTTACTACATGATAAGAGGCATTAGGATTAACCCATTGTTTTACACCTGTGTTTTTGTTATAATTACTTTGGCTACATTGGTCAAGTAATTCTCCCACACCCCTTGCGTTGTACTCATTTTTAGTACACGATACCCCTAGTACACCCCCCAGAGCCTATCTTTTCGTTTCGACCTTTAAGCATTTTACTTAAAGGAAGAATTTGTTACACCCCACTAAAATGTACACCCAAATCGCCTTAGCCTACCTTGTATGCACTCATTTTTAGTGCTTTATTGTTACAACATTTGTTTAAACCCAAGTTAATTATCTAATTGATTACATGGTTGCTAAGTCGAGTCATATCCTTGTACATATTGTTTTGGGACGATTGGGACTCATGGGTAAAGTACTAGTGTAATGGAGTAATGGGGAAGAACATCATTTATTACCCCCATATGTGCTAAATATTTAAAAAAAAAAATACTCCAAGTTTTTCAATTATCTTAATTCGAGTCATTAGAATAGTTATTTGTAAAGTTATGTAAAAGTTCAAGTGTAAGGGGAATGCAATGCTCCTATGATGTATTATTTTGGATGGTAGGGCAAGAGTGTATGTAAAAAAAAAAATAAATAAAAAAAAAATAATAATAATAATAAAATAAAAAAAATACAAAAAAAAAAAAAAGAGAAAAAGAAAAGTAGAAAAAACATACGGACTACCATCCCGTTTCATTTTTATTCTATGTTTTTGTTATTTTCTTTCATTAGCTTAAATCGAGTCGAGTCTTGGCTTAGCAACATTGTATAGTACATGTAATTAATCAAGATCTTTAACTCGCCACCAGTAAAATATCCTTTATCCAACAAAACCGTGTTTTCCTTTTCCCTACACCTAACATTATAACCCATGTAAAAGCCCTCTTTGATAGTTTATCTTAGGTGCTTACGCCTAGTGGAGGAGGTTTTCGATCCTTTCCCAAGCCTATGGTAATCTATTTGCTATGACAGGTAGTGAGAGATATTATCCGTTTTCATTTATGAGATTTATTTTGATGACACTTGAGAGATGTGAGTATCTAAACACTACTTGTGAGGTGCTAGTTTATAATCTCCGTGCTTATTATGATTGAAGTGGAACGATTATTTGTTGTAATTACTTTTATGTTTGCATTAAATGACCCCTAACTTGTATTTTGATTAGAATAAAAGCGCATTTGCTTGAGGACAAGCAAATCTCAAGTGTAAGGGTATTTGATGAAGCGAAAAGTGTACCGCTTTTAAGGGGTCATTTAAGCCCTAAATCGTATTTATTTGATCAAATATTGCCCTAAATCGTTCCTTTTGTCATTTTAGGTACTTTTGAGGAGAAATCTGGAAAAGGAGGCATTTTGGACGTTTTTGGAGCATAAAAGTGAAGAAAACGACAAAGTCTCAAAAATTGGCTAAAAGTTACCTTTGACGGCGTCAGATTTTACTCTGGATGGCGTCATGGCTCGGCAAGAAAAGGCGGATGTGAAATTTACTCATGATAAGCCAGTGAAAATTGCATGTGAATTCTGACGGCGTCACGCTTTAACCTGATCAAGGGCGTCACGGCTTAAATCAAAGAGGGACAGCGTCACGTTCAAGGGCTGACGGCGTCAAGCCTTGATAAGCCAGAACGGATTTTGGAGAGCTAAAGAGGGACGGCGTCAAGAAGGCCATCCGGGAACCCTAGAAGCGGCGAGGTGACGGCGTCACACTCCATAAGGTGACGCCGTCAGATGTAAAAATCTATATATAGTTTTGCAATTCTTTGTCATTAGAGAGAGCTTAAGTGTGGAATTTTTGGGAGAAAACCCTAAGACGATTTTAGCATTTTTTTCAAGGCTTTTTGCCTTGAGATCTTCCATGTTACATTGAAAGATAAGTTATCAATTAATCATTCAATATGTCTATGTGTTGTTTGATTTTATCTTGTTCTTGTCTTTTGTTTAACATGTTAGGCTAGATTTATCTTGTGTTTGCTTAGATCTAATGAAACCTAGCTATTGATTATTGGTTATTAGTGTGTTATTAGTTGTATTGGATGATTGTTTATCTATGTTAGGCTTAAGAAAACTGGCTAACTTCCTATTCGGTAACTTGCTTGAACGTCTTAAGAAACATGAACCAAATGCGTACTAAAGGTTTTTATGGTTGTATTTAATGCACAAGCGAATTCTAGTGATCCCATGTTAGGAGCTTCCATGCCGGCTCGACATAGGAGTGAAGTAGGAGCTTGTAGAGTTGGGGAAGTACGTACGCCACCCCACGATTGGTATTAAGGAATACACCCATCATCCACGCAACTAATACACACTAATCAACCGGTAAAATATAGTTAGGGAGTAAGGAAATCTAAGTGAACACATTTCTCTACACATAAGTTCTCACCAACTTTTTATTTTCAGTTATTTATTTTATTTGCATTTGTAGTTATTTGGGTTAGTTGACTAGCAACTAATTCCGCCCACTCCTTCAAACCCGAGATTTTACTTGCTTTCATAAAAATATAAAAACATAAAAAGAATCTTCCTCAACCCTTAGACCTATTAGAGTAGTTTTTCATACCTAACGAACACTATTCCCTGTGGAGAACGATCAATCCCCCGTACTTACCACTACACTATACTACATCGGTCAGGTACACTGCCTGGTGGGGTTGTAAGCCTCTTGAGATCCCTCGAGAGGTAAAACCTGTTGTAAGGTTGCAAAACCACGCATCAACTGGCACGATTTGGTTGCAATTAAATAATAAACTAAACCAATAGGCACGAATCAGCGAATAGCACACACGTACACAGATAAATACTTGAGACAATAAGAAGATCTGTCCTGATGATTAAGTAGATTGTCACTTGTTTTATTGATAGTTTTATATGAAGTGTATGTAGTTAACCCTTTCTCGTTGGCCCTATTCTTATCGGCGAGTAAACCCTTAATGATTACTTATGTCTAAAAGTTATTCCTAAGTGATCAATTTAGTAACAACCGTGGGAGCCACATTCTCTTCCGTAGTCAAATGCGCAAGCCACTAATAAACACAGAGGTTATCAATGCACTAATAAGTAGTAACCAAAGACATCAACATATAAACTTTAATTGATGGGAAAGCAGTTTTAAGGGAGTGCAATCTTTCCGTTGTCACATTACACAAGCCATCAATCCTGATGAATTAAAGTTTACTAACACAATAAAACAAAACTACTTAATGAATTAAACACATGCAGCACCTTCTTACAGCTCTTGTATCTTCGTTCGGGTGTGTCTTGTGCTGCCTATTCGTCTGAATTCGCCTTAGGTTTCTCTGGTCTTCGTACTTCGTATATAATATGTGCTCTTCGAAATTCGTCTGGTCGTGGGGTATTTATAGTTTCTGTCTGAGGGTAAGATGCGGCGCATCTAGTAAGTAGATGCGGAGCATTGACTTAACTTCGCGTGGGGTCCAAGATTAATATATTCAGGAATATTCTTACACCGCAGATGATGCGGCGTATCTTCATTCTTGGATGCGGCGCATGTCCTCTGTATCTTGGATCGTATCTGGTGAAATCTTGATAGTGATGCGCCGTATGTAATAAGCAAGATGCGGCGCATCTGGAGCAGATTTGTCTTGATCTTGTACATTTCAGTAGACTCTTAACTTCTTGCTTGTTTTGCTCCATAATTAGTCCAAAATCGCTAAGTTTCACCAAATGCTTGTTTTTACCTGAGAATTACAAAAGTAAACGATTAAGTATCAATCCTCATACATAATATAATAAAACAAGTCAAATTATTAGGATAAATTATGGTAATAAAATGTACTTATTTGAGTTCATCACTATGAATCAAAACAACAACAATCAAGTTAATGTTGTTAACCAAAGTTGTGAAACTTGTGGTGGTCCTCATCCGTATTTCGAGTACCCAGCCTCCGGTGGCTACACTCAAGAGAACATTTATGCTGCATCAGGATCGTATAATCAGGGTGGTAACGGTTACCAACCCCAAGGAGATCGAAATCTTCTTAGCTATCGTTCTAATAACTATCTTGGACCACCCGGGTTTAATAACCCGAGTCAGAATCAGAATGTGCAAAACCGTACTTATCAATTCAATCAAAATCAAAATCGAGCTAATCATGGTTTTCAAAATCAAAATCAAGGTTATAATCAAAATCAGGGTTTTCAAAACCAAGGGAATAATAATCAAGGCCCGACTCAAGGAAATTTTCAAAATCAAGGTTTCAATAACAACAACCGAGGACAAAATTTCAATAATCAAAATCAAGCTTTGAATCAAAACCAAACGTCCTCGGATGAGCTTTTCAAGCAATTTATAAAGAATCAAGAGGAAATGAATAAGATGATGATTAGTCAAATGGCTGAATTTAACAAGCGTTTAAATGATCGACCCTCGGGCTCTGGAACTCTTCCAAGAAACACGATCGCTAACCCGAGGGGCGATGTTAAGGCGATCACTACAAGGAGTGGTGTATCATATGATGGACCCACGGCTCCGACTACCGATTCTTCTCCTCCTCCCAAGGTAGCCGACCGTGAGACCGAGGTGACAAAGGACACGAAACTTCCTACTAAAAACGGAAGGACCGAAGACGTCCAACCTCCGGTTGTCCAACCATCTAAGCCAAAGGTTGTGCTTGAGCCCGAAGAAGCTCCCGTAAAAGCAAAACTTCCTTATCCTTCGAGATTGAATGATCAAAAGCTCCGCGAAAAAGCTTCAAATCAAATGGAAAAATTCTACCAAATCCTCCAAGATTTGTATTTTGATATAAGCTTCGCGGATGCTTTACTTCTGATGCCTAAGTTTGCTTCTACCCTCAAAGGTTTATTGAGTAATAAGGAAAAATTATTTGAACTGGCAAAAAGTCCTCTGAACGAGAATTGCTCAGCGGTTCTCCTTAAAAAGCTCCCTGAAAAGCTTGGAGATCCCAAAAAATTTCTCATTCCATGTGAATTTCCGGGAATGGTTGAATGCTACGCCTTGGCCGATCTTGGTGCAAGCATCAACCTAATGCCGCTTTCCGTCTGGCAAAAACTTTCTCTGCCCGAATATACCCCCACTTGCATGACCTTCGAGCTTGCGGACCGGACCATAACCCGTCTACTTGGAATAGCCGAGGATGTCTTTGTCAAGGTCGGGAAGGTCCATTTTCCCGCCGATTTTGTGGTTGTAGATTTTGACGCTGACCCCCGGGTTCCTCTAATTCTTGGAAGATCATTCCTGAGGACCGGGCGAGCTCTGATTGATGTTTATGGTGAAGAAATAACACTGCGAGTTGATAATGAAAAAGTCACGTTTAACATCAATCAGAACTCGAAATATCAAACTACCTGTGGAGTTTGTTAAACTCCTTGGACCGTTTAGAGCACTAGGGTTAAACAATAACAAAGACAACAATCATGCAGAGCGGAATAAGTAAAACATCTTTATTATTGAACAAGGTTTTTACTTTGTGATCTCTAATACTAACACTAATAATCATCTACAGCCCCAATTCTACTTGATCAAGGTAGAACATGTTACACGCCTTGTAACAGGGATCAAGGACTCGACCTTGAGGCTGAACTAACTAACTAACTAACTAAAACCCTAGACGTTTATAACTTACGTCTAGGTTACACACACACACCTTTTAGTCGACTACATTATGGAAGACCTTACTTAATGAAACCCTACACCCTTGATCTCTTTATATAGAGAGATATTAGGGTTTACAAAATACTACGAGGGACTAATAAATAAATATTCTTTAACAAGCAAGTCCCTTGTCTTTTATTCTTCATTAATTGAAGAATTCTTCCTTGTCACTTCAGGTCCTTCTTGTTTTCACTCTTCTTGTTTTGTCTCATCAAATCTATAAGACCCAACACTACCAAATGCAACGTTGTTGCAGTTGATCAAAAATCTAATCCTGCAATTGCTTCCAAAAGAATTGATCCGACACTGTCAGGATTCACGGTTAAGAGTATTTCAGAAAAACGTGATGAACTCAAAGCCATGAAAATTACCCCTGGTTCAAGCAAATGGTTTAAAAGTTGTGCTACGGAAGTTAAGAGTGTTCTTGATTGATGCGTGGGTTTTGCAACCTTACAACAGGTTTTACCTCTCGAGGGATCTCAAGAGGCTTACAACCCCACCAGGCAGTGTACCTGACCGATGTAGTATAGTGTAGTGGTAAGTACGGGGGATTGATCGTTCTCCACAGGGAATAGTGTTCGTTAGGTGTGAAAGGCTACTCTAATTAGGTCTAAGGGTTGAGGAAGATTCTTTTTATGTTTTTATATTTTATGAAAGCAAGTAAAATCTCGGGTTTTGAAGGAGTGGGCGGAATTAGTTGCTAGTCAACTAACCCAAATTACTACAAATACAAATAAAATAAAATAACAAAAATGAAAAGTGGTGAGAAACTTATGTGTAGAGAAATGTGTTTACTTAGATTTCCTTACTCCCTAACTATCTTTTACCGGTTAATTAGTGTGTATTAGTCGCGTGGATGACGGGTGTATTCCTTAATACCATTCGTGGGGTGGCGTACTTACTTCCCCAAACTCTACAAGCTCCTACTTCACTCCTATGTCGAGCCGGCTAGGAAGCTCCTAACATGGGATCACTAGAATTCGCTTGTGCATTAAATACAACCATAAAAACCTTTAGTACGCATTTGGTTCATGTTTCTTAAGACGTTCAAGCAAGTTACCGAATAGGAAGTTAGCCAGTTTTCTTAAGCCTAACATAGATAAACAATCATCCAATACAACTAACAACACACTAACAACCAATAATCAATAGCTAGGTTTCATTAGATCTAAGCAAACACAAGATAAAATTAGCCTAACATGTTAAACAAAAGACAAGCATAAGATAGAATCAAACAACACATAGACATATTGAATGATTAATTGATAACTTATCTTTCAATGAAACATGGAAGATCTCAGGGCAAAAAGCCCTGAAAAAGTAGCTAAAATCGTCTTAGGGTTTTATCCCAAAATTCCACACACTAAGCTCTCCCTTATTACAAAAAATTAGAAAACTATATATAGACTTTGACATCTGACGGCGTCACCTTATGCATTGTGACGCCGTCACCTCGCCGCTTTTAGGGTTCCCGGATGACCATCTTGACGCCGTCCCTCTTTAGCTCTTCAAAAATCCATTCTGGCTTATCAAGGCTTGACGCCGTCGGATCATGAACGTGACGCCGTCCCCTTATGATTTAAGCCGTGACGCCCTTGATTTAGTTAAAGCGTGACGCCGTCAGAATTCTCATGCAAACTCACTGGCCCGTCATGAGTAAATTTCACATCCAACTTTTCTTGCCAAAGCATGACGCCGTCCCATGTTAATTGTGACGCCGTCAAGAGTAACTTTTAGCCGATTCTTGAGACTTTGCCGTTTTCTTCACTTTTATGCTCCAAAAACGTCCAAAATGCCTCCTTTTCCAGATTTCTCCTCAAAAGTACCTAAAATGACAAAAGGAACGATTTAGGGCAATATTTGATCAAATAAATACGATTTCGGGCTTAAATGACCCCTTAAAAGCGGTACACTTTTCGCCTCATCAAATACCCTTACACTTGAGATTTGCTTGTCCTCAAGCAAATGCGCTTTTATTCTAATCAAAATACAAGTTAGGGGTCATTTAATGCAAACATAAAAGTAATTACAACAAATATTCGTTCCACTTCAATCATAATAAGCACGGAGATTACATACTAGCACCTCACAAGTAGTGTTTAGATACTCACATCTCTCAAGTGTCATCAAAATAAATCTCATAAATGAAAACGGATAATATCTCTCACTACCTGTCATAGCAAATAGATTACCATAGGCTTGGGAAAGGATCGAAAACCTCCTCCACTAGGCGTAAGCACCTAAGATAAACTATCAAAGAGGGCTTTTAAATGGGTTATAACGTTAGGTGTAGGGAAAAGGAAAACACGGTTTTGTTGGATAAGGGATATTTTACTGGTGGCTAGTTAAAGATCTTGATCAATTACATGTACTATACAATGTTGCTAAGCCAAGACTCGACTCAATCTTAAGCTAGAAACAAAATAACAAAATAACAAAAACATAAAAATAAACATAAAATGAAACGGGATGGTATCCGTATTTTTTTCTATTTTTCTTTTTTTCATTTTTTTTTGTATTTTTCTTGATTTTTTCGATTTTTTTTTTTTTTTTTTTTTTTTTTTTTTTTTTTTTTTTTTTTTTTTTTTTTTGCATACACTTTTACCCTACCATCCAAAATAATACATCATAGGGGCATTGCATCCCCCTTACACTTGAATTTTTACATAACTTTACAAATACTAATCTAATGACTCGAATTAAGATAATTGAAAAACTTGGAGTACTTTTAAAACATTTAGCACATATGGGGGTAATAAATGATGTTCTTCCCCATTACTCCATTACACTAGTACTTTACCCACGAGTCCCAATCGTCCCAAAACAATATGTACAAGGATATGACTCGACTTAGCAACCATGTAATCAATTAGATAATTAACTTGGGTTTAAACAAATGTTGTCACAATAATGCACTAAAGATGAGTGCATACAAGGTAGGCTAAGGCGATTTGGGTGTATATTTAAGTGGGGTGTAAACAAATTCTTCCTTTAAGTAAAATGCTTAAAGGTCGAAACGAAAAGATAGGCTCTGAGGGGTGTACTAGGGGTATCGTGTACTAAAAATGAGTACAACGCAAAGGGTGTGGGAGAATTACTTGACCAATGTAGCCAATGTAATTATAACAAAAACACAGGTGTAAAACATGGGTTAATCCTAATGCCTCTTATCATGTAGTAAATCTAACTACACGAATGTAGTCTCACTTGTGGCCTCGGAATGGTCCTAACGCAAGTTCTAGAATCTAAGTGCTACCGGTACACACATCATAGCATAAATGCTTTTCCTACCAATTCTAGGGGCGAACCTCACATATTTGGGGGTGGAAAATTTTTTAGTGGTACGGTTTTTGTGCTAGTCATATAACTCCTATCCGTGAGACGCTCATTAAGATCAAAGTTTCACTCCTATATGTTGTAAAAAATTTTAAATTTGGCACTAAAATTACCTTAACAAGTATTTCTCTCAGTTTTATTACACATCTACCATCAAACAAACAAAAATCAAGCGCAATTGTATTCTCAAAAATCGTACTTTTACCCTCCCCTTACACTTAAGATGAACATTGTCCCCAATGTTCAAATAACAAGATGTAAAAGCATAAAGTAAAAGAATGAAATCAAATACTCCCCTGATTCGCTCGTTGGATAGTGAAATCACACGGTTAAATCTTCCTCCAAAGAGAATGTTGAAGCTCCATGACTAATGCATCGCCATAAGCTTGATTCCATAAACATCTCCTTGTCTAAAATAACCTGTTGAACCTGAGAAAACAAACTCGAAAACCTGCATAACATCGGCGGGATAAAATCTATATATAAGGATATAATGCTTGTGGAATGATAACTTTGCAGATTCCTGGAGATTATAAGTTGGAGATTTTAATAAAAACTTTTTTAAAAACAAAACTTTCAAAAATTTCTGGAAATTAAATCTGACGCCGTCAGGTTATAAACCCTGACGCCGTCAGAAATGACCTGACAAAAATTTTCATTTTAAGTTTCCGGAAAATTTCTGGAAAAACCTTTACCTTACTTCCTGGAAATCCTGCAAAACATCATTATGACTCGATACAAGCATTTGACTCAAACAAATACGAATATGTATGTTAATTTATTATTATTACGATTCATGTTAATTTGTGTTCTAATAAACCGATTTAGATTTCCCTTACACTTATCTTTTGCAAAATACCTTTATATGTAGTTAAGACGAAGTTAAAAACAACATAAAGCATTTTCACAAATTACTTTTGAACATGAATCAATAAGAATAAAAATTAAACACACATACGAAACAAATAAAACAAACACACAACCAAATAAACACACAAAGCAAATAAAATAAATAAAGCTTGGGTTGCCTCCCAAGAAGCGCTTGTTTTTGTTCGAGTCACGAGCCTGACTCTACCCTTATTTAACAAAAATAGGGGAGGTTTTCCCTACACTTAGGATTAAGTGCGGGTGAAAGTAGCGATACACACCCTTAGGGTGTGAATATGCCACGTGAGGTGAAGGGGGTGAGTGAATGGCTTCCTTCATCCTAAAACTACCCGGATAATATCGGTTGATGGGTGGGTTGGTTCCTCTTTTTTCTCCTAGATGTAAATCTAAGGATGAAAAGTTGTGTAAAGGTTGAGGTTCCAATTCATCAACACTAGGAAATTCCCTAGAACTATGAGTAAGGTCATCACTAAAAGTGTGCAAACCTATATCCTCTAGTTGTGCTTGGTCCAAGGGTTCTACCTCCATCGGGATTCCTAAAGTCTCTTCTACTTCTTCCGGGTAAGTCACGGGCGGTGTGGGTGTGCCTCAAATGATGGTTGAGTATTTTGTGGGCTTATGGTGTTTACCTCATTATTCCACGTGTCAAGATCACCTATATCCTCGTCAATTGTTTTCTTAGGTAGTGATAATAACAAACCTAGTGCTTCATCCAACTTATGATTTATTGATACGGCTCTATCCACAATTCCTTGGCAAACTAGGCCGCTTTTCCTATTAGCCTCACTAAAACAAGATCCTAAACATGGAGGTTGTTCATAAGAATCTATCCTAGGTGAAGGCTCATATGATTCATAAGTGTCTCTAAATGAGGTATTTTGAACTTCTTGGTGTTCTAGCCACTCAACCATATCTTGCAATCTTAGAAATCTAAGTGAAAGGTCCATTTGAAGCAAATTACAAACAAAATCACAAAGAAAAGATAGACTACGAGAAAACTACAAAATAAAAAGAAAATATCTCACTTGATAGGAATCTTGTGAGTAGACCTAATAAAAATAAAATTTCAACCTAAGCAATAACTACTCCCCGGGCTGCGGCGCCAAAAACTTGATGCGTGGGTTTTGCAACCTTACAACAGGTTTTACCTCTCGAGGGATCTCAAGAGGCTTACAACCCCACCAGGCAGTGTACCTGACCGATGTAGTATAGTGTAGAGGTAAGTACGGGGGATTGATCGTTCTCCACAGGGAATAGTGTTCGTTAGGTGTGAAAGGCTACTCTAATTAGGTCTAAGGGTTGAGGAAGATTCTTTTTATGTTTTTATATTTTATGAAAGCAAGTAAAATCTCGGGTTTTGAAGGAGTGGGCGGAATTAGTTGCTAGTCAACTAACCCAAATTACTACAAATGCAAATAAAATAAAATAACAAAAATGAAAAGTGGTGAGAAACTTATGTGTAGAGGAATGTGTTTACTTAGATTTCCTTACTCCCTAACTATCTTTTACCGGTTAATTAGTGTGTATTAGTCGCGTGGATGACGGGTGTATTCCTTAATACCATTCGTGGGGTGGCGTACTTACTTCCCCAAACTCTACAAGCTCCTACTTCACTCCTATGTCGAGCCGGCTAGGAAGCTCCTAACATGGGATCACTAGAATTCGCTTGTGCATTAAATACAACCATAAAAACCTTTAGTACGCATTTGGTTCATGTTTCTTAAGACGTTCAAGCAAGTTACCGAATAGGAAGTTAGCCAGTTTTCTTAAGCCTAACATAGATAAACAATCATCCAATACAACTAACAACACACTAACAACCAATAATCAATAGCTAGGTTTCATTAGATCTAAGCAAACACAAGATAAAATTAGCCTAACATGTTAAACAAAAGACAAGCATAAGATAGAATCAAACAACACATAGACATATTGAATGATTAATTGATAACTTATCTTTCAATGAAACATGGAAGATCTCAGGGCAAAAAGCCCTGAAAAAGTAGCTAAAATCGTCTTAGGGTTTTATCCCAAAATTCCACACACTAAGCTCTCCCTTATTACAAAAAATTAGAAAACTATATATAGACTTTGACATCTGACGGTGTCACCTTATGCATTGTGACGCCGTCACCTCGCCGCTTTTAGGGTTCCCGGATGACCATCTTGACGCCGTCCCTCTTTAGCTCTTCAAAAATCCATTCTGGCTTATCAAGGCTTGACGCCGTCGGATCATGAACGTGACGCCGTCCCCTTATGATTTAAGCCGTGACGCCCTTGATTTAGTTAAAGCGTGACGCCGTCAGAATTCTCATGCAAACTCACTGGCCCGTCATGAGTAAATTTCACATCCAACTTTTCTTGCCAAAGCATGACGCCGTCCCATGTTAATTGTGACGCCGTCAAGAGTAACTTTTAGCCGATTCTTGAGACTTTGCCGTTTTCTTCACTTTTATGCTCCAAAAACGTCCAAAATGCCTCCTTTTCCAGATTTCTCCTCAAAAGTACCTAAAATGACAAAAGGAACGATTTAGGGCAATATTTGATCAAATAAATACGATTTCGGGCTTAAATGACCCCTTAAAAGCGGTACACTTTTCGCCTCATCATTGATTATGATGAACAAGAATCGGAGACCACAACGGAAGTGGTGAAAATTGCTAGCTCTAAGAGCACACCACTTGTCCCACCTCCAGAACCGGTTTATCGTATCGAGATTGTCAATTCTGTGAATGAAATTAAAACCTTTTCAAATAACAATTCTATTTCATCTCCAGAATCTGTCCTTTCCGACTCTTCACCTTCTCTCACACCGGTTGAGGGAAGTATTTCCACTATGGAAGAGCTCGAGGTTTTCCTTAGTGATGAGCCAATTTCTCCAGAAAACGATGACACCATCTTTGATCCGAAGGGAGATATTCGTTTAATTGAAGAATTGCTATACAATGAGCCGTCATCTTCACTCCCTCCGACGGAAATTAAAGAAGAAAAGCCGCCTACATCCGTTCAAGTTGTTGATTCTAAATCAGAAGAACAAAGTAGTGGCAGTACCACTTCTAGTATTGATTTTCTTCTTGAGGAGTTCACCAATGAACTCGCTCACATCGATCCAATCCCACCGGGGGATAAGGACGATGACTTTGATTTTGAATCTGATCTTAAAGAATTGAAATTTTTGCTGAACCGTGATCCATCTAAATGTGATTCTTATCCCGAGGAGTTCACCGATGAACTCGCTCGCGACGATCCAATTCCATCAAAAAATGATGATGATCTTTTTGACTTTCATGCTGATCTTAAAGAAGTTGAAAATCTTTTATACCATGCTCCATCACTTGATTTTTACTCCGAGCCTAATGATTTCCAAAGTGATGACGACCTCTTCGATTTTGGGGCTGATCAAACCAAATGGAAAAATCTTTTATATGGCAAACCTACTGATGAAAAAGACCCTAAAATGGAAACCATAATTGAGGATGCTACAATTGTTTCTGATGACTTATCTCCTCATTCACCCGAGGATGGTTTCCTTTTCTCCATTGAGTCCTCCATCGAGTACCCTGCTGAGTTTTCTTGTGAAGACAAAGTGTTTAATCCAGGCATACTCGATGATGGTGAAATTCATTCTTTGATGAAATTGACTCTTGATAAGAATTTAAAGTTTCCTGCCTCATCTAAGAAACTTTTAATTCTGGAGAAAAGTGATTCCCCTCTACTTCTTTCTGATCAAAAACTCCCGTTCTGCACGGAGTTATCTCTGATTGAAACTTTACTATCATTTCCAACCGGAAATGAAAACAAAGTTTTTGACCCCGACATCACCGCTTTCATCTTCTGAAGCCGTGGGTATCTCATCGGAATGGAACTTTCATATGCTTCAATGTTTATCAAAACATTTTGAATGAAAGTCCGATTGAGATTATCTCTTCCACTTGCTCCCCCAAGGACAACTAAATTTGGGGTCGAGTCAAGCTACGTGACTCGGTTATCAAAAACAAAGCACTTCGTGGGAGGTACCCCATGCTTATCCATATATCTTCTTATCTATTTTCTAATAAAGTGACGTGAGGAGGGCCACCTCTTCCATTTCTTGTGTTTTGTGTTTTTCTGTGATCTGTCCAGGATTTTCCTGAATTATGAAGACTCTCGTGCTCGTGGTTTGCTTCTCTCCACTCGAGTTTCATCATTCGTTGCTCATCCGATATCCTTAATCTTATCGTCTAACGTTTATCTTTGGCATAATTAATAAACGGCTTTAGATTTATGCAGGAGAACCCTTACCTTTAAGACATTGAGGACAATGTCTCGTTTTAGTCTGGGGGGGGTGATCTTTCGATTCGATTTTTGCCTTGCATTTTTGGTGTTTACTCACGCAACCCTGTTTTTCCTCAAAAATTGAAAAAATCCAAAAAAATGAGAAAATTTTAAAAATTTTTGCAAAAATATAATAAATGTTGACATTTTGTTGACTTTCCGCTGGTGAGAGTAGGAATAAAATTCTGACTTGATCGGGTGTGTTGAGCCCTAGCTTGTCCCTTTAACCATTTATAATATATAAGCTCGTGCTAGTCTTTTACACAAGGAGCTATAAAATGCGAATTCTTTTTAAGAGTTTGCAAGTTCCCGTATCGACTTTATATATGCATGGCTTGATTATTAGGCTAAGCATTCGCGGATCTTATTATTTAAGATTTTAAATTTGCGAAGAACGAGAAATGATAGAGTTGTTTATAAGTTAGATTGCTAAACGTGGAGTAGTTGGATCTCTTTAGAGCTCATCAAAGTTACTTGTGGCTTTTTGTTCCCATAAGCTTGTTTCACCCAAAAAAAAAAAGAAAAAAAAAAAATATATATATATATATATATAGAAATCTAGGAATATTTAAAGATATTTTGGTTTTGGCGATAATTAGTTTTATTTCTTCCTTAGAGAATCCTTGCTTATGAAAGTTGGGTACACATCAAGGTACTGCCAGTGTTACGGTGTAATAGGCAACTGATTCCTGATAGTACGTGCTATTGTCTCTATTGCTATAAAATCCGTAGGACTCGGGATTTGGCAAAATATATAATGAATAATGAATAATAATAATAATAACCAAAGCCGATAAAAGTTTTCTGTTTCCAAACGGTTCGCTCCCGTTGACTCAGACTTCAAAAAGGCAGAGGAAAAATATCCAAGGTCAAAATAAGACTCCCGATTCTTGACGGTTCGCTGCCGTTGTCAAGGTTGTTTAAAAGGCCGAGGAATAATAATATGTGCTTAATAATGTTAAAAAAATGCCAAATTTCGACTCCGGGGGTATCCTAATAAAAGCTTCTGTCTCTGGACTCGTAGATGAGTTGTTTCGGTCGTATATAAAAGGGATATCCTCAAAATCGTGTTAAATCAGAGACCTTGATGTGGACCTCATTTTTGTATGCAACGGTTTTCGAGGGAAGGTTTGGAAACTACTTAGCGTCTAAACTAGGTATCTTTATCGGACTAAAAATTATCGAAATGAGAATTTGAAGAAATTCATTTCTCACCAAAAATAAAATAAATAGAGGAAAATAGGAATTTGGGAACGAGAAGTAATACACAATTAACTTTCATGGGTAGTGATAACAATCTAACTTGTAAATGACAATGATTTCGTTTTTAAGCTTAGTTTGGGGACTTGTGAAAAATCAGGAACGACAAATTTTATCCGTATGGTCACTTCTTTATGAGTCGTGTTTCCTACTCGTTGACCCTAAAAGTTATCGTGAGATAATGATTGTCAACAAAACCGTCACATGATAATAAGAAAATACAAAAATAGAATAAAAAGGAAAATCGGGGAGTTTTTAAAACTTTGGATTTCTTGATCTCTTTTGAAAATTTTGCTACTTTTCAAAGTTAGTAAAAAGAGGTTAGAAATTTTTAGTTTCAAAAACGTGTTTTCATAACATTGCGTGAGGACACAGCAATATCTTAGTCTGGGGGAATTTTGGTATGTGCTTATTCACATACCTTTTATTTACCAAATCAAGACCAAAATGACCAAAAACTAACCATAAATGCCAAAGATAATGTGTTTTTGTGTTTGTTTCTATGCAGACACGGATATCATAAAATAGGGACAAAATCAAGCAAAAACCGGGAAAACGAGCACGAGATTTGGAAAAGGTCAAAAGCCGAAGCCGGGAATCAAATTGTCAAAGTCTATGCTCAAAAAGTCTCCAAAGATCCTTGAAGAATCAAAAATATTACAAGAATGGCCCTTGGATTTATTTTGGAAAATTGGCAGAATAAGTCCCTGAAATTTCAGAATGTGCACAATTGGTCCTTATCAGTTTACACTTTACACAAAACCTATTAATCCCAAAACCTTATATCCGGATTTATAATTCCTCAACCCAAAATAAAAACCCAACACCATTTAATACCCAACTCCCCTACAGCCCATATTAAACTCAAGCCCACTTCCTTTTATAATTAAAACCCGAAGCCCACTTCTTTATCCTTTATCCGACCCAAACCACAAAACCCGGTCAACTCTCATTAAAGTAAAGTCAAATAAATATTAAAAAAAAAAAAAAAAAAAAAAAAAAAACCCACACCCGCCTTTTACTCTTTCCCCCAATTTACCCAGTACCTTAGAACCCTAATTA
The DNA here is from genome assembly GCA_021014915.2 of Artemisia tridentata subsp. tridentata. Classification (NCBI taxonomy): domain Eukaryota; kingdom Viridiplantae; phylum Streptophyta; class Magnoliopsida; order Asterales; family Asteraceae; genus Artemisia; species Artemisia tridentata. The sequence goes on along the minus strand of CP139509.1, from coordinate 520,837,168 downwards.
CCCGTACGAGAAAATTACAGCAATTAAAGGTAGAGTTGTCCTTGCACGCATTTCTAGGAGCTTCCTGACATGTCAGGAATGACATGTCAGCGAAATGGAGCCCTCCTATTGGCTGGGAGTGCGTGGCCATTTGATCCAAGGGCCAAGGATTGATGGAGTGACGTTCAAGATTGATCTGAGGGTTGATATCACATCAAAGAAGCACAATGGGCACGGATTGATGATGTAGCAGCCTAGAACCTTCACAACTTGGCTATAAAAAGCCCTCCCCTCTCCTCAGTTGATCATGTAATTTTTAAGTAGTTTTTATGCAATTTTTAGATTAATGTTATGCTGTAGTTTTTAATTCACAAATGTATTCTCAGATTTTCATTTGTAATTTGAAAGTTTTATTAATGAAAAATAGTTTGTTTGATATTTAATTTGTGTTTCCTTAGTTCTAATTAGCTTATTACTGTTTCATCAGCTTATTCTCACTAAATTCAAGCTTATTTAACTTTCTATTTTGCATAATTGTTCATTTTATCCAAAAAATCCAAAAACATTGAAAAATATTTCAAAAATACAAAAATATTTCAAACTTCAGCTTTAATAAGCTATTTTATCATTTGTATAAGCTCATATAAGCTTATTAGCTTATTGTGAGTATTCCATTTGTTTCAACTCTGACTCAGTTCCAAAAAGCTAAAAAAGTCAACAAAAGTCAACTATGGTAAAAAAATATGCTATGGATGATAAGCTAGCCATGGATGAGCTTATGGATCTTTACCTAGCTTATCTCTGATAAGCTAGGAGCTTGTAGCTGCCCTAGGGGTGCCTCTTTTAAGCTGAGGTCCCAAGTGAGTACCAAATTTCCATTTTAAAGCTTATTTTCTGTATAATTCTGTTTTAGCTTATAATACTGCTTATTTGTTGATGACTTTTGTTTTTTAGGTGATAAGTAATTTAGATGATCATAGGGTATTTGATAGTATAGCTTAATTCAGGAAGTTATAGTGTAATTTTGCAAATTCAGTAGATAAGGGAGTGTTAGGTTTTAAGGTATTTTTGGTAATAAGTCAGTAGGCACTGTTCATGTCCAATAAGTTGTAGTTTGATTGAGCTTGTGGGATGTTATAGAAGTTGATTTGATAAGATTTTAAGCTTTATTGAATGATTTGAGGTTTTTGGATCCATAGTTGCAAAATTAGAATAGTAAACTGCCTTATTAAGTTTCCAAATAAGCTGAGCTTATCTGAACCAACTTTTGGCATTTATGAGTCCATAATAGTTGTTAAAGAGAGATTCCAGGATTTGGTGTGGTTTGGTCAAGGATCAAAAGAAATAAGGGGCAAATATCATTCCTGCTGCATCAGGAACTTTAGTGCAGACTTGCACTAAGTGACTGCTGATCTCAGCCACTTATCAGCTTAAGCTCTTGGAAATTTTGCATGACATTGTATCTATAAGTAGTTTATAGTGTTGGTTTGAGATTTCTGAAATTGGATTTCATTTCTAAGCTTATTAGATAGCTTAATATCTGTCTGCAAATAAGCCCCTTAAGTCAGCTCAGGCCTGCAACATTTTAAGTTCCCATATGCATCTGTGTTTGGCCCAAATTGAAGTAGCAATTGGATCTAAATTTTGGGCATTTTTGGATTATAAGTTGTCAGTTGTATAAGCTTTGATATTCAGCTCTTGGTTTTCCCCGAAGAGCTTTTGGCAAGCTTTTAGATCAGCTGCAAGTTGGCTGAATACTCATTTGTTTCTGCACTATTATTTGAACTGTTCTGCTGCTTAATTGCTTATTCTGGATGTTTCTTTGTGCTTATTAAGTTGTTGCAAGCTTCTATTAGTGTGCTTATTCATATCTGAGCTTTTGATAATTTTTGGCACTGTTTGGTTTATTTTAAGTGCTTTTTGCTACTGCTTATTCCCCATTACTGCTTATTAGGGTTTAGTAGAGTTCCAATCTCATTTTTCATAGTTTCTAAATATCATTTAAGATTTTTCTGCATAGTTTCATATCTTTCTAAAGTCATTTACTATTTTTAAACCTTTTAATTAGTTTCTTTTGGTTTTTAATTCATAAAAAATAAATAAAAAGTCAAAAAAATAAATTTCTTTTTTCTAAAATTTTCTTTTTATATTTAGAATTTAAGAAAAATTATTTTACATTTTTAGGACTTAGAATTTAGAAAATCACTTTTTAATTACGTTTTTAAAATTCGTAGCGTACGTTTTAAAAGTTCAATTTTCGTTTTTAGAATCATATGCTTAGTTTACTTGTACCCTTGGCTTAAGTAGTTGTTTTCATTTATTATTTCATTATTCGTAGTGTAAAACCCCAAAATATCACTCTTTTCACACCATTCACTTCACAAATTCAACACCGTTACGACAACTCGACTTCAACCTTCGTTGGGACTACGACCCGGGGAAATACATCCGTTGCGTTTCCTTTGGAAAATAAATATACTATAAATAGACAAATCAAGCTACCACAGGTTTTGCATTTGATTGCAGAAGTAGACTCAGTAAACTGAGAGGAGGTCTTGGGAGTTCCTCTTCTAGTCTTAATGACCTTCTCATGTCCTGAGGTGTCATGAGTGAGATCTCCACAAATATCATAACTGTTGTACATTAGACAATCCTTAGGAAGGTGGTCATTGAAGCCACAGTGTGGGCAAGGTGCAAAAGTTTTGGCCTTTTGTTTCTGTTTCTACTTAGAATCAGAGGGATACTTTAAAGCTTGTGCCTTAAAGTTTGCCATCTTTGATGTGGCTATGTATGATTGGTAATCAGAGGTCCTGTGATCTTCCTTTTTGCATATCATGCAGTAAAGGATTCTAAAACAATCATCAGTGGAATGATTGGTATAGTGACACAGCTCATACCTTTGCAGAGGTTTGGAGGGTTTTGGTTTGGTGCTTGAGGAAGCTGATTTGGGTTCTTTCATCTTAGATTCAGAAGGCTTCTCAGAAGATTCAATCTTCTCACTCAGTTTCCTGACAAGCTCATCCAACTGATCAATTTTTGAGTCAGGGCTTTCTGTTTTTACTTCAGAAGGGACTGAAGTTGATGAGTCATCAGTATGAACTGAGACTTCATGGGTTTGCCTTTGCAGGATGGTTTTTCCCATTCCTGGCTTCTCCTTTGGAGAATGCTGAGAGTAGACCAATGGTGTGAGGTCTGAGCTTGGTGCAGCTCCCTGAAGGACTTTCAGAGGTGGGAGTGGTGTAAATGATTCTGATTCAGACTCATTGACTGACTCAGTACTACTGGGTTGGTCAGTGAGTCCAAGCATATTTTTCAGAGCCTGACTTTCAGGAAGCAAGATTTTCCCATTCTCAAAGTTTGGTAACTTACTGACTGGGTTGTCCCAGATAATTCATTCAGTTGACTTGGGTTCCATTTCATGCTCAAAAGATATTGACCGGATCTAAACACACACATTGTGTTGGGGATACTTTGAGTATATACTTGATAGCACGCGGAATTTACTACCAAGTACTTAGAAGAATATGAGTATGTGTTTGGTGATTGATCAAGTAAAACAATAAGAACAAACGATATCAACCAAACTATCACTTCAATATATCAAACGATTACAATATGAACATGAAGGATATTAGGTATTCGGTATTAGATGTATTCGATATATATAAACCCTAATCTAAGGATCTCCTTTTATAATTCAAAGACTCCTATACAAGTAAAACATCTAACCGAATCATTCTTTACAAATAAGATATATACCATATCTTTTCTATATTTATCATCACACGTTTTCACCTTGATCTCTTAAGCAGTCCTAACTGTTCTTACTTCAGCAGTCCTAACTGTTCTTCCATCAGCAGTCCTAACTGTTCTTGTATACTTCAACCGTACTAACTGCTTAACTTTAATTCCCAACAATCCTCCCCTAAACTTATGATTTCGATGCAAATCAATAAGTTTCTTGAATTAAACATCTGATTACGTTGATGGGGTGGATTCTTTCAAACACTTGACTTAAATCTCGAAACACTTTGGGAATTATCTTCACATATCATACTCTTTTTAGTCAACTCTTCACAAATTACCAAAATTAATTTAATTCCATCAAGGAATTAATTCCTTATACCAACCCAAGAGTTAATTCTTCATATCAACCACGCATTGAATGTCATTAAACCTTCATTAACTCTATAAAAACTCACATATCCACACAAAAACTTCAACACAGATCTTTAACTCTTCAATCACAATGAATTCTTCTCCACCAAACATTATAGAAATCTCATCCGACTCTTCTTCAGATTCTGAAGATTCAGGTTGGAAAAACTATTTTCCACCAAACTATTCTTCAACTTCAAGAGTTAATCTTTCAAAGAAAAAGACTGAAATATCCTCGTCCGATGAACCTTCAACAGATGAACTTCCTCCTTATGTGGATGATTCATCCTCCTCTTCGTCTGATGATGATGATCTTCAAAAACTATTAGACTTACTAACAAAAGAATTTGAAAAAGCTGCATCATCAGTGAAGATCCCTGTTCCAAAGAAGAAGACTGAGAAGAAGCAAGTTCCATCTCCAAGAACAGTAGTGCTTGCACTCCCTTGCAAGAAGGTGTCTGACTTCATGGGTAGCAGAGGAGCCCGCAGCAAAACCATGCCGGATATCCTTGGAAAAGGAAAAGGAAAGCTTGAGTAGTTGTGTTGTGTTTGTGTTGTGTAGGTTGTTTTGTTGGTAGTTTTGTTGGTAGATTTTGTTGGTTTTTCACCTGTGAAGCTCGTATGTAATGAATCATCTTTAATGAATAGACTTTTTATGTTCTTCTTTAACATCAATCATCTCTGACTCTTAATTCCTCCCCTGAATTTCATAATCATCAATCATCTTTAACAGCAACTAGAACAAACTTTAATCCTCCCCTGTTTGAAAGAATCCTCACCATCAGATGAACTAGAACATAAGTTATCCAAGCTCAGCATCCAATATGACCATTTGTACAAGTTACCATCAATTCAGTTGTTTAGTTTCAAACTGCTCTCAACACTTCCAGATGTATTACCTTCTGAGAGAGGTGTATCACAGAGCATAAACTCAGTAGGAACTAAGTTTTGAACAATCAGTACAAACTGGTGAAGCCAGCAGTTCAAACTGTTAACTCCAGCAGTACTAACTGTTAGCAAAAAGTTTTCAGAGATAAAATCAATTTTTAATTTTAATGTGGATTCGAAAACATTTTTGTCCACTTATAGTTTTTAGCAAACTATCAGCTATGAACGGATTTGACTTGTCTTTACCAATAGCCGTTTGCTATGGACTAGCCAACTCTTCACACTTAGATTTGGTGAGTTGATAACCAACCAGTTTTTGGTAAACTGTCAACCATAAACGGATTTGAGTAGTCTTTACCAGAAACCGTTTGATCTGGACTAGTTGATTAGACATGGTGAATCAATTACCATTTGTTGTGTGACAAGCATTCACACTTGACAATCCAAATCACCATACTTTGTAAAGCACAATCCAAAGCAAAAAGCTTTTCTTAACCTGAAATGTTAGTCCAAAACCAAAGAAAACACAATACACAATATTCTCTTTTACAGTTATCACAATTGACTAACAAATTCACAAGCAGTACTAAAAATATTCAAGCAGTCTCAACTATACAAATAGCACAACTAACAGTACAAAAATCAAAAACATTTAGACATTAATCTTTTGAAGGATTAAGCATTCCAATACCTGTTACCAAGTACTGAAATCTGCTTACATCAAAACCTTTTGTTAAGAGATCAGCAAAGTTGTCATCAGTGTATATTTTAACAACTTGTATTAACTTCTTTTCAGCACAGTCTCTTATAAAATGATGTCTAATTTCAATGTGTTTAGTTTTTAAATGTTGAACTGGTTTCTTAATGATACACATTGTACTGTTATTGTCTATATGTATAATTGTGTTTAAGAAATTGTACCTATAATCAAGCATCTGGTTTTGAATCCATAGAACTTGAGCACAACAACTTGCAGCTGCCACATATTCTGCTTTAGTAGTAGATGTGGCCACCATAGTCTGCTTCTTACACTGCCAAAGAGATTAATCTTCGACCTAAGAACTGACAACCACCTGTTGTAGACTTTCTATCCATGCTAGCACCAGCATAATCAGAATCAGAGAATGCAACAAGATCAAATGCAGACTCTTTAGGATACCATAGTCCCAAGTTAGGCTGACCTTTAAGGTATCTGAAGATTCTTTTTACTACTGTGAGATGAGACACCTTAGGAGTTACTTGGAATCTTGCACAGACACAAACAGCAAACATAATGTCAGACCTAGATGATGTAAGATACATCAGAGACCCAATCATAGATCTATACATGTGCACATCCACATCTTCACCACTGTGATCCTTTAATAACAAATGTGTCTCCTTGTCAATTGGTGTGCTAGCAACCTTGGCATCTGTGAATTGAAATTTCCTTAAAATTTCACCAACATATTTATCCTGAGAGATAAATATACCATCTGACTTTTGCTGTACTTGAAGACCTAGGAAGAAAGTAAGCTCTCCCATAGAACTCATCTGAAATTGGTCTTTCATCAGCTTTTCAAACTCCTTACACATTTGTTTCTTTGTAGAACCAAAAATGATGTCATCTACATAGACTTGTACCAGTAGAATATCACCCTTGTCCTTTTTAATAAAAAGAGTTTGATCAATTTTCCCTCTATGAAACCCATTCTTCAGAAGATATTTAGCAAGAGTTTCATACCAAGCTCTTGGAGCCTGATGCAATCCATATAGAGCTTTCACCACCTTATAAACCTTGTCAGGATGCTCTTGGTCTATAAAACCTGGAGGTTGTGAAACATAAACCTCTTCATCAATAGTACCATACAGAAATGCACTTTTCATATCCATTTGATAGACCATAAACCCCATAAATGAAGCATAAGCAAGAAATAATCTTATTGCTTCAATCCTGGCAACTGGAGCAAAAACTTCCTCATAATCTATACCCTCCTCCTGAGTATAGCCTTGAGTAACCAATCTTGCTTTTTTCTTTATCACAATGCCCCTCTCGTCCTTCTTGTTCCTAAATACCCACTTTGTACCAATCACTCTCATTCCCTTTGGTAGATCAACCAGAACCCAAACATTTTGAATTTTGAATTGAAGTAGCTCTTCTTGCATAGCTTCAACCCAACTTGATGACTCTAAAGCCTTTAACACATTCTTGGGTTCAACCTGAGATAGAAAGCATACAAACATACACTCATTCTCATCTTCATGATGTTTCTCTTCATAAACCACACTGAGAAATCCATGATGATCTGGGTCTTGAATTTGCCTTCTGGTCTTGACTCCAGATTGTACATCTCCTATGATATTGGTAAGTGGATGATTCCTATGTACAATAGTATGGGGAGTAGAAGGAGCTGCATAGCTGGTAGGCATGTTTTGCAGACCATCTCCAAGGAAATCAAACTCATCAGCTTGAGAAGCAGTATCAACTGGTGAATCAAGATGAGGTTGACTTAGTCCAGCAGTATCAATATTTTGCTCAGCATTTGGAACTTGAGGTTGAGCAGTACTAACTCCATTGGAACTGCTCGTTGGAATTTGAGCTTCTTTACCATTCTGACCACTTGTTTCAGCAGCATCTTTCTCTTTGTCTACACCACTTGATGAAGGAATATCATTTTTCTTTGTAGAAGATTCATTCACAGGACTTTCTTCCATGACAGGTATGAAAATGCAATCATTATCTTCCTCCTCTGAACCTGCATCATTGTTAGTATTTGTACCTATAACAGGCACATAATTCGTGAAATCTGAAAGACTGTCAATATCAAAGATCCAATCGGGACCTACACCTGCAACATTTGGTTTATTCTCCAAAAATTCTATGTGCAGATTTTCTTCTACATGTTTGGTGCTTGTATTGTACAACCTAAAAGCCTTACTGTGCAGAGAATAACCAACAAAGAAACCTTCCTCAGATTTCCCATCAAACTTTCCTAGTTGGTCTTTGGTATTAAGGATTGTAACATGACAACCAAAAGGTCTCATGAAGCTTAAAGCAGGGGTTCTACCTCTAAGAAGCTCATAAGCAGTCTTATTGTGAGGTTGTTCAACTAAAACCCTATTTAATACATAACAAGCAGTGCTAACTGCTTCAGCCCAAAATGAAACTGGTAGCTTAGAGTCAGCTAACATTGTCCTAGCAGCCTCTATAAGAGTCCTATTCTTTCTCTCAGCTACACCATTTTGCTGTGGGGTTCTAGCTACACTAAACTCCCTCTTAATACTTTTTTCTCTGCAAAAGTCATCCATCACTCTATTCTTAAATTCAGTCCCATTGTCACATCTGATTATTTTAACCTTCTTATCAACTAGGTTTTCTACTTCAACAATGAAGGTCTTAAGTATTTCACTTGTCTCATCCTTAGTTTTCATAAAGAATACCCAAGAAAACCTACTATAATCATCAGTGACAACAAGGCAGTATCTCTTAAAATTCAAGCTATTCACAGAAGTATGACCAAATAAGTCCATATGCAATATATATAAAGCTTGAGAAATAGAGTTCTGGGTCTTTGGCTTACACGAGGCTCTGTGTTGCTTACCCTTAAGGCAAGAAACACAAGTTTGGTCATTGAGAAAAGTTTTGTTTGGTAAACCTCTTACCAACCTATGTTTAGCAATATTGTTAATGGTTTTAAAATTAACATGACCAAGCCTCCTGTGCCACAACATTGATTCTTCCAATGTGGCTTTTGCAACAAGACAAGTAAGTCCAACCTTAGGAACTAGTTTATTCATCTCAACACTGTATGTATTATCCTTTCTAGGGATTTTAAGCAATACTTGACTTTCATCAGGTAGCTTGAAATCAGGAGAAAGTATAAGACAATCAGTATCAGTAAATAGAACTTTGTTCTGTTTATCACAAATTTGTGATACACTGAAAAGATTGTACTTAAGTTCTGGTACATAATACACATTTTCAAAATCAAGGTTAACAGTTTTAATTACCCCATTACCAGTAATTCTTCCTCCAACAACACCACCAAAGACAACTGGTCCTCCATCCAGAGCAATAAAGTCTGAAAGATATGACATGTTGCCTGTCATGTGCCTTGAACACCCACTGTCTGAATATCCTCTATCTTCTTTGCCATTTGAGGGATGTTCCTGCACACAAAATAAAGGTGTTAGTTTCTTTTGGGGATCCAAACCATCACTGGTTTGGATCTGCCTTGTGCATCAAGATAAGAAAACTTGTTTGAGGTCTTTGATGCACCATTGGGTTGGGTAGAATTTTTAACCCAATGTGCTGAGGCCTTGACAGCATTGCCCCTATTTACCTTAACATTTGAGTGCCTAGCAGTAAGATTTGCTGGTCTAGCAGTTGGAAATGCTGACCTAGCAGTTGGAACTGCTTGTTTAATCTTAGGCACCCACTTCTGATTAGTCATTGCTGTTTTCTGATTAAAATGCCTTTTAACTGTTTGTGCATGATTTGAAAATTGTTTTGCACTTGAAACAGTTTGCTTGTTTTTAAACCACTTATTTTGACTAGCAGTTGAAACTGTTTTGATGCCAGTCTTTAACATAACAGCTTTAGGTGACATCTTATGATTTGCATTAGGGTTTTTCAATCTAGTTGGACTATTTTGAGTTATCCTAGCATTGTTATTCCTGTTCACCCTTGCATTCCCAGTAACCCTCTTTTTCAATGGGTTCGAATCACAATAAGCAGCCATATGATCAAAACTTCCACAAACAAAACATACTTTTCTAATCATAGCAAACTTGTCATCCATTTTCTTAGATTTTGAGTGATTCTAGTTCCTATGACTACTCTCAGAACTTGATGATCTGTTCTTAGTCCTATACATCTCAGCATATCTGATGAAACGAAAAGTGTACCGCTTTTAAGGGGTCATTTAAGCCTTAAATCGTATTTATTTGATCAAATATTGCCCTAAATCGTTCCTTTTGTCATTTTAGGTACTTTTGAGGAGAAATCTGGAAAAGGAGGCATTTTGGACGTTTTTGGAGCATTAAAGTGAAGAAAACGGCAAAGTCTCAAAAATCGGCTAAAAGTTACTCTTGACGGCGTCAGACTTTACTCTGGACGGCGTCATGCCTTGGCAAGAAAAGTTGGACGTGAAATTTATTCATCACGGGCCAGTGAAAATAGCATGTGAATTCTGACGGCGTCACGCTTTAACTTGATCGAGGGCGTCACGGCTTAAATCATAAGGGGACGGCGTCACGTTCATGGTTCGACGGCGTCAAGCCTTGATAAGCCAGAATGGATTTTTGAAGAGCTAAAGAGGGACGGCGTCAAGAAGGTCATCCGGGAACCCTAAAGCGGCGAGGTGACGGCGTCACACTCCATAAGGTGACGCCGTCAGATCCAAAAATCTATATATAGTTTTCTAATTTTTTGTCATAAAGGAGAGCTTAGTGTGTGGAGTTTTGGGAGAAAACCCTAAGACGATTTTAGCTACTTTTTCAGGGCTTTTTGCCTTGAGATCTTCCATGTTTCATTGAAAGATAAGTTATCAATTAATCATTCAATATGTCTATGTGTTGTTTGATTCTATCTTATTCTTGTCTTTTGTTTAACATGTTAGGCTAAATTTATCTTGTGTTTGCTTAGATCTAATGAAACCTAGCTATTGATTATTGGTTGTTAGTGTGTTATTAGTTGTATTGGATGATTGTTTATCTATGTTAGGCTTAAGAAAACTGGCTAACTTCCTATTCGGTAACTTGCTTGAACGTTTTAAGAAACATGAACCAAATGCGTACTAAAGGTTTTTATGGTTGTATTTAATGCACAAGCGAATTCTAGTGATCCCATGTTAGGAGCTTCCTAGCCGGCTCGACATAGGAGTGAAGTAGGAGCTTGTAGAGTTGGGGAAGTAAGTACGCCACCCCACGAATGGTATTAAGGAATACACCCGTCATCCACGCGACTAATACACACTAATTAACCGGTAAAAGATAGTTAGGGAGTAAGGAAATCTAAGTAAACACATTTCTCTACACATAAGTTTCTCACCACATTTTATTTTCAGTTATTTAATTTTATTGCATTCGTAGTAATTTGGGTTAGTTGACTAGCAACTAATTCCGCCCACTCCTTCAAACCCGAGATTTTACTTGCTTTCATAAAATTATAAAAACATAAAAAAGAATCTTCCTCAACCCTTAGACCTAATTAGAGTAGCCTTTCATACCTAACGAACACTATTCCCTGTGGAGAACGATCAATCCCCCGTACTTACCACTACACTATACTACATCGGTCAGGTACACTGCCTGGTGGGGTTGTAAGCCTCTTGAGATCCCTCGAGAGGTAAAACCTGTTGTAAGGTTACAAAACCACGCATCAAGTTTTTGGCGCCGTTGCCGGGGAATAGTTATTGTTTAGGTTGAATTTTTATTTCTATTAGGTCTACTCACTAGATTCCTTTGTAGTGAGATTTTTATTTTATTTTTCTAGGTTTTCTTTAGTCTATCTATTTTCTTCGTGTCTTTGTTCGTAACCATTACCGTCCGACATCATGGAAGATGGTAATATCCTTAACCCCCACAACCCACCACCACAACAACCACCACCACCTCCTAGAGCCCGTACTTTAGGAGAGTATTCCCGTCCTAGCCACCATGGCTATCGAAACACCATTGAGCTCACTCAAGGAGCCAATATCACACCCTTGCGATCCGACACCATCCGGTTGGTGCAAAGCGGATGCTCATTCCATGGACTTCGTTCTGAAGATCCTAATCAACATCTCAAGGACTTTCTTAAAATTGTTGATTCTATAGACCTTGATGTTGCCACTCGAGAGACGACCCGATTGCGTCTCTTCCAATTCTCTTTGCGGGACCAAGCTAGTCAGTGGCTAGAACGTCAACCCGCAGGATCCATCACCTCTTGGGATGATCTCACCACTCGTTTCCTTGCTCAGTTTTTCCCACCGGGAAGAACTACCAAGCTAAGGAATGATATCTTGATGTTCCAACAACGTCAAGGCGAAACTCTCTACGAGGCATGGACTCGATTCAAGGACTTACTCCAAAAAGTCCCTCACCATGGCATAGAACTTTGGCTCCAAGTCCAAATCTTCTATGACCATATCAATCTCTACACAAGGCAAACCATTGACCAATCAGCCGGTGGCAAGCTACGTGATCTAAGTGCGGAACAATCATGGGCTCTCCTAGAGGATCTTGCTCTTTATGACAACGAAAGTTGGAGTGATCCCCGTGATTTGAATAAAACGGTCAAGGCAATATCTTTGCCTTCTAACAATTCAAGCACTTCCGACCGTAGGATCATAGAACTTGAAGACCAAGTCAAGTTTCTCATGAAATCCTACGAGGCTCCTAAACCTTCAAGCCAAGTGAACAAAATCACTTCTTCATGTGAATTATGTAGTGGTCCCCACGACACTCGTGATTGCATGGAACTCCCCGAACAAGCTTTTGTGGACTACGCATCATCGCGTACCGACGGAGCGGGAGACAAGTGGTACACTTTCAAACCCGAGCCAAACCATTACGGTGATACATACAACCCCTCATGGAAAAATCACCCGAACCTTAGGTGGAAACAAAACCAAAACACACAACAAACCAATTCTTCCAACCCACCTAATCGTTTCCAATCAAGCGGTTCCAACTCGAACCGTACTTTCAACAACAATCCTTCCGGCAATGGTAGTACCAATAACTTTGAAGGATTGATGTCTCAATTTATGGCATCTCAAGAAGCTCGTTTAGCCAAGTTTGAAGCCGAATTCAAACAACAACAAACGGAGATGACCAATAAAATTGACAACTTGTTGAAAGCTCTCCATAACCAAGTGTTATCACCTCCACATAAGGACGCTAGGAACACAAATAGCGGACCCCAAGTAAAAGACCCCTCTTCATCCAAACACGTCCACTTTGTCAACATTGTCACTATTAAACCAATTGATAGGAATGAGGATAATAGTGAACCTAAGGATGAGGATAGGAAAGTCGAGGTTGATAAGGAAGTTAGGACAAGTGAGATTGAAGAAGTAGATGATGATGAGGACTACTTCAATAGGCTACCCACTAAGGAAGAGCGTGCATATCATACAAACTTATTCGATGACCCCGAGACACCATACTTCCTAGGTAGACCAATCATAGAAATAGGCGACCCTTCTAATCTCAACATACCTTGCAACATCGGACATCTACATGTGTGGAAAGCTTACATCGACCTTAGATCGCCCATAAACATCATGACTAGAGCCCACTACAACTTGATAATGAAAAATCAACTTGGGTATAGGATGCTCCCTGACAAGGGTTGGATGAGTAACTTCACGGGAAGAGTTAAGGGATTACCGGTTTATGTAGGAAACTTCACCTATGTCACCGACTTTGTAATTGTAGAAGATATCCGCCCAATAGTCGATGCATCCTTGACTCAAGTGGTTTTTGGAAAACCATTTGTTGAGGTCTCTAGAATGACTTATGAACCTTCCTTAGGGATAGTTAGATTTAAGGATGAGACCGATGAAGTAAGCTACCAAATGCCATATAAGATAGAACAATTCCAACACTTGTCAAATGTTGAGAAGGAGCTCAAGCAAGCGGTCTACTATAGGAATGATGAGGATAGAAGTAAAGGAGTAGACTATGTTATGGAAAGGATATTCGGTTTCTACAAGGATTGTTTGAAATTAGGACCGGAATATAAAACCGGGAAGGAGGATGGCCTAGGAACCGTGACCGATGATGGAGTCACGTAATGTACGTGACTTAGAGTCTAGCTACAAGACTCGTTAATAAAGAAAAGCGCTTCTTGGGAGGCAACCCAAGCTTTATTTGTTTTATTTGCTTTGTGTGTTTATTTATTTGTTTGTTTGATTTTATTTATTTCCGTATGTGTGTTTAATTTTTATTATTATTGATTCATGTTAAAAACTAATTTGTGAAAATGCTTTATGTTGTTTTTAACTTCGTCTTAACTACTTATAAAGGTATTTTGCAAAAGATAAGTGTAAGGGAAATCTAAATCGGTTTATTAGAACACAAATTAACATGAATCGTAATAATAATAAATTAGCATACATATTAGTATTTGTTTGAGTCAAATGCTTGTATCGAGTCATAATGATGTTTTGCAGGATTTCCAGGAAGTAAGGTAAAGGTTTTTTCCAGAAATTTTCCGGAAACTTAAAATGAAAATTTTTGTCAGGTCATTTCTGACGGCGTCAGGGGTTATAACCTGACGGCGTCAGATTTAATTTCCAGAAATTTTTGAAAGTTTTGTTTTCATAAGAAGTTTTTATTAAAATCTCCAACTTATAATCTCCAGGAATCTGCAAAATTATCAGTCCACAAGCATTATATCCTTATATATAGATTTTTCCCGCCGATGTTATGCAGGTTTTCGTGTTTGTTTTCTCAGGTTTAACAGGTTATTTTGGACAAGGAGATGTTTATGGAATCAAGCTTATGGCGATGCATTAGTCATGGAGTTTCAACATTCTCTTTGGAGGAAGATTTAACCGTGTAATTTCATTATCCACCGAGCGAATCAGGGGAGTATTTGATTTCATTCTTTTACTTTATGCTTTTACATCTTGTTATTTGAACATTGGGGACAATGTTCATCTTAAGTGTAAGGGGGGGGGGGGTAAAAGTACGATTTTAGAGAATGCCATTGCGCTTGATTTTTGTTTGTTTAATAGTAGATGTGTAATAAAACTGAGAGAAATACTTGTTAAGGTAATTTTAGTGCCAAATTTAAAATTTTTTACAACATATAGGAGTGAAACTTTGATCTTAATGAGCGTCTCATGGATAGGAGTTATATGACTAGCACAAAAAACCGTACCACTAAAAAATTTTCCACCCCCAAATATGTGAGGTTCGCCTCTAGAATTGGTAGGAAAAGCATTTATGCTATGATGTGTGTACCGGTAGCACTTAGATTCTAGAACTTGCGTTAGGACCATTCCGAGGCCACAAGTGAGACTACATTCGTGTAGTTAGATTTACTACATGATAAGAGGCATTAGGATAAACCCATTGTTTTACACCTGTGTTTTTGTTATAATTACATTGGCTACATTGGTCAAGTAATTCTCCCACACCCTTTGCGTTGTACTCATTTTTAGTACACGATACCTCTAGTACACCCCTCAGAGCCTATCTTTTCGTTTCGACCTTTAAGCATTTTACTTAAAGGAAGAATTTGTTACACCCCACTTAAATGTACACCCAAATCGCCTTAGCCTACCTTGTATGCTCTCATTTTTAGTGCATTATTGTGACAACATTTGTTTAAACCCAAGTTAATTATCTAGTTGATTACATGGTTGCTAAGTCGAGTCATATCTTTGTACATATTGTTTTGGGACGATTGGGACTCATGGGTAAAGTACTAGTGTAATGGAGTAATGGGGATGAACATCATTTATTACCCCCATATGTGCTAAATATTTTAAAAAGTACTCCAAGTTTTTCGATTATCTTAATTCGAGTCATTAGATTAGTATTTGTAAAGTTATGTAAAAATTCAAGTGTAAGGGGAATGCAACGCCCCTATGATGTATTATCTTGGATGGTAGGGCAAAAGTGTATGTCAAAAAAAAAAAAAAAAAAAAAAAAAAAAAAAAAAAAAAATCAAGAAAAACACAAAAAAATGAGAAAATGAAAAATAGAAGAAAAAACATACGGACTACCATCCCGTTTCATTTTATGTTTGTTTTATGTTTTTGTTATTTTGTTATTTCGTTTCTAGCTTAAGATCGAGTCTAGTCTTGGCTTAGCAACATTGTATAGTACATGTAATTGATCAAGATTTTTAACTCGCCACCAGTAAAATATCCTTTATCCAACAAAACCGTGTTTTCCTTTTCCCTACACCTAACGTTATAACCCATTTAAAAGCCCTCTTTGATAGTTTATCTTAGGTGCTTACGCCTAGTGGAGGAGGTTTTCGATCCTTTCCCAAGCCTATGGTAATCTATTTGCTATGACAGGTAGTGAGAGATATTATCCGTTTTCATTTATGAGATTTATTTTGATGACACTTGAGAGATGTGAGTATCTAAACACTACTTGTGAGGTGCTAGTATGTAATCTCCGTGCTTATTATGATTGAAGTGGAACGATTATTTGTTGTAATTACTTTTATGTTAGCATTAAATGACCCCTAACTTGTATTTTAATTAGAATAAAAGCACATTTGCTTGAGGACAAGCAAATCTCAAGTGTAAGGGTATTTGATGAAGCGAAAAGTGTACCGCTTTTAAGGGGTCATTTAAGCCTTAAATCGTATTTATTTGATCAAATATTGCCCTAAATCGTTCCTTTTGTCATTTTAGGTACTTTTGAGGAGAAATCTGGAAAAGGAGGCATTTTGGACGTTTTTGGAGCATTAAAGTGAAGAAAACGGCAAAGTCTCAAAAATCGGCTAAAAGTTACTCTTGACGGCGTCAGACTTTACTCTGGACGGCGTCATGCCTTGGCAAGAAAAGTTGGACGTGAAATTTATTCATCACGGGCCAGTGAAAATAGCATGTGAATTCTGACGGCGTCACGCTTTAACTTGATCGAGGGCGTCACGGCTTAAATCATAAGGGGACGGCGTCACGTTCATGGTTCGACGGCGTCAAGCCTTGATAAGCCAGAATGGATTTTTGAAGAGCTAAAGAGGGACGGCGTCAAGAAGGTCATCCGGGAACCCTAAAAGCGGCGAGGTGACGGCGTCACACTCCATAAGGTGACGCCGTCAGATCCAAAAATCTATATATAGTTTTCTAATTTTTTGTCATAAAGGAGAGCTTAGTGTGTGGAGTTTTGGGAGAAAACCCTAAGACGATTTTAGCTACTTTTTCAGGGCTTTTTGCCTTGAGATCTTCCATGTTTCATTGAAAGATAAGTTATCAATTAATCATTCAATATGTCTATGTGTTGTTTGATTCTATCTTATTCTTGTCTTTTGTTTAACATGTTAGGCTAAATTTATCTTGTGTTTGCTTAGATCTAATGAAACCTAGCTATTGATTATTGGTTGTTAGTGTGTTATTAGTTGTATTGGATGATTGTTTATCTATGTTAGGCTTAAGAAAACT
This sequence comes from Artemisia tridentata subsp. tridentata, assembly GCA_021014915.2. NCBI lineage: Eukaryota > Viridiplantae > Streptophyta > Magnoliopsida > Asterales > Asteraceae > Artemisia > Artemisia tridentata. Next base: position 520,820,042 of record CP139509.1, on the reverse strand, counting down.
GGCTAACTTCCTATTCGGTAACTTGCTTGAACGTCTTAAGAAACATGAACCAAATGCGTACTAAAGGTTTTTATGGTTGTATTTAATGCACAAGCGAATTCTAGTGATCCCATGTTAGGAGCTTCCTAGCCGGCTCGACATAGGAGTGAAGTAGGAGCTTGTAGAGTTGGGGAAGTAAGTACGCCACCCCACGAATGGTATTAAGGAATACACCCGTCATCCACGCGACTAATACACACTAATTAACCGGTAAAAGATAGTTAGGGAGTAAGGAAATCTAAGTAAACACATTTCTCTACACATAAGTTTCTCACCACATTTTATTTTCAGTTATTTAATTTTATTGCATTCGTAGTAATTTGGGTTAGTTGACTAGCAACTAATTCCGCCCACTCCTTCAAACCCGAGATTTTACTTGCTTTCATAAAATTATAAAAACATAAAAAAGAATCTTCCTCAACCCTTAGACCTAATTAGAGTAGCCTTTCATACCTAACGAACACTATTCCCTGTGGAGAACGATCAATCCCCCGTACTTACCACTACACTATACTACATCGGTCAGGTACACTGCCTGGTGGGGTTGTAAGCCTCTTGAGATCCCTCGAGAGGTAAAACCTGTTGTAAGGTTACAAAACCACGCATCAATATCTAACATTTTTCCTAACTGGTTTTATGTTTTCAGTCTTAACCACTTTAGGAGCATGTTTAACTTCTACCTTAACAACATTAGGTTTATCCTTAACCTATACATTCTCATCATCAGATGTCCACTCCTCAATAGTTGGTGCATCTGAATTCCTATCAGAGGACATCTTTTCCTCAGAAAGAGATTTATCACTAGCACTCACAAAAGAATCTTCTGCCTTAACAAATTTAACAGGATTCTCACTAACCTTAACCCCATATCCAGGAAAATCCATATCCTTAAACTCTTCTAAACTAGTATGAGCTAAATTAATTCTTGGTGGAGCAAACATTCCTCTAAAAGGGGGTGCAACTGACTTATAACCTAAACCAGATTTAGCTTTGTTAAGTATTTGACTCTCTACAATCTTCTTAACTCCGTTTGAAGTATATTCAAGAGTGTCTACACTTAACTGGATGTTTTCTTTCTCCTTTTTAAGCTTCTCTAGTTCATATACAAGTCCACTCATTTTATTATCTTTGTTGGGAATAAAATGCTTAAGTCAAAGAGCCTCCCAGATGAAGTATTAAGTCTGCTAGTTCATTTTGAAGAAGTTGAAGATAAACTAACAGTACCTTCTGGGTGAGAAGGTACTGCTAGTTAAAGAAGGTCCTGCCAGTTTGAACGTCAAGTTGTTAGATATTTTATTTGTAGATATTTTAGTTGTATTATTAGTCTTTGTACATTGTAACACGTTAAGTAAAAGTAGTACAGTCTTCCATGTCGTGCAGTAGATAATGTTGAGTGTTTTACATTGGAAGTTGTAATAGTAGGTTAGAAAAGTCTTATTATCTTATTATAATACAACTTGACAACATGTAAAAAGGGTTCCTTCCCTATAAAAGGAACCCTTAGTCACCACCTTAGATATATATCTCTTCAACTAAAAACTTAGTAATATCCAAAAACACCACAACCTTTCTAGTAACTTAGTTACAAATTCACAAATCCCTTTTACAATCAAAGATTCAAGGTTACCTTTGTAATCCCGGTGATAGTTTAGATCACCCGTATTATCTCATAAATAATATTGAATCGTTTTGTGTTATTCATGTTGTGTTCATTGTTCTAAATAATTCACGTTTGCATATTCACCACCTTTGTTCCTTTAAGTGTGTTATAGTAAATTCCGCGTACTAAATCACATTCATTCCTAAATATCCCAAACACATTATTAAGATCAACATCCCAAGTGTTTGTATAATCCTTCACAATCTTTTATTTGCAATTCCTTCTTTAAAATACCTATCTCATTAGAAAAGTTTGACTCATTCTGTTTATAAAACACAATTTGTTCTTCCAAAACAGCTAATCCTCTTTTATGATTTGACAGACTAAAACTTATTTGATTAAATTCAACTCTAAGATCATCATACTGTTTCTTAACATTTTCATAATCTTTTAAAGCATGACAAGAGTTTGAACATTTTTCATGTTTATATACCTCAATGTCTGAGAAAGCCATCAAACCCAAGTTAGCTGGTTCCTCTTCTTCCTCCATGAAGCTCCAATCAAATCCAGCTCCATCTACAGCTACCATAGCCTTGGAAGAAGGCTCTTCAACATTAACAGTTCTCCTTGACCCTTGCTGATTCTTAAACCCGTGACCCTGGTTGCTTTGTTGTCTTGGACCTCTACATTCCCTGGAAAAGTGCCCCATCTTGTGACAATTAAAGCATTCCACCTTAGACTTATCATACCCAGCAACATCTCTTCCATTGAAGGTAATCTTATTCCCAGTCCTTTGGTAATACTTCTTAGCCCTGATGCTTATCAAAGCCAATTGCCACTTTAAATCCATAGCTTCCAAATCATCTTTAGCAATTTGAAGAAGATCTTCATTAAAGATCTTTGACCCACCAGACTGTTCTGACACAAATGCATATATGGTCTCTTTAGTCAAGCCAGCAGTACTAGTTTTTACACTAGCAGTGCTAACTGTTGGTATAGCAGTACCAACTACCTCTTCATCGATCTTCATGATTCGAACTGTTTGAAGAAGATACAAAAGCCATATTCCCTAAACTGGAACTAGTGCCACCACTCTTCTTGACCTTTTGCTCAACAATCTTAAGATTATTGTAAAGCTCATTCATTTTCATTTTCTCCAGCTCTGGTTTATTGCTCCAAACCACAACATAAGTGTTCCATTCAGCAGGTAAACTATTTAGAAACTTCATGTTGAGGTCTTCTTGAGGTATCACAATCTTCAACACAGTAAGTTGACTGATGATCTTTTGAAGCCTATTAAAGATATGATCCAAAGTTTCATTGCTTGATGCAGTGAAGTTCTCATAACTTTGCTTGAGTAGGGTTTTCTATGCCTTCTTGGTAGCTTCATTGCCACCAAATCTTTCCACCACTGCTTCAAAAAGAGTTTTAGCCGACTCGTAATGGCTAAAGTTAAGCACTTGATCATTAGGAATTGCCATTAGTAACAAATTCCTAGCCTTCTGATCATTCTTCTTTTTGATTCTCTCCTCGTTTGTAATTGGCTCAGTGTTAAGCTTTGTGACCTTGGAACCATCAACACGTGTTTCTTCAACAGCAACTGGTTTGAAGGAATCACCATTGATAATAATATCCTATAATGCATAGTCTTGCACCATGAAATATTGTTCTATTCTGAGCCGCCATAAATCGTATTCATTCTGTTTCAGCATGGGGAGTTTAGCAAGGATTGAGGTTTGAGGTGTCTCCATGTCCATCTTCTTGGATTGCTAGTCAGAAAATACTTCTGGTTCTTCTAAACTTAAAGTATCAGAAACCTGTCTCTGATACCACTTGACCGGATCTAAACACACACATTGTGTTGGGGATACTTTGAGTATATACTTGATAGCACGCGGAATTTACTACCAAGTACTTAGAAGAATATGAGTATGTGTTTGGTGATTGATCAAGTAAAACAATAAGAACAAACGATATCAACCAAACTATCACTTCAATATATCAAACGATTACAATATGAACGTAAAGGATATTAGGTATTCGGTATTAGATGTATTTGATATAGATAAACCCTAATCTAAGGATCTCCTTTTATAATGCAAAGACTCCTATACAAGTAAAACATCTAACCGAATCATTCTATACAAATAAGATATATACGATATCTTTTCTATATTTATCATCACACGTTTTCACCTTGATCTCTTAAGCAGTCCTAACTGTTCTTCCTTCAGCAGTCCTAACTGTTCTTCCATCAGCAGTCCTAACTGTTCTTGTATACTTCAACCGTACTAACTGCTTAAGTTTAATTCCCAACAGATATGCCATCTGGAATAAAATCCTTTACTCTGTGACTTTCACTGGTGTTTTCAGTGAGTTGGTCTATTCCTATAACTTTCTTGTTTTTACTAGGAATTAGACTCGCAGTTTCATAGACTTTGGGGTTCTTTTTATTCCAGCCTTCAATGACAACTTTTTCTTTGTTAAGTTCATTTTGAAGAGCTTGATTTTGTTTCAAAATATCAGTGTTTTGAATTTGTAGTGTAACAGTTTCTAACTTGGCCTGTTTTAATACAAGCAATTCATCTCTACACTTATTTAATTCTAACACAAGATTGTTATATTTTGAAATCAAATCAAGCCTTTATTCTTCTAAAAACTTAAGATCTACACAAATGTAATTCATATAGGACTGCCAGTCAGAATCATCATCCATTGAAAGTAAAATATTTACCTTCTTCATGGTTATGTTGACCCATTCTCCATTCCTTGCATGACTTTTTCCAACAGCCAGATGATCACCTTCAGAAAGTGCCATCAGTGCACTTACTCTAATTTCCTCATCTTCTGAGGAGACCTCTTCTTCATCCCAGTCATAGGCTTCGGCTACAAGAACCTTGTTCTTTGTCTGAACAGGTTTGGAAGTTTGAGCAGCCTGAGACATTGAAGGATTAGTTTCAAGGAGGGCAAGTTTAGCCTTAGCTTTCCTATATTTAGCCTCAAAGTCTTTTTGACCCTTTTGAACATTATTGCTTTGAAAATGTTGGGTCGACTGAAGCATTTTAGGTTGAAACTTGCTAGTTCCTGAAGAACTGTTTCCAGAGAATTTATAAGAGGGTTCTGAGATGGTTTTTGAATAACAGTCTTTAGCAAAATGACCCTTTTTACCACATCTGAAACATTCAGTGGTTTCATTTGCTTTAGCTTTTGAAAAGTTTGACTGATTTCTTTTGATAAAATGTTTTGAATTAGCAAGGAATCCCCTTTCTTGGAATTCCAAGTTTAAATCATTTAGGTACTCATCACTAGTTCTTACATCAACCTCATCATCAGAATCCTCTTGAAAATCCTGCACAACACCATTAGAATAAAAGGCAGTTGATATGGGTGAGGAAGTCAGGGCCTTTCTGGCCTCAAGAGCTTTCTTTGAGTCTGGGTATCTCCTAGAGATTAAGTTGTCTTCATAGACAAATTTCCCATGGATCTCGATCAGGGAGCTCAAGGGTCTGAATGTGATTAGTATTCCTGAGGCCCTGTGAGAAGTTTAGCCACTTCTCAAGGAGACTATTGACAAAGCCAACATTGATCTCATGTTTAGACAAAATAACACCATCATTCGACAATTCATTTATCAGGGTCTTGTATCTGGTATATGTCTGAGAGAGACTTTCAGAGTCCTTTGCCCTGAAAGTGTTGTACTCATGTTTCAGGTCCATGATCCTGTTTTCCTTGGTATCTGAGGGACCTTCAAAGCTATTAATCAAGTCAACCCAAGTTTGTTTGGCTGTAGAACAGTTAATGACTGATTCCATTATATCGTCAGGAAGACAAGATATAATTATGCTTTTCAGGCGTTGGTCTTGATTGACCACCCTTATCTCATCTATAGTCCACTGAGCTTTAGGTTTGTTTAACCCCTCAGCAGTCTTAGGGACCTTCAATGACACAAGTGATGTAGTATGGTTCCATACCTGTCAACTAGCAAAGCATTCGTGTTAGGAATTAAGGTCAACAGTTGAAACTGTTAGTGTATAAGTTAGTACGGCTGAAGAAATTTAAGACAAGGCTGACAGTACTAAGTCAGTTAGTACTGCTCACACATTATAGTTAGTACTGCTTATAATTTTTGTAAACGATTAGAAGATAAGTATAGAAAGGATTTTGTGTATATCCTATTAATATAGATTATAGTTATCTTGTAAAGGAATCCTTAGTTTATAAAAGGATCTCCTAGGTTGAAGTTGTACGTATCTAGATTGTTAAGATTCAAGGTTGTAAACCCTAGTACTACCAAAGAGTACTCGTATTATTCATCAATAATATTGAATCGTTTTTGTTAAAGTAAATTGTCTCTTGTTCATTCACTGTTACATTCGTTCATACTAAAAATACATCAAATAAATCTTCTGAGTGTTTGCTAGTAAATTCCGCGTGCTAGACTAACATTATTCAAAGTATCTATCTAACACAAGGAGTGTGTTTAGATCCGGTCAAGTGGTATCAGAGACAGGTTACTGATACTTTGATTTAGAAGATCCAGACGATTTTGATTAAGAAGAAGATGGACATGGAGACAACAACCCAAACCAACATTGCTGCTAAGTTACCAATGCTTAAACCTAATGAGTTCGATATGTGGAGACTAAGAGTTGAACAATTCTTTTAAGCCTACAACCACTACAACTGTTGTTGAGGGCAAGACTGAAACAACTGTGCAGACCAAGCCATTGACTACTGATGAGAAGGCTCAGCACAAGAATGATGTTAAAGCAAGGAGCATGCTGCTGATGACAATCCCCAATGATCAATTACTGAACTTCAGCAAATACAAGTGTGCCAAAACTCTTTTTGAAGCTATTGTTGCAAGGTATGGTGGGAATGAAGCCACCAAGAAAACCCAGAAGACACTTCTCAAGCAACAGTTTGAGAATTTCACAGCAACAAGCAATGAGTCACTAGATCATATGTTTAATAGGCTTCAAAAGCTAGTGAGTCAACTTGCTGTTCTAAGAATTGAGATGCCTCAGGAAGATCTCAACTCAAAATTCCTAAGGAGTCTACCATCAGAATGGGCTATGCATGTAGTTGTCTGGAAGAATAAACCAGACATTGATTCTATGAGTTTGATGGATCTCTATAGCAACTTCAAGATAGTAGAACATGAAGTAAAGAAGTCTGTTGGATCAAGTTCAAGCTCAAGTTCTGGAAATTTGGCCTTTGTGTCAACTCCCAGTACCTCTAATCCAGAAGAAGAAGTTCAAGTTGCTGGAGCAGTTGGAACTGCTAGTTCTAATATTGGTACTGCTAGTACCTCAAGCAGTACTAATGGACTTTTGGATGAGAATACTTATTGTGCTTTCTTGACTACTCAGCACAATGGATGTATGTTGACTCATGCAGATCTTCAAGAGATTGATGAAGATGATATTGAAGAGATGGATATCAAGTGACAACTCTCTCTTCTCAGCTTGAGAGCTAGAAGATTCTTGAAAAAGTGGCAAGAAGATAATCATAAACAGCAATGATGTTGCTGGCTATGATAAGTCAAAAATTGAATGTTATAATTGCCACAAGAAAGGTCATTATTCAAGGGAGTGCAGAATGCCAAGACAACCAGATGGCAAGAGCAGAGGATTTGGAAGCAAATCAAGGGTTGTGGAAGTGTCAGATTCAAGCTCAAAGGCTATGGTTGCCATTGATGGCTTAGGGTTCGACTGGAGCTACATTGCAGAGGATGAAGCAGAAGCACCTACAGAGATGGCACTTATGGATTTCTCAGACTCTGAGGTACAAATTTCTAAATGTTCTAAATCATATGATGCATTAAAAGAATTAGAAACACTTAGAAAACAGTATGATAATCAGAGAATAGAGCTAAACCAGAATGCTTTTAATTTAGCAAATCATAAGAGAGGTTTGGCTGTATTAGAAGAACAGATAGTTCACTATAAGGAAAATGAGTCTACTTTTAGTGATACTGTAGCTATACTTAAGAGAGATATAATGTTTAGAGATGCTGAAATTAGTGTGTTGAAAAATGAATTGGAAAAGATAAAACAGGCAAAGGAAAACATTCAGATGAGTGTAGATACATTAGAGTTTGCATCTAAGGGTGTTAGTAAGATCGTTGAGTGTCAAATCCTCAATAAAGCTAAGTCAGGCCTATGATACAAATCAGTTCCACCTCCATATAGGGGAATTCCAACACCTCCGGGCATTGACCTAGAACACACAGGACTACCTGAATTTCAACTACCTGAGCTTAAATATGGTCCTCAACCTAAAGAGAATGTAGTTGATAAACCTGTGTATGAGACTGCAAGTGATACCTCACTTTCTGAGGATAAGGTGTCCTCAACTAAGGACTCAGATGCTCCAACCATAGAGGACTGGACTTCTGATGATGAGGATGATCAGGCTGTAGTTAAGCCTGTTAGTGTTAAGATAGAGGAACCAAAATTTCCAAAGACAGTTAAGACTGAGACTATTAGGCCTAGAGCTAATGCAAAACCTTTTAGACCAACAATTAGGTATGCAAAATGTATTGGACCACAAACAAGCCAAGAGGTAACCAAAGGAATTGGAACAACCTCAAGTCTCACCAACCAGGTGATGAGTTTGTCTGTTATAGGAAAGCTTGTTTCACATGTGGTAGCTTTGACCATCTTGCATTTTATTGCAACAACAGGGTAACTAGGTATTCAACCCTTAGGGTGAACTCAGTAAGACCTCCCACTCAGCCTACAAATGCTAGAATGATACCTAGATCAGTTCTGTTAAGGCCTGGAACAAGAACAGTTCATACTGTTGGACAAACAGTTAATACTGCCAGACCAGCAGTTCATACTGTTAGACCAAATAGACCTTTTTACCCTAGACAAACAGTTCAAGGTGCAAAAACTCTTTCTAAATCAGCACCAACAACTGTTAAAAGACCATTTCAAAACAATGCAGTGATTAATAAACAAGTTTGGAAACCTAAAGTTGCAATTGCAAACCCAGCAGCTCATACTGCTAGGCAAGCAGTTAACACTGGAAGTTTTAAAAACACTGCTAAGGGAAATATGGGTAATGGTATTAATGCATCTGCATCATGGGTTTGGAGACCACTTTAATCCAATGGTACTCCAACTGTTTTAAAAAGGTTTAATTATGTTGATGCAAGGGGCAAGCCTAAGTCTGTTATGGCTTGGGTGCCACAAGGAAATTAATTTTTCTTTTTATGTGCATTGTTAGTCATATGCTTGTTATGTTGTGAGACAAGTGCTTTGCACTTTGTTTCCTTGTTTGTGGACTAACAATTGCAGGAATGGATGATATGCACCAAGGAATTACAAGTGCTTTATGTTTTGGACTGAATGGTGTTTTAGAGCTCATTGTGTTATCTGTGCACACAACAAATGGTTATTGGTTCACCATGTCTAACCCACATAAGAACCAACTAGTCTAGAGCAAACGGTTTCGGGTAAAGACTAATCAAATCCGTTAATGGTTGCCAATTTACCAAAAATTGTATGGTTATCAACTCACCATATCTAACTGTGAAGAGTTGGCTAGTCCAAAGCAAACGGCTATTGGTAAAGACATATCAAATCCGTTGATAGCTGATAGTTTGCTAAAAACTATATGTGTGTTATAATATTTTTGAAATCAATATAAGTTCATACTATTCTTTGAAAATTTTGATAAAGGTTTGTGCTGCTAGTGCAAAGTTTATACTGCTAGTGTAAACTTAGTACTGCTGAACTATCCATTATAACTGATGTGTCAGTAATTAATGTTCGGTTAAAAACTAGCCGTTGGTGGTTTGTTGCGATTTTTACTGATTGAATTACAATTTTCGAGGGATCCTCTTCAAGATATTTTAACTTTTATTCTATTATATTCTTATTCTGAAATAAAAGTTACGATATTCTTTAAGTCGGTCAAATTAAAAATCCTAATTCTCTCAATAATATCTCATCTAACTTTCATCTTCTACTTTCTAACCTAAATCTTCATTATTCACCACAGTTAAAATCAAACTTTACTAAGAATATCAAGGCTAATTTGGATTTTTTCAAGACGCACAACCAAGTCACTTTTCTAGAGAAAACAGAGGAAGGAGACGGACCGAAATTTTATGAGATTGTGGATTTCCTAAACCATTCTCACATAAGGTATGCTTTAACCGTTTCTCCTACTCTCTATGTCTCTCACATCACACAGTTCTGGCAGAATGCAACTGTCTTGACTAGTGAAGATGGAGACTTAGAAATCCATTCCAAAGTGGATGGCATATCTTTTGTTGTTACCGAATCTGCACTTAGGAGACATCTTAATTTGCAAGATTCAGATGGTATTAACACTATGCTTAACACTGAAATTTTTGAACAACTTTCAAAAATGGGGTATGATACATCCTCTCAAAAACTTACTTTTCAAAAAGGATGTTTCTCCCCACAATGGAGATTTTTTATACATACTCTCTTACATTGCTTAAGTCCCAAAAAGACAGCATGGGAGCAATTCAGTAGCAATATTGCTATTGCTCTTATTTGTCTGTCAACGAACGAACAAGTTCTTTAATTTTTCAAAAAAAAAAAAAAAAAAAAAATTATTTTTGAGAGTATGGCATCAAATGTTAACAGCAAAACAAAGTTTCTAATGTACCCAAGATTTGTTCAAACTCTTTTAAATAAAAAGAAGAATTTGCTTACAAAACCAACAGAAACTTTTACTACGCCTAGCCTACAATCTAAAGTTTTTCAAAACATGGCTATGGCTAGTAGACTTTTCAAAGGGGTAGAAATACCTTTGTTTCCTGAAATGCTTCAAATTGAATTGGGTGAAGGCTCAGTCAACCCAACTGATCCCCATCACACACCCAATCAAAATCCTGAAAATACCCAAACACCCCCAACCATCACAACTTATAGGAGAAGGTCTCAACCTAGTCATACTAGAGTTGCAACTGGATCCTTGCCCTATGATTCACCTCTCCTAGCAGGTCACACAGCTAGAAGTGATGAGGGTAGTTCTTCACAAACTGAATTGATGGCTCTTTGTACCAAGTGGAAAGCTAAGGTAGATTCTTTGGAGGAAGAGCTTAAAAGTCATAAAGAAAATTTTGCCAAAGTCTACTCAAGGTTGACTCGTAGAGTACAGAAGTTGGAAGATCATCTCAAGAGGAAAAGGGCTAGAGCTATACTGGATGAAGATTCTTCAGATGGTGATTATTCAGATGATTCAGATAATGATGATGATGGTGATTCTCCCAAACAGGGGAGGAAATCAGATAAAGGCAAAGGGGATGGATCAGAAACTCAGGGGAGGCATGATGAAGGAACTAGTGAAAAGATTGATATGGATACTGGTAATGTTGCTGATATGGATGTAGAAGAACAGGCTCAAGAAACTCAAGAAACTACTGAGAATCAAGAAACAGTTCAAACTGGTGAGAAAGAAGCACAAGCAGTTCATACGGCTGAAGCAGTTCAAACTGCTGAAACAGAACATGAAGAAGTACAAACTACTAGTTCACTTTCAGGTACTGCTGATGAAGAATATGAAAGAAAGAGATCAACAAAGGGAAAGAAACCAATGACACCTGAAGAAGCTGAAAGACTCAAGAAAGTAAAACTAAAAACTCAAGCTCAGATTGATTATGATGCAGAAGTTGCAAGGAAACTTCTAGAAAAAGATCAAGCAGATGAACAAGCTCAGATAAATCTTGATGCAGAATTAGCAAGGAAGATGGCTGCAGATGATGTAAGAAATATAGCTGAGTTTATGGAGAGAACAAGGTTAGAAAAAGTAGCTGCAAATGCTGAGGTTGATCAAGAGCAATTCAATGAGCAGTTACAATATTTGTTGGATTCTGATTTAATTATGAGAGCTCAAGCAGCACTTATTTTGAAAGATAAGAAATTAAGTGAAGAAGAGAAGACAGAAAAGCTTACAAGTTTTATTCTATCTAAGAACAGAGAAGTAGCATGGAATGATCTCATGGAGAAAATCAGAGAAAGACAAAAGTTTGGTTTCAAAACAAAGATGCCTACCAAGAAGGAGCAAATCAGCTTTATGAAGAGTTATTTAAAGAATCAAGCTCTTTGGAAGACAAGTTATTTTAAGGGAAAATCAGATGCTGAAATTGAAAAGGCTTATTATGAAGCTTATGCAAGTTTGAATACACCAATTGAAAGGGATACCACAAAAGGAAAGAAAAGAGATGCAGAGTTGTTAGAATCTGATGCAGCAAAGAAACAAAAGAAGGAAGCTGAAGGATTGACTGATGAACAACCCAAGAGCATGATAGTGACAGTCCCTGAGTCATCAAACATCAAACCTTTAAAAGTAAAACATCCCATCATTGGCTGTGAAGTATTCACAGAAGGAAGGATGAAAGGATGGAAGATTATGAGAGTTGGTGAAATAACTGAAAGATACAAGTTGTTTGAAGATTTACTCAGAGGTTTTGATAGAGAAGATCTTAATCAACTGTGGAGCTTAGTAAAAGAAAATTTCAGAATTGAAGATCCACTTGAAGACAAAGATAAAGAACTATGGGTTCAATTCAAGAGGATTTATGAACCTGATGATGGAGAGTCAATGTGGAGGTTTCAAGCTGACGTCAAGGATGTTACTTGGGAATTATTTGAGACATGTGGAGTGCATAGAGTTTCTACAAAAGATGAAATTGAAATTTATATGTTGGTGGAAAAAGAATATCCACTCAGACTAGTTGTTTTAAAGGCTATGCTATTAGTGACACTCAAGGTTAAAGAAGATTCTGAGATGGCAGATATGTTAGTAACAAAGATAGTTAACCTTGCAGAGCAAAAGAAAGCCAGAAACAAGAGACTGATATGATAGATGTTTGGAAGAATCCCCCCTCATCATAGGAGATGAAGCTTAATTTGAAGAAACTTAGTGATTTGCACAGAAATCATAAGTTTAGGGGAGGATTGTTAGGAATTAAGGTCAACAGTTGAAACTGTTAGTGTATAAGTTAGTACGGCTGAAGAAATTGAAGTCAAGGCTGACAGTACTAAGTCAGTTAGTACTGCTCACACATTATAGTTAGTACTTCTAATAATTTTTGTAAACGATTAAAAGATAAGTATAGAAAGGATTTTGTGTATATCCTATTAATATAGATTATAGTTATCTTGTAAAGGAATCCTTAGTTTATAAAAGGATCTCCTAGGTTTAAGTTGTACGTATCTAGATTGTTAAGATTCAAGGTTGTAAACCCTAGTACTACCAAAGAGTACTCGTATTATTCATCAATAATATTGAATCGTTTTTGTTAAAGTAAATTGTCTCTTGTTCATTCACTGTTACATTCATTCATACAAAAACTACATCAAATAAATCTTCTGAGTGTTAGCTAGTAAATTCCGCATACTAGACTAACATAATTCAAAGTATCTATCTAACACAAGGAGTGTGTGTAGATCCAGTCAATTCGCTTTTTCCACTTGCTAAATTTTCCAACTTCGAGTCTGGGAGCAACAGCTGAAAAGCTACCACCCTTTTTATCAACGAGCTAGGGCACATTAATATCAGCCATAGTAGGATCTTGGTTTTAAAAACCTTGAGCACTCTTAGTTTTTGAAAAGATTTTATAAACTAGAGGCTCTGATACCACTTGTTGTTCCCGTTACACAAGTAGAAGTAACTACAAAGTTAATATAATTGTGTTCTATGACTGAATTAACATAATGATTAATTTAAGCAAAAAAGTAAAACGTAAATATAAAAACACAAGTTTTTCAATGTTTAAATTCTTATTAGAAATCAATCAAAAGAATCTATTACCCAAGTGTTTGCGAAATAAACACTTGGGATTGAATAGACAAGGTATGGTGTATTCTCCTCTCTAAACTCAAGTTATTCTTGAGTGACAACTATAAAGACCCACTGAGCTATCTCAGGGATGTGGTTGCTCTTTGGAGGAGAAAAGTGGTTTTGTGAAAGTCTAAGCTTTTAATGCACAAAACTTATCCGAGTTTTCTCCTTCTGTTCCTATTTATACACAAGTATAAAAGAGCACATGTGTAGACGTGCAAAACGGATAACCTAGCTAGTCTGACAACATACAACAGTATTTGTCATTTCCAAGAAGTGTCAGCAATGAACCTTCTTGACTTTTAGCCGTGTTTTTTTGGGAAAGTTTGCTTTCGGCCCGATAAGACTTTTCCTTATCTTTTCAAACTCTTCCCGCCTAATCCCGCCTTTCTTTCAGACTTTAGATTCTTCAGGCTTGGCCTTCAGTCTTCAGTCTTCAATCATTATAGTTGTTGAGGAGACTAGGGTTCAGTGAGTTCTTGTCAAATACTCACTGAACCCATTACCTTCTTCTTTGGCTTAAGTGACACTGAGGGAGTTCCGCCTCACTGAATGGTGAATCTTTCTTCTTAGACTCGTCCTAAGCATCTTGAAGGTAACTCACTGAGTGACTGTTCACTCAGTGACTTGAGAGTGTTTAAGGTTGATTAACACTTGGCTAATTTGTGTCCAAATCCTATTTTTAGGACGCTTGGGTACTGACGGACCAAACAGAAGGGCCAGTCGATTTAGAAGGTTTCTTTCTTTTCTTTGTTGATCGTCTTTGTCGTGATCATCACGACGACGCTTGCTGGACTTATCCTTCTTGCATGCTTCTCCTTTCTTTTCTGCTATCTTGATTGAATTAAGTAAGGCTTGACGAAGTTCTTCATCTTCAGGATCATCGATGATATCTTCAAGCAATTTTCATTTAAGCTCAGTACTAGACGGCTGATGTGCTTTTTATAGTCTATAATTTTTAACCAAGTTTTAAATTTATATTTTGCCGAACTAACCTATAAACTCTAAACACTAACGAGCAGTGTACCCGGTCAATGTAGATAGTTTTTAGGTAAGTAAGGGTCGTTCACTAGGAGCGAAGCTAAAGTGATCTAATGGTATTCTAGTTACTAATCTAACTAAACTAAACTAGAAAGCAATTAAAGATAAGGGGGTTTAGCCTGAGAGGCTACCACGATATTATGTGTTATATAAACTAAATACGGGAAAGTAAATAACTAAACTAAAGATAGATCGATATAAAGAAGAACGGGTTAGCCAAGCCTAATCCATCTTATAGTTATATAAGCTTATGTCTACTTGTTTTAATTCATTCAATTGTTTTGCCGCCAATCCGATTATCAATCCTGTCACGATTAAATAACCTACCATCGTGGTGGGAAAGAGGACATGATCATAGTGACCTATCTAGCATCAATACTAACTTATTGCTTTAAACCGTCTAACCTAGTTTGGCATTACGCGCTACTAGTCCTAATAGTGGAATGAGGCACGGTTCCGGTGTGTTCCCTCTAAGCCGTCTATATAGGATTCGGATTACTACACTTATGATCAATTAAAGTAACCACAATTACAGATAGTTAAATTACAGCAATTAAACCAATAAGATCATAATCTAGTTACATAGACTTTTACTAGTTATAAGCAATAAATGAGTTTTTATCGATAAGCACCCAATCCAATAACAAAGTAAACACATCAACACAAGCATAAAAACTAATAAAACTTCATAAAAATGACTAACACCTAAGGGTGTTAGCCCTTAATCTCTGTAAAAGATAGAGTATACATTGCGAATAAACATAGAGAATTCATGAATAAAATACTTATGCTAACCGAATGATACATGACGTTAAGTATTGAGATGTTCTTCATCGATCTTCGAGGAGGTGTTGGGGACGAGTTGGGGGTGTCCCCAACTGATAATGGTTATTCTAATGATGATCTCCTCCCCCTTAATCGTCCATAGGGTTGTGGTATTAATAGGGGCAAGGAAGAGTAGCCTCCAAGTTTACCAAAAATATGCAGTCTGCTGTTACGACCCCGATACGGCGCATCTTGAAATCCTATGCGCCGCATCTCCTTCAGAATCAGATAGATTTTCATTTTCTCTTCGCGTGGCCGCTTGAATCAACTAAAACGGAGTCCGGATGAAGATTTTATGACCAAAACAGTGAAGCATCTTCTAAAGTTGTTACGTAAACATTATTTCTTCATTTGGCTTCGATTCTTCACTTTATTTATCGGTTAAGGCTCATATACGACGTATCTCAAGGATAGGATGCGCCGCATTCGATGTAATCCCGTCTTGGTCTTCAAATATCTAGGGCTTCTATACGGCGTATTCATAGAATCCGATACGCCGTATTCTTCAAATCGACCAAGTTTCATATACGGCGTATTCCCAAAGATGGATACGCCGTATGCATCAAAGTCAGGCAAGGTCTTGAACTCTTCTAAGTATATGGATATGGCGTATCTAATTTGAGTTGATACGCCGTATTGAGTGTTTGATCAGTAGGCATTCTTCAATATCTTCGTTTTTGCTCCAAAACACATCTTTTTCCATAACTTTCTCCAATTGCTTCCGATATTACTGAGATTTACAAAAGTAAATGATTAAGTACCAAATCTCACACATAATAGTATAAAATGAGCAATATAAACGGGATAATGATGCTAATAATATGTACTTATTTGATGTCATCAAATATCCCCCCACTTAAACTTTACTTGTCCTCAAGTAAACCTTAGATTTAAACTTATGAAAATGTATCCTAAATAGGATGTATTTTTACAATTAAGCATTTATTCGTTTTATCATAATTGCACAACCAAACACTTAACGAATTAGAAACAAAATAAAATATTTCGATAAAAGCAAAACTAATCGTTTAACTGTCCAGTCGTGACGAATATTCTATCATAAGCTTGGCAAGGATACACATATCCCCCACTAAAGCTAAGGAATAACAAGTCTAAAGCGGTAAAAAGGGTTTATGGTTTAAGGGTTAATCATTCTCCTCAATCTCTATCGATCTCAAATTCAAGAAAAGGCGACAAAATCACAAATACATGATCGAATCCACGAACACGATACTTGCAATTGCTCAAATCCTTAACTCGAATAGGCTAAAGATAGGACCAAGTAATCTTCACCAATAATATTATATCAAAAAGGGCGACAAAATCATAAATACATAGTCGAATCCACGACTACGATACTTAAGATTGCTCAAATCCCTAATCTCAATAAATCAAAGGTTTGGATAAAGAATAATATAGGGTATGGATAATATTTGGGATATAAATTGGTGTAAAATGAAAAATAAACAAAACAAATAGATTAAAATCCTAAGTGTGGTTAATTACTTTCCCAACCATCCCATGAATAAGACTCATATCATTGAATAACTCACGCTTTAACACTTGAAACACACGCTTTAGGTAGACACGAATTATACTCAACAAGATCTCAATCAAAGAATAACCTTTAGCTGGCGTTCCCATAACGTTCAACTCCCATTCAATCCATAGATATAATATACAACAACTAGTGGTGATATCGACCACTTAATACAAAACTTTACATAAGTTGGTTAAAACAAACATCCAACTTTTCCTTTTTCTTTTTCTTTTCTATTTTTTTGATTTTTTTTTTTAATTGAAACATAAACATAGATGTGTAAAATTTCACAACTTTTCTATCACTTTCTTTCCGGATAATTTTTCCATACTTTTCATGACTTCAGAAATAACGGTAATAGTGAAAGTAGTAAACACACGAAAAATAAACTCAAAATATACAATATTTACTTTCACTCCAATTGCATTGTGCAATTTCCCGACCTAACCATAGATAATGAATTACGCACGCGAACACAGGTAATGTAAGGAAACACACTTTGCCTAAAGTAACTAACCACGGACTTTAATCTACAGGGTAGGCTAAGGTGTAAGGGTGTAACGAAACATTTTAAACATTGGTGTAAGAAACGAAAGGAATGGCTCTGAGGGTTTTTCTAGGGGTATCTTACTCTAAAAATGAGAGTAAACAAAGGGTTTATACGGATGTTAACTAACCAGTGTAGTTAGTTAATAACACATAACATATATAGGCTTTTTGGGTGAAATCCTAGAAATTTACCAAGTTAGACAAGTCACTCCAATTATATCAATAATACTCATTATGGTGGTCTCGAATAGTATACAAGCCAAGTTCTAAAGTTTACAAGTCACCGGCACACTCATAGATTTGTGGATTTTGATAAGTTCACAATTTTTGAAAATAAGGTTATGTGTGCAGCTATGCAACTTAGATTAAACAAAAACATGATAAAAAAAATTAAATTTAGATAATTAAGCATAGATTAAAGCATGTTTTTGAAAATTTAGGACAAGTAAACGTTCTAATTCTCCATCCCCCCACTTAAGTTAAACAACGTCCTCGTTGTTTGTATTTGAAATTAAAAACAAGAGATAGAAAGAATTAGAACGGAGAACTCCCTTGAGATTTGCTCTGTATGATCTTCCAATGTAAGTGTGCGAGCGTATAAAATGCGGGAGTCCATCAACATCTTCAATATTCCGGACCTGTAAAAATATAGAGACCACAGGTAAAACAAATCTCGAGAAACATCTCATTAATCATCGGTTAGAAAACGATAAACAAAAGAAAAACAAAGAACTGTATTCAATTCTGGCAGGTCGATACGCCGTATCTAAAAAGATAGATACGCCGCATTGATGTCAGCAAAACAGTTCGGACTAAAGTATTCCAGATGATTCGATACGCCGTATCCATAGGGGTTGGATACGCCGCATCGAAGGCCTGGGACAGACTCGACAGAAAATTAAATTGACATAAATTAAAAGATAAGCATGGGTTGCCTCCCACGAAGCGCTTGTTTTTGTTCAAGTCACGAGCCTGACTCCACCCTTATTTACTGTGTAATAGGGTGTTTTCCCCCCACTTGAAATCAAGTGCGGGTGATAGTGATGTCCGGATCGTCCATCTTCATTATTACCTGAAAGACAAACAACCAAGAACAGCAGTACAAACAAAAAAAAAATAAAACCTAAAGTAATGAAAATTAAATAAACACAAAAAAATAAAAGAGAAAAATATTTTTGGGGTCACAGAAGATCGATGCGCCGTATCCAACAGACAATGGATACGCCGTATACGACACAAGTTAATACGCCGTATCTAACAGACAATAGATGCGCCGTATTATCTTCCTGTAACAGTTTTTTTTTTTTCAAATTATATAATACTAAAAAAAATCACACAAACTAAAAAAAATTGTCGCAGAACGTCAATGCGCCGTATTCACAGACAAGAATACGCCGTATTGAAATCAGACAGATGCGCCGTATTCACAGACAAGAATACGCCGTATTGCCTTTCTGAGACAG
The DNA here is from genome assembly GCA_021014915.2 of Artemisia tridentata subsp. tridentata. NCBI lineage: Eukaryota > Viridiplantae > Streptophyta > Magnoliopsida > Asterales > Asteraceae > Artemisia > Artemisia tridentata. The sequence continues at coordinate 520,801,153 of CP139509.1, read as the reverse complement.
AAACACAGAATGACAAAAACACACAGAAACTAACGAAAACAAATAAAAACTAAAATACCAATAAATCAAATTAAACAATCACTCCCCGGCAGCGGCGCCAAAAACTTGATGTGTTTTTTATAGTCTATAATTTTTAACCAAGTTTTAAATTTATATTTTGCCGAACTAACCTATAGACTCTAAACACTAACGAGCAGTGTACCCGGTCAATGTAGATAGTTTTTAGGTAAGCAAGGGTCGTTCACTAGGAGCGAAGCTAAAGTGATCTAATGGTATTCTAGTTACTAATCTAACTAAACTAAACTAGAAAGCAATTAAAGATAAGGGGGTTTAGCCTGAGAGGCTACCACGATATTGTGTGTTATATAAACTAAATACGGGAAAGTAAATAACTAAACTAAAGATAGATCGATATAAGGAAGAACGGGTTAGCCAAGCCTAATCCATCTTATAGTTATATAAGCTTATGTCTACTTGTTTTAATTCATTCAATTGTTTTTCCGCCAATCCGATTATCAATCCTGTCACGATTAAATAACCTACCATCGTGGTGGGAAAGAGGACATGATCATAGTGACCTATCTATTATCAATACTAACTTATTGCTTTAAACCGTCTAACCTAGTTTGGCATTACTCGCTACTAGTCCTAATAGTGGCATGAGGCACGGTTCCGGTGTGTTCCCTCTAAGCCGTCTATATAGGATTCGGATTACTACACTTATGATCAATTAAAGTAACCACAATTACAGATAGTTAAATTACAGCAATTAAACCAATAAGATCATAATCTAGTTACATAGACTTTTACTAGTTATAAGCAATAAACGAGTTTTTATCGATAAGCACCCAATCCAATAACAAAGTAAACACATCAACACAAGCATAAAAACTAATAAAACTTCATAAAAATGATTAACACCTAAGGGTGTTAGCCCTTAATCTCTGTAAAAGATAGAGTATACATTGCGAATAAACATAGAGAATTCATGAATAAAATACTTATGCTAACCGAATGATACATGACGTTAAGTATTGAGATGTTCTTCATCGATCTTCGAGGAGGTGTTGGGGACGAGTTGGGGGTGTCCCCAACTGATAATGGTTATTCTAATGATGATCTCCTCCCTCTCAATCGTCCATAGGGCTGTGGTATTTATAGGGGTAAGGAAGAGTAGCCTCCAAGTTTACCAAAAATATGCAGTCTGCTGTTACGACCCCGATACGGCGCATCTAGAAATCCTATGCGCCGCATCTCCTTCAGAATCAGATAGATTTCCTTTTTCTCTTCGCGTGGCCGCTTGAATAAACTAAAACGGAGTCCGGATGAAGATTTTATGACCAAAACAGTGAAGCATCTTCTAAAGTTGTTACGTAAACATTATTTCTTCATTTGGCTTCGATTCTTCACTTTATTTATCAGTTAAGGCTCATATACGACGTATCTCAAGGATAGGATGCACCGCATTCGATGTAATCCCGTCTTGGTCTTCAAATATCTAGGGCTTCTATACGGCGTATTCATAGAATCCGATACGCCGTATTCTTCAAATCGACCAAGTTTCATATACGGCGTATTCCCAAAGATGGATACGCCGTATGCATCAAAGTCAGGCAAGGTCTTGAACTCTTCTAAGTATATGGATATGGCGTATCTAATTAGAGTTGATACGCCGTATTGAGTGTCTGATCAGTAGGCATTCTTCAATATCTTCGTTTTTGCTCCAAAACACATCTTTTTCCATAACTTTCTCCAATTGCTTCCGATATTACTAAGATTTACAAAAGTAAATGATTAAGTACCAAATCTCACACATAATAGTATAAAATAAGCAATATAAACGGGATAATGATGCTAATAATATGTACTTATTTGATGTCATCAACGGCTTGGATGGTATGGTCTGAATTGTCATTGGTATGGTTTGCATTAGATTAGCCACAGTCCTTTCCAGATTTCGTCTAACATATTCCTTAAGAAGATCTGGGAGTGCCTCTTGAAGATTTTTGCTGACTTCTTGGGGTACTTGAGAGTTGACTTCTTGTGGTACATGTGTCTTGAGATATTGCTCTGCTGCTTTCTCTAGATCGAATGATTTAACATCATTGATATCTGCTTTCTGTGATGCCATCTGTTTTTGCACTTCAGTGAGCTGTTCATTCAAGGCTTTGTGCTCACTTTCTTCTGATTGTTGAAGTGCGGTAACCTTCTTTTGTAGTGCACGGAGTTGCTCTTTTAGATCATTGAGCTCACTGGGGGATTGACCCACAGATAACGGTTGTGGAGATGGAATAGGGTTGTCATCTTGGTTGTCATGTTCATCATTGCCTTCATCGTCTTTGTTCTCATCATCCTCATCATTTTCACCCTCTTCATCTTCTTCTTCATCATCTTTTTCATCTTTATCATTGTCATTCTCATCAGATTCTGACCCGGATGCGGTGTGTATACTTTGTTCTGACTCTTCTGATTGTCCTTCAGAGTCACTAAGTGTGACAGATCTTGTGGCCTCTGAATCTTCAGACTGAGATAAATCTTGTGGTTGTTCTTGTTCTTCTTCAACATGTGAAGCTGATCCTTCACCCCTTTTTATTCGTTCAAGTTTCTCTTGATCAGTTAGCCATTTCTTTCTGTTTGCCTTTGATGCTTTCTCGAGTTGTTTTCTCTCTTCTACTTCGGTCAAAGTTGGTTCAATGGGTTTAAAAGATTGTTCTGTCATCTTGAGCGATTTTCCCTTTCCCTTGCCCAGTTCTTTATCTTTCTCTTTCAGTTCCTTCTTGAATTTTATTAACTCTTTCTTCTTTTCTTTACTTAGATCTACTTCTTCTTCTTCATCTTCGTCGGTAGGCTCATCTCTGAGTGTCAATTTCCTCTTCTCAGTTCTTGAAACTTTCTTTGTTCTAGACGAAGCTGTTGGGACAGGTTTGCCTTTTCCTCTACCTCTTGTTGAACTTTTACCCTTAACTGTTATCCCGACTGTTCCTTCCTGTTCTGCCTTGTCATGCCATTTGTAAGCTTCAGTTCCCATCGCTGCTTTTGTTAACATCTTTGGTGGAATCCTCAAACCCCTTTTAGTGGTGTTAGTCATTTGAACTTTTACCTTGGTGAGTATGTGATCCATTTGTTCTGTATGTGCTTTCTCATTTAATCGTCTATCAATTTCTGGATGGTTTTTCATGAAATGAGAAATTATCAGCTTGGTGAATCATGGAAAGGGTATCTTATATCCCTTATTTTGGCTGAATTGTTGAGCTTGATAAATCATATCTCTCTATATGTACTTAGCGAAGTCCATGTTGTAGAAGTTGACGACACCCCAAAAGAATTGCAAATGTTCCAGTCTTGGGTGTTCAAGGCCAGTTTCTTTGCCGGTAATACAGTGGATAATGATGGTGTAGAGGGATAACCAAGGTTGAGGAATATGCTTCCTATCCACCTTAGAATGAGAAATGAGCTCTTCACCCTGATTATCATAGCCGAGGCGTTTCAATGTTTCATCCATGGTTTTAAAGTCAGGGTCGTCATGGAATCTGCCTCTTGGACCTGAGGCTTCTGACGGAAGATCAAGAACATTTCAGTGTTATCAACGGTAACTGTCATGGTTCTTTTGTTGTTGCCAATGATCATGGAGTGCCAGAACTGGCTCATGTATACCTCAGGTACACTTGTTGTCTTGGTCATAACTGAACTGACGAAATGCCTCTTGAGTATCTCCACCATTATTTGGCATGAAGCATGACATGGTAGATTCTCGAAGTCTACTTTAGAGTTAGAGTCACTGATCTTAAGTTCATCTCCTTCTGGGATCATATCCTTTCTTGTAATGGATCCTTGAGACATGTTTAACCTGTACACCATAAGCACCAACAACAACACACCATGGACATTGCGTATATATGTTAGTGTATGTTATTTGTTGCATGATTTTTAGCCTAACTAGTATGATGAATCACGTAGTGAGACTAAATCATGGAAAACATTCTCATATCAGCCAAACACTCCATATTCAAGCAACTTACATTTTCCTAAATTCATGCCATAAAAAATTCTAAGTCTGAGAAAATTGACAAACTTGAAGAATTATCACAAACTCGGAGGATATGAAGTTTCTCGAAGAGATACAATCTTGAAGAGATACAAACTCGGAGAGTCACAAATTCGGAGAGCCACAAACTCGGAGAGCTACAAACTCGGAGAGTGTGAAACTCGAAGAGCCACAAACTCGGAGAGTGTGAAACTCGGTGAGCCACAAACTTGGAGAGTGTGTGAAACTCGGAGAACCACAAACTCGGAGAGCCACAAACTCGAAGAGTGTGAAACTTGGAGAGCCACAAACTCGGAGAGTGTGTGAAACTCGGAGAACCACAAACTCAGAGAGTGTGAAGCTCGAAGAGTTTGAAACTCGAAGAGTTCAATGACTTTAGTCTCCTAACTCAGAGACAAAGTCGAAGAGTTTTTAGTTAATCAACAAAGTCGAAGGATTCATTTAAGCACAAAATCAAAGGATTCAATAACAGAAACTCGGAGACATTCATGTTAAACAGATTTCATGTAAGTCAGTTATGATTCACAAGCAATGATCAAGTTAATCCTAACCATGTTCTAAACAAAGACAAATACTCAGAAACCTATTCACAGCAACACATTATTCTTCACCGCATATGCAATCATTCGTTTAAGATCATGTGATACATTCAAGTTATGACAGTTCAAATGCATGATCTAGGACCATAAACAAGCATATCCCACCATTCATATCACTTAAACAACTAATCATTCAATATTAGCACAAAAAACACGACTCCATAAACCCTAACTCAATCGAACTGCCTCTCTTGATGTTATTTAATCTAATTAAACATATACAAAACATTCTAACACATATTGTTGTACTCTTGCACACGATTAATCAGATTAAAACACATCTAACAAGAAATGCTCAATTCAAACGTATAAACCCTAAATCGTAAAACATGATATTTGGCCACAAGAATTATGCGCGAATGATTATAAGGCATAAACGATTAAATTAAACACTTACAAATTGAGTTTTAATGATGAATCGAAAATCTTGATGTTTTAGAGGGTTTTGGCGGGTTTTTGGAAGATAAATCTCTATTGTGTGTTTTATTCAATCTGATTTTGAGTTATATTGAAATGATTTTGCCCATTTGACAACTTAACCAAACTAGCCATTGATTTTAAAATAGTTAAAAACTTTGATCCCATTTGATGAAAACTTGAACTATTTTCATTTATCCCCCTTGAACTATAATATATTTTTGAAATTTTGAAAAAAACATTTAGTTCAAGAGATCATTGAAATATGGTTTGATGAAGATATTGATGAAGAATGAAGATTTAAAGACAAAATGTGCAAAAGTTTAGAAAAATTCTCCCCCTCAAAATATGTTCGTGATTTGAAATTGATTAAATTTGAAATGACGAGAACATATTTTGATTCGTTTTGACTTTTGCACATTTAAGGAGGAGATTTTTTTATTTTATTTTTTTTAATGAAAAATTGGAAAATCTTTTTGTGTTTTGAAGAAGTTATTTACAAAGATAGTTTTGATATTTGACTCATTTAATTTTGTTTAAGAAAATTGTTTAAGTCGTCTGGAGTCAAACATCTCATACCAATTTGGTGAACCAATTCTACAAATCTTGCATGAGGCAAGGCTTTGGTGAATAAATCCGCCAATTGGTATTCTGTTCCCACGAAATAAAGTTCAATTTTACCCTGTTCCACGTGCTCTTTGATGAAGTGATAATGAAGAGCAATATGCTTGGATTTTGAGTGATGAACGGTGTTGCATGAGATAGCAATGGCGCTCTTGGAGTCACAATACATCGGAATCTTGTTGAAGACGTTTCCATAGTCCATTAGTTGTGACCTCATCTAGATGACTTGAGCACAGCATGTGGACATAGCGACATATTCTGATTCAGTAGATGACAGTGATGTACAGTCCTGCTTCTTTGACTGCCAAGAGACAAGCTTGTCACCCAAAAATTGCACTCCTCCAGATGTACTTTTCCTTGTATCTAAGCATCCTGCATGGTCAGCGTCTGAAAAGGCAATAAGTTCAAAACCAGAATCCTTTGGAAACTACATCCCCAAATGAATGGTTTCCTTTATGTATTAAAGGATTCTCTTAACCGCAGATAGATGACTTTTAGTTGGTCTCGACTGATAACGGGAGCAAAGATACGTGGAAAATACTATGTCGGGTCGGCTGGCGGTGAGATACATGAGAGACCCAATCATACTACGGTATTTTTTAGGATCAATGGGTGTCCCATGTAGATCAGCATCCAGCTTAGGAAACGAGGACGACATGGGGGTATTATAGGTGTCACAGCTGGTCATGCCATGTTTTTTCAAAATCCCTTGAGCATATTTGGACTGACTTAAGAAAATACTACGAGGTGATTGATGAACTTGCAGTCCTAAGAAGAACTTGAGTTCACCCATCATGGACATCTCAAAGTTTTGTTTCATTAATTTTGCAAAAGCGTTTGAGTATTTTTTATGGGTAGAACCAAAAATGATGTCATCCACATAAATTTGAACAATGAGAATGTCCTCCCCGTGTTTTTGTATAAACAAGGTTGGGTCAACTGATCCTTTTGTGAAATGATTAGCAAGTAGAAATGCAGATAGCTTATCGTACCATGCCCTCGGGGCTTGCTTAAGGCCATAGAGGGCTTTCTTGAGCCGGTAGACGTGATTCGGATGTTCTGGGTCAACGAAGCCTTTTGGTTGTGTGACGTACACCTCTTCACGGAGTTGTCCAGTTAAGAATGTCGGCTTCACATCCATTTGATATACGGTGATATTCTTGTGAGCTGCATATGCCAGAAACATTCGAACGGCCTCAAGTCTTGCCACTGGTGTGAAAGATTCCTCAAAGTCGATTCCTTCTTCTTGACTGAATCCTTTAGCAACCAACCGAGATTTGTTCCGAATAACCGTGCCATCAGTATCTAACTTGTTCTTCTAGATCCATTTCAGTCTGACAACGTAAACCCCTTCTGGTCTTTCTACCAATTCCCAAACTTCTAGACGCTTGAATTGATAAAGTTTCTCTTGCATTGACTCAATCCAATTGTCATAAGTAAGGGCTTCTTTAATGTTTTTCGGTTCTGATTGACAAACGGTGAGTGCATAGATGCAGGTTTCACCGTCTGTGTGGAGTCTTTGTCATGTCATTACTGGGATGTCTGGGTTGCCAATCACATTCACGAGAGGGTGATCCTTAGTCCATTTGTAGGTTGACGGGTAGTGTAGAAAATTTTGGTGCATATTTGACGGATCCAAATTGCTTGTAGAAGACTCGGCAATGTTTGGAATGGTGGGAGCTGGAGCAAATGGATTGAAAAACGCGTTTCCATCATAATGTGCGGGTGTGGGTACTTCAGAAGATAGAGAGGGATCATCAGCTGCGGTCGCAGTATTAGAAGCTGTTTGTTCTACTGATGACGATGTTTATATTGGTGGTGCATCTTCAGCAACTGCTGTTTTAGTAGTTACTGTTGTATCAGTTGCTTAAATATTAACGGGTTATGCAGCCAAACTGGTGGATACTTCAGAAGCACGATTAACAAGAGTATCATCAAATAGCGGAGCAAACAAATCTTCTTAGTCCTTGCGATTGAGAGATAGAGGTGCAGCTGATTGATCAGGGAAGTTTAGACGGTTAGATTCGGGTCCTAAGTTGTTTTGCACAGAAGCCATGTCCGTAAGTTCATCGAAATGAGCGTGTATGGTCTCTTGAATTTCTCGGGTTCGACGGTTCTAGATACGAAATCCTTTGGAATTCTCACAATATCCAACAAAAATCCCTATGTCAGCTTTGGGTTTCAGTTTTCCAAGGTCATCACGATCATTATTTGGGTAACAGAGAGCCCCAAATACATGAAAGTAGTTTATGTTCAGTTTTATTCGGTGAACAAGTTCATATGGTGTTTTGTTGTGCCTTTTGGTGATCATACATCGGTTTTGGGTGTAGCAAGCGGTGGAGACAGCTTCAGCCTAGAGGTAATCCAGTAATTGAGCATTTATTAACATCGTTCTTGCGGCTTCCACTAATGTTCGGTTTCATCTTTTGACCACTCCGTTCTGGTCTGGGCTGCGTTCAATTGATGTTTGATGTTCAATCCCTACTTTCTCATAGAACTCACGAAGAGTGTGATTCTTAAATTCGGTGCCGTTTTCTGTTCTAACTTTGCGGACGATGTTACGGAGCTGAACCTGAATTTTGGTGAGAAAGGTGATGATCATCGAAGGAACTTGATCTTTGGTGCGAAGAAAGTAGACCCAAGTCCATCTCAAGAAATCATCTACGATTACCAATATATATAGCTTCCCATTGATTGTCTGAACACGCATTGGGCCACAAAGATCCATATAGAGAAGTTGGAGTACGTGATCAGTACTGTGCTCGGTTTTAGGAGGAAAGTGAGCACGAGTACTCTTCCCTTGTTCACAAGCTGGAAAGAGATGATCCTTGGCATACCGGAATCTTGGAAGACCATCTACTAACTTATGACGAGCAAGTTCCGTCATAGTCTTGAAATTCAGATGAGACAAATGTTTATGCCATAGCCATGCCTTTGTGGAGTGTGCCTTGGAGAGTAAGCAAATCGGAGAAGAAGTGGTCATGTCTGAGAAGGAAATGGTGTAAAGACTCGTTCCGCCTTTCCCTGTCATTAGGTCGTTTCCTTGAAGATCACGAACAAAGTAGGTTTTCTCCCTAAATGCAACTTCCAAATCACCGTCACAAAACTGCCCGACGGAGAAAAGGTTATGTCCAAGGCCTTCAACGTAGTATACACGGCTTATTTCGATGTTCCCGTTGACATAATCCCCATAGCCCATGATAGCGGCAAAATGATCATTCCCGAATCTGACAATTCCTATGAACTTTGCGACAAAGTTTACTAGAAGTTTAAGATTGCCTGTCATGTGTCGGGAACATCTACTATCAAAAATCCAGAGGACAATTTTTGAATCACCTGCATCACAAGAAGATGACACAGATGTAGAGTTGGTAACAGTGGATCCCATTGGGTTAGTAGCACAATTGTTATGCATCTTTGGTAACCAATTAAAAGTAGGTTTATGCTGTAACCAACGCTGCCATGTCCAACTAGATTCTGCCTTCTTCCTAGTAAATGCACTAGGTGGTTGGATTGTTCTAGGTGCAACTATGGTCTTGTCAATGGTAGTCTTAGAAACTACTTTTGGCGGTTTTCCTAGGATTGACTTAGCAGCAGTAGTGGGCCTAGAGGAAATGCCATTAGTACGTTTCTATCTACGAGATAAAAGGGTTTTAGCAACACATTTTTGATGATTACCAGACAAAACACTAGTACGACAGAACACACAATAAGCATCAACAAGAACATCATTAAAAGCATTCAAAGATTTAGCATTCGTTACATCACTTTTAGAATTACACTTTGAAAAGTTGGATTCTACTTTAGACATAACATGCGTCTTATTTGATTTCCTAGTGTGAACTTCTACTTCTTCATCTTTAGGTGAGCCGCTCTTAGGTTTCCAGACACTAATCTTCTTGTTGGTCTTTGATCTGCTAACTGTAAGAGGGGTGCTTAATCCTGTAGAAGTGGAAGCATGCACATTAGTGGTCTGTGATGATGCTTGCTTAGGTGTTGCCTCTACTCGATACATGCCTGGAGCAATCACATTCTTTTGAAAAAAATTCCCTTTTGCAAGTAGTTTGAGTTTCTCTTTCAGCTCAATGATGATGTGATTCTTTTCATGAATTTTAGAATCCAATTCCCGGTTTAAACGAACAGTGTCATTTCTGTTTTGACAAACTTCATCAAAGTCATTTTCTTGATCAACAATTTTACATTTTAAAACATCATTTTCTTTTTCAAGATTTTGAATTTTGGACTCATGACTGTTTTGAAAGGACAATGACTCTTTTTGGTTTTGTAATTTTAACTCAAAGTCAAGACTTTGAGTCTGACACCATTGCAACTTTTGGTTTAGTTAGAAAATTTCTTTTGAAATATTTTGTTTCACATCATCATTGACTTGTCGAAGTCTCTCATTTTCTTTTCTCAGATTAGCAATCTCAACTTTCAATATTTCAACATCAACAGAGTGATCATCAATAAGCATTTCAATACATGACAGATAAATGGAATTCATGATAACAGAAATTATGTCAGAACATAGAACATTTTCCAAGAGTCGATCTGCTTCGTTTTCCAAAGCTTTCTTTTGACATTTTTGTTTCAAAATCTTGTTATATTTTGCTTCGAAAATGCTCATCATTGATGTAACCTCTGTTTGAAGTTCTTGTTCCCAATGTGTAGCACAAAGTCGCAGGTGTTGAACGTGTAGTAAAAGTGGCTTTTGAAAAACTTCTCTCTTTTCTTTCTCATAGGGAGATAGAAAAGTAGAGACTTTTATTTCTGAATTTTGTTCAATTGCATCTTCCAAAAGTTTTATGTCATCGATGAATGTATTAAAATATCTAAAGACACGACATTGTTTTGGCATTGGGGCAATAACACCCGGATTTGGTAAAGGACCATTAAATTGTGCTACTTTGGTCACAGGGACGACTTCAGAAGTTTCATGCATTTCAGTTGAAGACAATGTTTGTTCTGATTTTTCTTTTTGAGGTACGAAAGTGGCATTAATATGAGTTATCCGTGAGTAATCATATGGTTTATGAAAGTGGACATTACTCATTTTGGATCGACTCTCGTCCTCTTGTTCCATTTCCTCTTCATTATTATACACAACAACACGCATGAAAGTATCATCAAATAATAGTTCAGCACTGTACAACTTTGGATTTTTCTTGAGTGCTTTATGTAAAAAACATGGTTGATCATTTCCAATTGCAAAGCCATATCCTTGGGGATTTGGTTTGACAGTTAATTTTTGAATGGTTGTTACAGATTCACCCGTTTTATACACAACGTTTTGAAATTCTTTAAGTTTGGATTCCAACGCCACAATTTCCTCAAGGTATGAATCAACACGTTTCCTTGAAACTTGTCGGTGCTCAGAAAAATTATCTTGACAAGTTGACAACTCTGTTTTTGTTTTGGAAAGTTCAGAATGTAGAATGTCAACTTGTTTTTGAAAATCAAATTTTTCTTGTTCCTTTTGTGAAATTAATTCATTTTTGGAAACGGTCAATTCACGTACTTGATGTTCTAAATTTTGTACGTTCACGTATGATTGTTGGAATGCAGCCTCAAAGCTTTTCTCACGTTTTTCTTTGTTTTCAAAATTTGAAAGTTGTAGCTTATAGCACTCAAGATCCTTGGTTAACAATGCAACTTTTGCTTTTAGGTTCCTATTAATTTCATTGCATTTATCAAATCTGGGATTTCTGTGCATCTAATTGTGTTTCGGTGGTCAACAGCAAGGTCATGAGCTCTGGATTTGTATCATACTCAAGATCATCTTGTTTAATGTGAGCATTGTGATCATCATCAAAAGGATCATCAAATGAAACAACGGTGTTAGTTTGATCTTCATCAATGGTAATAACGCTGTTTATTTGGTCATCGTCTTGAAAGGATAACGATGAGTCATTTTGACCAATATTTTCTTGAGTAGATGCAGATGCAGAGGGTGATACAATTTCATGAATGAGACATTCAGATTCAGGTACCTGAGACAAGCCGTCGGTATCATACATCGGGCCTGTTTCACCCATATGCATTTCTTGCATGTTTGCCATCAACATTACAGCTGCATTTGCCTCCAGATCTTCCATGTCGTCGTCTGAGTATGCATTTGCCATAAAGTTGTGCTCTTTCTCAGTCAGAGTACCACCAGATTTATCTTTGAGTGCAAGAAGAAGAGCTTCCTTGTGATATGCACTGCCTATTGTTCTTGGTTTGGGGCATGCATTGGCCATGTGACCTTTTCCTCCACAATTATAGCATGGTATCGATGTGTTTGCAATCCCTTTTCCTATTTCAAAAATCTGAGCCCTCCTCTGTGTGTTACCAACGTTGTTCCTACTGTTCCCAGCTGAACTGAACCTCTAACCCCCGGAGTTCCCCATATAACTTCCTGAACCATATCTTCCTGAAGCTCGATTTTGGATTTCAACTCTATCATCATGAACAACAGCCTGATTCCGTGTGTTGGATGAAGACCTGAGATGGTTGTTAGATTTGTTTGAGAATTTGTTGAACGCTCGAGCAATCAATGCAAATCCTTCATTCAATGAGTTAAAAGCATCACCTTCATCATCGTTAACATTGGAGTACAGCATTGAATCAGTGTTGTCATAAGAAACCAGTTGATTATCAGAATACGTTGGTGATGCTTCATATGGGACAAATTGGTTTGTTGAAGGTTGTGAGGGAAAACCCGAATGAGGTGGTGGCTGAACAAACTCCTGATTTGTTGGTGGTGAAAAGTGAGACTGAGCAAATAGAGCAAGTGAGTTGGAAGTAGGTAACGATGAAAATCATCCACGAGCTGCTCTGTCTTTGTCAACTTCAGCTTTGTGATGCTTCAAATAATCATACAACAACCCATATGAGGCGTTGTGTAGATCTTTGGCTTGGCGAACGAAAGTCACATACTTTTGCCAATCTTGTCCGAGACAACTCAGGAACTTTGTGTTCACAGCAATCCTTGGGAGTACAATGTTGTGACGGTCCAAGTCATTGATAATGTTTGTAAACCTGTGGTAGTATGACTCTAAAGATTCCCCGGCCTCAATCATGAACATAGTATATTCCAGATAAAGCTTAGATTCCATATCCTCCTGATTCAATTATGTTCCTTCCATGAGAAGGTGTACATGTTCCCACATGTCTTTTGCTATCTTCTAAGCATCGATTCTTCGAAAGATGGGATTTGGAATTCCTTGAAGTATGTAAGACATGGCCAATTCATTTGCTTCTTGCTGAAGAACTTGTTCTGTGGTGAGTTGAGCAATAGGAATAGGAGTTGTAGTTGCTTCTCTTGGAGGAATGTGACTTGGATCTGCAGGAATCGTTGTAGTAGGAACTGGATATGGGCCTTCAATGATTACTTTCTTTAAGTACTTTCCATGGGGTTTCTTTAGCTCAATAAATCGAAGAAAGCGACTGGACCACTGCACGTAATTCCCTGGTGTTAACATTGGAGGTGTGTATAAGGATCCTGCTTCATGCTTGGATTGTTGACTGCTGATTGCTTCGAACATGCGGTCAAACCAGTAAGGTTGTTTCGGAGGAAGTTGGTAAGACTGCATTGGTTGAATGATTTGTTGCTGAGGGACTTGTTGAGGGAATTATTGTTGTGGAACAAATTGATGTTTCTGCATTAATATGTGTTGTTGCTGATACTGTGGTTGATACTGTGGTTGAGGATACTGTTGTTGATATGGTTGTTGTTGACGATACTGTTGTTGTTGATTATAGAAGTAGTTATAGTTTGGTGGTTGAGACATCTTGAAGTAACTTGTGGATGTAGGATCTTAAAAGGATAATGACGTTTGTTGTTGAAGATTAGGTTTGTATGTAAAAGAACTTGAAGAAAAATCCCAAGAAAATCGAAGAATCCAAACTCGAAAATCCAAGAAAGTCGAAGAAATCAAACTCGGAGAAATCTTACACAAGTCGAAGAAATCTTAAACTTTGAAAGTCGGAGAATTTAACTTAGATACTCGAAGTATTTTAGCTGAGAAACTCGGAGGATTCTATCTTAGAAACTCGGAGGATTTGAGCTGAGAAACTCGGAGGATTCTATCTTAGAAACTCGGAGGATTTGAGCTTAGATACTCGGAGGATTCTAACTTAGAAACTCGAAGACCTTCACTTAGGAACTCGGAGGTTCTAAGAAACTCGGAGACACTTCACTTTCTCGAAGTCTTCAAACTGGAAGACCAGAAAGTCGAAGGACTGAAAGTCGAAAAAAATTCAGAAACTCGGAGAAATCTTCAAACTCGAAGAGTTTCTCGAAGAACAGTCCAAACTCGGAGAAATTTGCACGTGAACAGTAACCGAGATAAAATTCTTCAAATTTCACTTAGATCTAATCTAGAACAACCTAAATTACCCCTTGGCGATTGATACCACTTGATGTTACTACCAATTATCACACAAGCTACCCTAGATCTAGAGAGAGAAAGTTAGAGAGAGAAAGAGATGGAAGGTTACTTAAGAATAATAAACTTGTATTACACAATTAACCAACCAACCCTCTCCCTACAAAGGAAGGGGTATTTATAGTGTTTCTACAAGTATGGGATTTAGCCCTAATTAACAACATAATTAAATAAGATAATAGGCCACGGCCCATGGGCCTTCTACACAGGCCGAAGCATAAAACTAACCTAAAGGCCTAAGCAACCTAATACATAAAATGATCAATACTTGATGAATAATAACGTATTCCCAACATGCTCTTTGATTGTTTGGAAACGGGCCGAATATTACGCTCATGATTCATGGCAATTGACACACAAACACATTTCATATGAACAGATCTTGACAAGTTGGTTGTTAAAGAAATTTAAGCCAAGGAAAAGGAACCATTTATTAAGGTAATTTTTCAACTTCAATGCTTGATATGTTGGTTTATTTTCAATCTCTTTTATTAATACATGTAGGGAAGATTCTATTAATGGATCTTAAAAAAGCCACGTTGTTGATGGCCCTAAAGACCAACTGCCTAATTTACAACCTTCAGTATGTGTGTGTGCAATGTGACCTTAAAACGCCTCTCTTATGTGCCTACTATACATAAACTGTTAAGAAATCAAGGTTGCTGCAATTATCTGTAAAAATGATTTCATAATTGGAGACACAAATAGAAGTACTAAGTTGATAGGTAGCAGTACAAATTGTCTGATGTATTTAGAAGGTATATTTTTATTGTCATTAGTTGGTTTAAAATTTCAGATTTTAACATATAGTAGGAACCATGATCTGCATATGCGTAAAACAAAGGTACATACTTTGAGGGGGTTAAATTGGATAGAACATATGTATTAACTACCATGTACTGCAAACGCCTACTTAGGTCTAGAAGAAAAGAAATGGATGTTGAAAGATATCACTGAGAAAAGGATATGTATATACTATCTACACGAATACTTTTAAGTGTTTAAAAAATGAACCTTTCATTAATGAAAGCTTAAATTTGTTGTTTTGGAGTGCCACTGCCATGTTTCTAAACTACAACTTTGAAGGCATAGTAAGAATTGTCTGTAAAAGATACATTATATTAGCATCCAATTTCTTATATTGTGTTCCTGATAATTGATTTAATCTGCCATTTTTATGTCACTTGGTATCTTTATCTCTTAAATTGACTGCAACAATCCGTAAGTTTAGGAGGGATGCAAACATCTTGATGTTTTTTTTTCAGATTTGAAATCCATCGAGTGTGCTCTTTTATTGTTTGGAAACGGGCTGAATATTATGCTCATGATTCATGGCAATTGACACACAAACACATTTCATATGAACAGATCTTGACACATTGGTTGTTAAAGAAATTTAAGCCAAGGAAAAGGAACCATTTATTAAGGTAATTTTTCAACTTCAATGCTTAATATGTTGGTTTATTTTCAATCTCTTTTATTAATACATGTAGGGAAGATTCTATTAATGGATCTTATAAAAGCCACGTTGTTGATGGCCCTAAAGACCAGCTGGCTAATTTACAACCTTCAGTATGTGTGTGTGCAATGTGACCTTAAAACGCCTCTCTTATGTGCCTACTATACATAAACTGTTAAGAAATCAAGGTTGCTGCAATTATCTATAAAAATGAAGTTGGTTGGATAAATATCAGATAGTATTAGCAGCCCTAGTTAAATCTTATTCATCTAAAGCTCTCTTTAATACGTATGCAGCTCTCTTGGCATTGCGTTATGGAATACAAATCGAACGAGGAACACAATTGTAAAGCTCTACCCAAATATTGTTTATACCTGCTTCCTGTTGATGATCTTCAACCATGTCAATTACTTTAAGATGATAAAATGCAAATGAATGAAGATAAAGAAAGCAAGTAAACAAGTTTCGTCTTACAAAAAAATCAATCTTTAGTGAAGGTGCAAAGAACGGGTTTTTTTATGAGTCATTTGTACATCCTCACATGGTTTTTTGCACATTACTTTGAATTGCAACACTCTATAACATAGAACATTTTATAGTTGTGTTGGCAAAGGAAAATGGGTAAGCACTCTACATCTGTATTTGTATTGAAGATATAGATAGCTTAATGTTTGTTTAACTATAATGGTGTGATAGTAGTGCTCATATTAGGCTATTAAAGGTTTGGTTTGTTGACTAAGGAAGGCTAATGTTTACTTGCAAGATCATTTCTATGCTTCTTTAGCAATACAAACTGCCATAACGAGCAGTTTCTAAGCACTAAATAGAAGATGTTTAAGAGTTTCATGCTTTAATGAGAGCATTTATGTCATAAGCTATAGTCATTCATATTGAGTTGCAAGTTATTTAAGCTTGGCAACTCTATTATGATGAGATTAAGCTAACCAAGTAAGCTTCTAAGAGTTTTTAAAAGTTTCATGCTTTAATGAGAGCATTTATGTCATAAGCTATACTCATTCATATCAAA
This sequence comes from Artemisia tridentata subsp. tridentata, assembly GCA_021014915.2. NCBI lineage: Eukaryota > Viridiplantae > Streptophyta > Magnoliopsida > Asterales > Asteraceae > Artemisia > Artemisia tridentata. Next base: position 520,784,553 of record CP139509.1, on the reverse strand, counting down.
GAGCTTTTACAAGAATTGCAACTATATGTATTGTTGATGCCTTCCATATTATGTCAAATTTAATGACCCAAATATTAATTACACTAATAAGTTATCAAATTCTTTTTAAGTCTCCTTCATTTAATCTTTTGCTCCTTTTATTTGCCTCCAAATAAATACACAAACCCTTCAACTACCATAATTGGATACTATAAATATCACCATTTGAAGAGCAAAACTCTTATTCGATCAAAACAAATCATAATAAGCAAAAACATGCCAACGGACACGATGATACAGATGAAGTTTTGATGCGTGCGATGTGTCGTTGCGGTTTAGCAGTTTTAATGCCTACTCAAGTTTTAAATTTATAATTAGCCGACTTATCAATAACACACACACTTAACGAGCAGTGTACCCGGTCAGTATGAATATAATGGTAAGTAGAGTGTCGATCACTAAGAGTGGAACGTATTATCTAATTATTCTAATCAGTATTTTAATATATTAAGTTAGCTATACAATCTAATCTAACGCAAGGGGGTTTCAGCCTGAGAGACTGGCACGATTTGGTTGCAATTAAATAATAAACTAAACCAATAGGCACGAATCAGCAAGTAGCACACACGTACACAGATAAATACTCGAGACAATAAGAGGGCTGTCCTGATAATAAGTAGTTTGTCACTTGTTTTATTGCTAGTGTTATATGAAGTGTATAGTTCGATGCAACGCACCGAGATTAAGTCCTTTCTCGTTGGTTCTAATCTTATCGACGAGTAAACCCTTAATGATTACTTATGACTATCCTATTTATCTTTCTCCTACTTTTCTACAGACCATAGAATGCATAGGCGATCTAATAAATAGGCGAGGGCAGAGGCATGGCGACCCGATCAACGCTCAGCTAGACACAGAGGTTATCAATGCACTAATAAAAGTCACCAAAGACACCAACATATAAACTTTAATTAATGAGAAAGCAGTTTTAAGGGAGTGCAATCTTTCCGTTGTCACATTACACAAGCCACCAATCTTGATGAATTAAAGTTTACTAACACAATAAAACAAAACTACTTAATGAATTAAACACATGCAGCACCTTCTTACAGCTCTTGTATCTTTGATTTGGGTGTGTCTTGTGCTGCTGCCTTGATTGAATTCGTCCTAGGTTTCTGTACTTCGGTCTCGTATATAATATATGTCACATCGAATTCGTCTGGTCTTGGGGTATTTATAGTTTCTGTCTGAGGGTAAGATGCGGCGCATCTAGTAAGTAGATGCGGCGCATCTAGTAAGTAGATGCGGCGCATTTACTTAACTTCGCGTGGGGTCCAAGATTATAATATTCAGGAATATTCGTACACCGCCAGAAGATGCGGCGTATCTTTATCTTTGGATGCGGCGCATGTCCTCTTGTATCTTGGATCGTATCTGGTGAGATCTTGATAGCGATGCGCCGTATGTGATAAGCAAGATGCGGCGCATCTGGAGCAGATTAGTCTTGATCTTGTGCATTTCAGTAGACTCTTAACTTCTTGCATGTTTTGCTCCATAATTAGTCCAAAATCGCCAAGTTTCACCAAATGCTTGTTTTCAACTGAGAATTACAAAAGTAAACGATTAAGTATCAATCCTCATACATAATATAGTAAAACAAGTCAAATTAATAGGATAAATGATAGTAATAAAATGTACTTATTTGAGTTCATCAAATATCCCCCCACTTGAACTTTACTTGTCCCCAAGTAAACCTTAGAATTAATCTTATGAAAATGTATCCTAAAAGATATTAGGATTTATTTTTATATTTAAGCATGTATTCATTTTTGTCATAATCACACAACTAAACACTTAACGAATTAGAAGTAAAATAAAATATTCTGATAAAAGCAAATCTAATCGTTTAACTGTCCAGTCGTGACGAATATTCTATCATAAGCTTGGCAAGTATACACATCTCCCCCACTAAAGCTAAGGAATAACAAGTCTAAAGCGGTAAAAAGGGTTTTTAGGCTTAAGGGTTAATTATTCTCCTTAATCTCTATCGATCTCAAATTCCAGAAAAGGCGACAAAATCACAAATACATGATCGAATCACGAACACGATACTTGCAATTGCTCAAATCCTTAACTCGAATAGGCTAAAGATAGGTCCAAACTTCACCAATAATAATATATCAAAAAGGGCGACAAAATCATAAATACATAGCCGAATCCACGACTACGATACTTAAGATTGCTCAAATCCCTAATCTCAATAAATCAAAGGTTTGGTTGGATAAAGAATAATACAGGGTATGGATAATATTTGGGATATAAATTGGTGTAAAATGAAAAATAAACAAAACAGATAAATTAAAATCCTAAGTGTGGTTAATCACTATCCCAACCATCCCATGAATAAGACTCATATCATTGAATAACTCACGCTTTAACACTTGAAACACACGCTTTAGGTAGACACGAATTATACTCAACAAGATCTTAATCAAAGAATAGACCTTAGTTGACGTTCCCATAACTGGCAACTCCCATTTCAATCCATAAATATATAACAACTAGTGGTGATATCGACCACTTACATAACTTTACATAAGTTGGTTTAAATCAAACATCCAACTTTTTCTTTTTCTTTTCTATTTTTTCGATTTTTTTTTTTTTTTTTTTTTTTTTTTTTTTTTTTTTTTAATAACATAAACATAGATGTGTAAAATTTCACCACATCACTATATTGATAATTCTGGATAGTTTTTCCATATTTTTCATGACTTCAGAAATAACGGTAATAGTGAAAGTAGTAAACACACGAAAAATAAACTCAAAAATATACAATATTTACTTTCACTCCAATTGCATTGTGCAATTTCCCGACCTAACCATAGATAATGAATTACGCAGGCGAACACAGGTAATGTAAGGAAACTCACTTTGCCTATAGCAATTAACCAACCACGGAATTTAATCTACAGGGTAGGCTAAAGTGTAGGGGTGTAACGAAACATTTTAACAAATGTGTAAGAAAAGAAAGGAATGGCTCTGAGTGTTTTTCTAGGGGTATCTTACTCTAAAAGTGAGAGTAACAAAGGGTTTATACGGGGGTTAACTAACCAGTGTAGTTAGCTAATAACACATAACATATAATAGGCTATTTGGGTATAATCCTAGAAATTTACCAATTTAGACAAGTCATTCCAATTATATAAATAATACTTATTATGGTGGTCTCGAATAGTATACAAGCCAAGTTCTAAAGTTTACAAGTCACCGGCACACTCATAGATTTGTAAATTTTGAAAAATCACAATTTTTGAAAATAACGTCATGTGTGCAGCTATGCAACTTAGACTTTAAACAAAAACATGCTAAAAATTTTAAATTTTGATATATTAAGCACATTTTAAGCATATTTTGAAAAGTTTAGGACAAGTAAGTGTTAAGTGTTCTAATTCTCCAATCCCCCCACTTAAGTTAAACAACGTCCTCGTTGTTTGTATTAAAGGTTAAAAACTGGAAAATAAAAGAATTAGAACAGAAAAACTCCCCTGAGATTTGCTCGGTATGATCCTCCATTAGTATAAGAGCAAAAATCATCTTTCTTGTGGATTAGAACGTTTAAGCTTCATAATCATGTATCCACAGGAAATGCAGGAATCTATAATACCACCAAGGCTTCAAAACACACCTAAGGTAAGAAAGGTTCAAACTTGCATAACACATTAGTAGTTAGGAAAAATAAAACATAAAAATTAAAAATGAAAATCATCAGGTCAGTCGATGCGCCGTATCTTATAGAAGAAGATACGCCGTATCGAGCCTGGAATAAATACGGATCAGTATAAAAGATGCGCCGCATCCTTAACCAGGGATGCCCGCATTAAAATAAACTGATAAAAAGTTTTAAATTCGAAAATAAAAAATATGCGGAAAAATAAAGATATGACCATTGCAGGAGATGCGTCGCATCTCAGGATGGAGATGCGCCGTATCCTCTGCGGCCTGACTGACTCGACACAAAAACAGAATAAAAAAGATAAATCCGGGTTGTCTCCCGGTAAGCACTTGTCTTTATTCCAGAGTCTTCAAGTTAGACTCACGTTCAGCTCTTTATTTAGTCCTTGTTACGGTTCATCCTTCTTCCTTCATCCGAAAGATGTTCCCGTATAGCTTTGCGACGTTTTCTTCCGTTCGGCTTAATCTTCTATAACTCTTGGTCTTCGTCGCAACATACTCTTCATCAGGTCCCAAAGAATATTTGATGATTTTAAATTTTTCAGAAACAATCATGGGTGGCTCATTATAAGGAATCCCAAGTAGTTGACACTTTCTTATGGTGAATTCTTCCTTGTCTTTATCAACAAACTTAAAGTAAGGATCCTTAATCAAATAGTCATCTAGTTCATCAATTAATGACTTATTGTCTTGAATTGCCTCCCACTCTCTTTCCAAATCCCATTGTAACCGTCGACTAAGCTTCGTAAAATCATCAAATTGTTCATGCACCCATTCCCAGAAAGTAGTATCCGATGTTCCCTTAAGTCCTTTCAAGCGTTCAATTCTACCCTTTTCTTGCAAAGCCTCCGCTTTTTGTGGGCAGTCTTCAACATTATCGTACCACTCATAATCTTCAAAGGTTACATCGTTTCCAACCCGTTTCATCCCAATAATACTTCCCCCATTACAGGTTCCGTCACTTTTATAATCACAGGTCGGCCAAACACTACTCCCGTCCTTGAAAACGAAGGGTGTACAGGTGTAATTAATGTGCTCAAATTCCCATGGTTTATCCTAAACCCATGGTACTTGGTCATTCCATTCATAGTACCAGGTGTTTTTAAAATCATCATAAGTCTTAAATCCTGGTAGATCTCCAGTTAGCACATCATCGTCGACTCGAAGAAGGTAATTGAATTCCTTGAATTGCTTGCATAAGGGTGTCTCATAATCGAACACGTCAATGTCTATTCTGAATAATTCTTCAATGCCCTCATTGACTGTTGAATCATGAAGTGACGACCCATAGTCGCTCTCTACTTCTTCGTCTTCTCCTCTCATCCAATATACCCATAATGCATCCTTAGTAGCTCGATCCATACTCTTATGGTTATTAAACTTACTAGCCAACCACTCTGAAAAATCAACATCGTTAGGATCATGGTCAACCTCAAAGCAAGCTTTTCCAATCATGTTCCTCCTTATCTCCATGAACTCGTTAAATTGCTCCCTAAAACTCTGTGTCAACCATGAAGTCGTAATCCGCTTGACTTCATTCGCAGGGGCAAATTTTGGACTACCATATTTAAGTTCAAGCCAATCATTGAGGGAGAGGTCCATCAATCTCACCAACCTGCCATGAAATAGTAATTCCGCCACAGCATAAATCCTTTCATCGTCCAGACAGTTCTCGTTCAATCCCCAGTGCTGTTCGGAATAAGGCATGTAAGAGATTTGGGTATCGCCTCCACCACAGCTGTTGTTGCTTGAGTCCATGTACGCAAGGTAGAATTTCCCATCATCTTCTTCGATAGTAGTCCAGTTCAATCCTTTGGATTCAATGATAGGCCATAAGAGCGACAATTCATCTCTAGTGTACCTCACAAATACATCATAAGAGAATACCCCTTTGTCAATGTTGCATAAACGCATGAATTCCTTAAAACCAGCTTCAAGAGGGGTCTCCCAAGAGAATAAATCTGCATCGATCATGAGCACATTGAATGAATCCGAAAGCAATAATTCCTTAGCAAGATATCCGTTAACTGACATGTCTTCCGTAGCAAAATCTGTCATCAAAGGTAAAATCATCAGTAGGATTTGTTCGCTAGAAGAGAAATTAATGAATATAGAAACGGATATAAGAATACAAATAGCTGATATCTGCAGAAGATGCGCCGTATCCAAATAGTTGGATACGCCGTATCTTATAATCGTTAAAATTAAATCAGTCTTTATTCAGAAAATAGATACGCCGCTTATAAATTAGAATGCGCCGTATCAATTTTAATTATCAAAAATCGATATTTATAAAAATTAAATGCGTCGTATTAACAAAAGTTAATGCGCCGTATTTTCGTTACGTTTCAAAATATAAGATTTTTGATTCAGAAGATGCGCCGTATCGATAAAGATCGATACGCCGTATCTGTTTAATAATTCGAAAACTGTTTTTAATTAAAATAATAGATACGCCGTATCTGCTAAAGCAGATGCGTCGTATGGCATTAACATTTAGAAATTTTTTTTATCAAAAGCAGATACGCCGTATCTTGGGGAAAAGATGCGTCGTATCGAATTATTTAAACGCGTTGTATTTTATAAAAATTGAACGCAATACGCCGTATCTGAGAAATCAGATGCGCCGTATCGTTCGATTTAGCTCAGTACAACGATAGCAGAATACAAAAAATACGAAAAATAAAAACAAATAAAAACACACGAAAATAAACACAAATAAAAGCAAACAAATAACACACAAAAACAGAAAATATGCAAAATAATACAATGAATGCAAATTAATCTAATACACAACAAAATTAGCGGTTAGATAAAAAAAATTAAAAACCTAATTAAAATACTAATCAAATTAACAGAAAATAACAATTCACTCCCCGGCAGCGGCGCCAAAAACTTGATGCGTGCGATGTGTCGTTGCGGTTTAGCAGTTTTAATGCCTACTCAAGTTTTAAATTTATAATTAGCCGACTTATCAATAACACACACACTTAACGAGCAGTGTACCCGGTCAGTATGAATATAATGGTAAGTAGAGTGTCGATCACTAAGAGTGGAACGTATTATCTAATTATTCTAATCAGTATTTTAATATATTAAGTTAGCTATACAATCTAATCTAACGCAAGGGGGTTTCAGCCTGACAGACTGGCACGATTTGGTTGCAATTAAATAATAAACTAAACCAATAGGCACGAATCAGCAAGTAGCACACACGTACACAGATAAATACTCGAGACAATAAGAGGGCTGTCCTGATAATAAGTAGTTTGTCACTTGTTTTATTGCTAGTGTTATATGAAGTGTATAGTTCGATGCAACGCACCGAGATTAAGTCCTTTCTCGTTGGTTCTAATCTTATCGGCGAGTAAACCCTTAATGATTACTTATGACTATCCTATTTATCTTTCTCCTACTTTTCTACAGACCATAGAATGCATAGGCGATCTAATAAATAGGCGAGGGCAAAGGCATGGAGACCCGATCAACGCTCAGCTAGACACAGAGGTTATCAATGCACTAATAAAAGTCACCAAAGACACCAACATATAAACTTTAATTAATGAGAAAGCAGTTTTAAGGGAGTGCAATCTTTCCGTTGTCACATTACACAAGCCACCAATCTTGATGAATTAAAGTTTACTAACACAATAAAACAAAACTACTTAATGAATTAAACACATGCAGCACCTTCTTACAGCTCTTGTATCTTTGATTTGGGTGTGTCTTGTGCTGCTGCCTTGACTGAATTCGTCCTAGGTTTCTGTACTTCGGTCTCGTATATAATATATGTCACATCGAATTCGTCTGGTCTTGGGGTATTTATAGTTCCTGTCTGAGGGTAAGATGCGGCGCATCTAGTAAGTAGATGCGGCGCATTTACTTAACTTCGCGTGGGGTCCAAGATTATAATATTCAGGAATATTCGTACACCACCAGAAGATACGGCGTATCTTTATCTTTGGATGCGGCGCATGTCCTCTTGTATCTTGGATCGTATCAGGTGAGATCTTGATAGCGATGCGCCGTATGTGATAAGCAAGATGCGGCGCATCTGGAGCAGATTAGTCTTGATCTTGTGCATTTCAGTAGACTCTTAACTTCTTGCATGTTTTGCTCCATAATTAGTCCAAAATCGCCAAGTTTCACCAAATGCTTGTTTTCAACTGAGAATTACAAAAGTAAACTATTAAGTATCAATCCTCATACATAATATAGTAAAACAAGTCAAATTAATAGGATAAATGATCGTAATAAAATGTACTTATTTGAGTTCATCAATGATACAGATGAAGTTTTTATGCATATACAACTTATTATTGTGTTTGCCAATATCTTATCTTAATCTTAATCTTAATATCTTAAAGAATGAGTTGCAAGTTGTTCCCCTATTGAATGTGAACATTAATGGTATAAGCTAAGCAACTCAAATATCAAGATTAAGCTAACAAGGTTCCTTAATGTGGAGCTTCTTTTGAAAGCTTTTAAGAGCTTTTAAAGCTTCATGAAACCAATACATAAAGGAGATATTTCGTGTAATATGATAGTTCTTTTGGACTACTTATATGCATTAACTTGCAATAATTGATAATTATAGTCACCAAGTCTTTTCAAGTTTTTACATTCTTCATTTGCTCACCGAGTCTTCTCATTTGCTCACCAATAAATGCTTCATGTAATCATCAGCCTATATAATGATACATACACAAGCGCACAACCTCTTGGCCGTTTTAACTGAGTATTGGTTTTACCTGATCTAGATAACACATGACGAATGTATATTTAGGTGACCGTTTTAGCTGAGTTTGAACGTCTCTTGACCTATTCATAAGTAAATGAGTTGAAAATTCCCCTCTAATGATTGTATATTTAGATCATGAGATTAAGGATTCTGATCTTGATTCTTGCAGATTATGGTGCAACAACAGAGAAAAGATCTTCACATGAACATCCCTGCTGCAGTTTAATGCATGATAAAGGAACACACGGAAGAAGATATTAACAAGAAATACTAGAATGAGATTTAATGAGCAAGTTTTGTTTTTCATGATATGGGTATTGTTTTACTTATGTTTTTGAGTAGTTTTATTGATGTTATAATGGGTATGTTTCAGTTGTAAATTACCTGTATTTGGTAACTAAGTTACAGACACCACACCTGGATCAAATATAGCAAATGGATGCGATGTGCATTTAGTTACAGGTAATCTTCTTTGGATATTAATAATGTAACTTTGCAAATCTTTGTAGATAACTTGTTTGGGTAGTCGATTAGTTTCAGATTTCTAACTTATGTAGTGAATCATTGATAAGAAAAAGTTTAATACCATTCCCATCTATGATAGAGGTAACACAGGTTCAGGACGATCGCTCGATTGGGAAACCAGATTAAGAGTTCTTGGAACAGTGAAAGGGATTGCTCATATTCATTCTGGAAATGATGGAAACATCAGTTCCTCCAATGTCCTTCTCAACCAAGACAATGATCGCCGAGTAACTAATTTTGGGTTAACTCCACTTATGGGCATTCCTACACTCCCTCCTCGAACATCAGGTTATGAAAGCACCAGAGGTAATTGATACCAAAAAAGGTTCTCAACAATCGGACGTCTAGAGATTTGGTGTTCTGGTACTTGAAATGCTGACAGGGAAAGCACCAGTTCAATCAGCAGCAGGGCAAGATGAGGTGGTAGATATTCTGAGATGGGTCCAATCTATGGTTCGAGAAGAGTGGACCGCTGAGGTATTTGATGCGGAGCTTATAAAGTACCAGGATATTGTAGAAAAAGAAATGGTGCAAATGCCAAACACCACTTATCAAGCGACATATTTTCTGCTTATTAGAATAGACGTATATATGTACATAATTGAATATATAGTGATAGCTTCAAATTTAACATTTTGCGGTTATGACTGTTGTTTGTTGTTGGCATTGGCATATGTCTTCTTAAATGACTAATGAGAAAAATTAAATGTTTGTCTACATGTTTTAGCACATTGCTTTTTTTGATCTTGCATGTTGCTAATAAATGAAAATTTGTTACCCTTTATTTCATTACAATATTTTTTTCTAAAAGGATCAAAAATAACTTTTCCATACAATATCATACTTTTAACGAAGTTGACATAACAGTACTAACGAATGAACATATGTGGACGAGCAGTACTAAGAAGTAACCAGCAGTACAAACTCCAATCGTGCACTTTCAAATGACTTCGAGCAAGCAGTACTAACTGTTAATAATGATAGTAGTACTAAGTCTTTCGAGCATTACTAAAAACATGAACCTTGCAATTCGAAATCCTTTTGGGTTAACTCCACTTATGGGCATTCCTACACTCCCTCCTCGAACATCAGGTTATGAAAGCACCAGAGGTAATTGATACCAAAAAAGGTTCTCAACAATCGGACGTCTAAAGATTTGGTGTTCTGCTACTTGAAATGCTGACATGGAAAGCACCAGTTCAATCAGCAGCAGGGCAAGATGAGGTGGTAGATATTCTGAGATGGGTCCAATCTATGGTTCGAGAAGAGTGGATCGCTGAGGTATTTGATGCGGAGCTTATAAAGTACCAGGATATTGTAGAAAAAGAAATGGTGCAAATGCCAAACACCACTTATCAAGCGACATATTTTCTGCTTATTAGAATAGACGTATATATGTACATAATTGAATACATAGTGATAGCTTCAAATTTAACATTTTGCGGTTATGACTGTTGTTTGTTGTTGGCATTGGCATATGTCTTCTTAAATGACTAATGAGAAAAATTAAATGTTTGTCTACATGTTTTAGCACATTGCTTTTTTTGATCTTGCATGTTGCTAATAAATGAAAATTATTTGTTACCCTTTATTTCATTACAGTATTTTTTTTCTAAAATGATCAAAAATAACTTTTCCATACAATATCATGCTTTTAACGAAGTTTACATAACAGTAATAATGAATGAACATATGTGGACGAGCAGTACTAAGAAGTAACCAGCAGTACAAACTCCAATCGTGCACTTTCAAATGACTTCGAGCAAGCAGTACTAACTGTTAATAATGATAGCAGTACTAAGTCTTTCGAGCAGTACTAAAAACTTGAACCTTGCAATTCGAAATCCTTTAGTACAAAAGAAACTATCATGGTAAAGTGGTAACCTTTAGTATCCTTTAGTAGAGTATCAGCATGGAAGGATGATCAAATCGAGGAACCTCAAATCTGAGAACCGCTAAGTAAGCAAATCAAACGTGCATTTACTACTTACAGCCACGTGTACTAATGGTCAAACACATATTTGAGTATCTTTCATATGAAACATTTCTATTTGTAATATACCCCAAGATAATTCAAAGATTGTATTTTTAAAGTTTCAACCAATCAATAGAACAAATTGTGTTTTTACATTATTCTTTTTGTTTCACAGAACAAAGAAACTACATACACTTGCGAATGATTGTGAGAAAGAGCTGTTGTATCATGAACTGGCTTCGACTGCGTAGGCTAGAATTTTAGTACCATACGGATGAAGTAAATGCATGGCACAGTTACTTGCAATTTGCAGCGTTGCATATTTGCACGAGGCTTAAGAGTAATGGGAACATTTGGATATGTTGTTCTAGAATATGCAAACAATGGGCTTCTACATCAAAAGAGCGATGTTTATAGCTTTGGAGTTCAAAATGGGTCAAAACATTTCACTTTTAAGTGCAGTTAAAATGGGTCGTTCGAGTCGGTCTATCGGCCAATAATTTTTTTACCAGTTATTTGAATTTTGAATATGCTTAAATGTACTGAATTTGACTGAAACAAACATGCTATGATACTGAAAGAAGAAATTATTCAAATTAAACAAAATAATATGTTTTAGATATTAGTATATTACATACATGTTTCGCATCATTTGACCATTTTAGATGAGTTGCTGAACGTGACATTGATGCAAGACCATCAAGAAAATCACTTAAGCGGGCTCTTTTGGAAAGGGAAGTCTTCGAAACCTCTAGGAAAGCTTTGTGAGCAAAAGCTTGATATATCAGATAAAAAAAGTGTATGTATTTTTTTACTTTGTTATGACCATGTATATATGGTGTGTAACAAATTGGACGAATAAGATGAAGTGTACAGAAATGTAATAGCTACAAAGATTAATTGATGTGAAATTTCTAAGCATCAACGCAATGCTACCGCGGCAAATATCTATTATATCTAAAGATTCAAGTGCTTAATTTAATGTGGAAGAGTGAATGTACACAACAAATAGTATGGTACAACCTCCTTCAAGCCATCTCTCATAACTCTTTTCAATACAACCGAGCCTTCAATTCTCAAAAGACTTCTGAGAAGACAAAGGGGTTGCTGTATCAGTTTTATGGCTTTTAGTTTGCTCACAATTATTAGTTAATCTTTAATGTGAACCTTTTCATATGTTTCTTAAAAACTATAAATAACCCACTACACCTTCACCGACCATAACCTATCCCACAATCATACCGAACACAAACACATACCGAAACACAAACACAAACACAGAATATAGGTTGTAGATAGAAAAGTGTTGTTTAGCAACAAGAAAAGCACATACATGATCACATAAACTGTGTTTCCCCACATAGTTTAATCACACCCGCTGGGTCAGATAAATATGCATTTTGCCACTCGAGTTGCATCCACTGATGGCTCAAAGGTTCTAGCAACCAGGTCATAATCAAACTACAACCTACACTCAAAGCTTAAAAGAAAAATATAAGATCTCAGCTCATTTTTTTTCGTGGTAATCATAGATACATCAAGACCTTTGAAGGTCTAACACACGAAATAAAACACATCATCGATCTATATTTGTGAAGCATATATAGAAGTCACCCGAAACTTAAGTCGGTGATAAATTGGTAATTCCTTGGAGAGGTCAAACACACAAAAAATCATTCATCATCGATCTCTATTAGAAGCCTAGCTTCTTTTGTTCAATATCCGACACATGCTAAAGAATGAACAAGAACAAGTGTGTTCGAATTCATTCTTCACTCTCGGTTTTAATTTAACAAACATAACACAAACAATATCCTACCCGAGACCCAAAAATGGATCTTGAAGCCGTAAATGTCTTACATAACAGAATGGTCACGTTTGTGTATGATTCATGTGTTGATGAAGTCGAAAGGTATAGCTGTGATGTGGACTTGATGAGATTTCATGATCGAATGATGGATATGAGATGTGGATTTGATGATATGTGGAGATGGATTTGGTATTACTGCTAAGTGGTATGGAGATGAAAAGGGGGCGGGTGAAATGAAATTAGGTTTAAGCAAACGAATATAATTAGGGTTGAGAGTTTTATAACCTGAGATTATAAGTGGATCGGGTTGTTTCACTTATTATTTGATGGACTCGATTTTTTTGTTGTGTTGGACGTTTGAGACAGTTGGGCCAAAACAATACACAAATTATTGGACTGTTATTGTTACTTGGACTTGGGTGTTAAATGACAAAAGTGCTATGGCTGATATTATACGTTAAATTTTTATTAGTTGTGTTCACGACAAAGGGTTGTGTTGATTTGGTATTAATTTCTTTTTTAATTTGGACTTGGGTGTTAATTTCTTTTTTAATTTCATTTTATGTTCGAAACTGAAAGATAAAGAAAATAAAAAATCTGTTACTTCTTTTTTCTTTGGTTCGTTATAAAACAACACAACAAATAAAACCTACCGGAGAGCCCATTGGATCTTGAAGCTTTTAAGAGTGCCATCTTGATTCGTATGGAGCAGATAAAGTAGTGATCAAGTACGTTTGGGTTTTATAAAGATGATGGAGATGAGATGAGATGAGATTTGAGAGAAGAAGGTGAAATGATATGGGGGCGGACTAAAAAGGAGTGTGTCTTTAGGGTTTGTGAAATGAGATAAGTGAGAGATATTATTTCTTTTTTGCCAACTTTTCTTTTCTTTATTTATTGTATAACTGCATATTTATTTCTTTTGTTAGTTTGTATACTCATTTTTGAATTTCTTTTACGTTTAACATTTGCGTAATTTTGGATTAGTGGCTTACGGTTTCTTCAGCTAAGGTTTATAACGTGCTTTTAGTTAGTGACTTATTAATCTATATTTCATGTAATCTTTGTTGTTGTTTAAAAGCTAATAAAATTTCGGTAGTCTTTTTCATAACGGGTACAATATATAGTAAATCATCGTCGATCTATTAAGTATGATATTTTTTTAGATCATAGTTCTTTTTGTTATTCGAAATATTAAATGACGAACAAAAACAATATAATTTAAATTCATCCTTTGTTTCGATCAATAACAAAAAAAAAAAAAAAAAAAAAAAAAAAAAAAAAAAAAAGAAAAAGAATAACCTACCCGAGACCCTCCAAAGGATCTTGAAGCCGTGTACTCGATTGTATTTGTTTTTCATATGATCGGTTATAATGGTAGATGATGATGAGATGGGTTGTAAGTTACGATTTGGATTTTTTTTTTCCTTCCTACAGATGGAGAGCGATGGAGGCGACATGTTTGTGATTAGGGTAAAGTTATGATATGTATGTATTTCATTTGGATATGTATTTGGGGTTGTAAATTTGGGCCTTGGGTGTTAAAGCATGTGTATAAATTAGTCACCCATGTGTACAAATTATATTATCACACCTCTGTTGTCGTTAATAAAATGGGCTGCAGAAGATAGTGTTTTGATCCGCTTCCGATGTTTTAATTTGTGTCAGATACATTGTTCGTTGGATTGTTTGAAACTTTTTAATTATTTAAGAATTGGCATATAAATGATCTCTAAACATTCAGATAAGATAAATCAGTTTGGTTGTGGCTACTCCTAAAATGATTATATGACCTCTAAATAATTAGAATCAGTTTACATTATATTTCTTTAAGTTGACTTAGATTTATATTTGCAAATAATAAATCGAAAAAAGAAAATCATAAGAAATGAGCATAAAACTTTTAACATTTGAGGGCCATAATTTTATGGGTGGTTTTTTTCTATGAAAATTTGATGGGTCCCGACTCAGTTACCGAGCAAGTGGTGTTGTGGTGCAGGAACATTACATATGGTCATCTTTTATCTTATATATTATCACCAATTATTGATTTCTATCCTTTTATTTATTTTATACTTCTATAATTATACGTAATATTTGGTTACAATTTGATGTTTCATTGTCATATCGATAGATACTGAGAATTACGTGCTCTACCAAAATTTTATAGATATAGTAAGCGGCTAAGTAGTTTAGTTTTACCATAAAAGAAGTTCGAAAAATAAGTGAAGCACATTATCAGAAGTTCAGAATATACCATTTATAAAACGTAGCAAAGCCAAACTACCTGAAGAAAAAAGCCTCATTTAAATATAACACCTTGCAAACAATCTATTCACATGTACTCTTTTAAAGTGAAAAATGGTAAATATACTTAAAAATTAACAAAATCCTACCGAGGCAGCCCAAGTTATACATTGTTGAATATTTTAGACTCGCCATCACGTTAACAACTCAGAAATTAACTCAAACATTAAGCTATGAACACTTGGACATAATTGGTGCAACGCACGGGCTTGACAACGCCTCGTATTACTAAATAACCAATGGATTCATTTATTATAGCTTTGTAATATCTCACTTTTAATTTTAGTCTACAAGCTCAGGCATGTATTAATAATTTGGTAAAAAGTCCATACATGAATTGAATAAAGAACAATTAAAAAAAATAGGCACGGACAATTTTGTAACTTTTATATATTAATAAAAACAAAGATGTTAAATTACCCTGCTCTTATCAAACACGTTTTATAAATATTCTAATACATACGATATGACCCAAGTATTCAAAGAAAATCGACTGGGAAACAATCGTTACAGATGAAAGACAAGACTCGAAGATGGTACATCAATTTTGGCGTAAGAGACAAAAGAAAAACACCTAAGTTATGTGTAGTATAAACTATGTGTTTGAATTAACATGTTTTGCGTTACGATGATGAACGTCACTCATGTATTTGATATTTTTTCTTGAAACAAGTCTATTTACAAAAACTTACTTGAACAAACTTCGTTTATTCAGTCGAGCACCCTCGAATCGAAACTAAGCATAATAACTGAATACGCATAACCCTTGCAAAATCGATGATCTTAACCGTTACTAGACTGATGCTACTTCATGTTAATCGAAGCTTGTGCATCGCATGGGCCATGCTGTCTCGTTAACTAAAAGGATTGTGTCTGATTGACTATATAGACACGCATATTAACTAGTTACTAACTTAGGTGTCCTGAAAGTCAAGTGTTGTTTGAGGAAAATTATTCATTACTTGTAACATATCACTAAAAATATATTGCGATCATTAATACCAATTTTTATTACTATAATTATAAAATATACTAACACCAAAAATGAAACGGGGTCCAAAACAATTTTTTACGGAGCCCGTTATAACTTAATTGAGCTCATGATTGGTGGGATTTCTAATTAGCATCCAAACAAGTACCAACAATAGTGCTTAGTGGACCACCCGACATTTTCTGATTGGTGGAAGTGTGATTGTGTTTCGACTGTTCGTGCTCCGTTTCACTTAATTACCCCGTAATAGCAGAAACAGTTGTTTATTTTCCCCATCTCCACACAACCTAGAACCTTCCCACACAAATACTCACAAATCCCCTCTCTTGAAGCTTCTCCCATCTCTGATAAATCCCTCCCCCCATTTTCTTCCTGAATCTTCTTCCAACCAAAATACAAAAAAAAAAACACACGCTCTTTTGTGAAAACTGCAAGTGTTTATATCTTCTGTTTGACAATCAACTTGTGATTCGATCAAACCTACAAAAAATCATTTAAAAAATGGAAATAGTAAGATGAGTGGAGGGTTGTTAAAAACTTGAATTTCCGTTGTGTTTGTTCGTTGGCAACGGCCGTGTAGCAAGGATTCCGGTGGGGTCAAGAAGGGCGGTACACCCCATATCCGATGAGCAAGTTGGCTGTTTCAAGAACCAGGTATGAAAAAAAAATTGTTTTGGTAGATGATTTGTCCTATCAATTATTTCCAGTGGATTTAGGCTAAATTTTGTTCAAAGGTTTTGGTTTTGCTTAGAAGTGATTATTGGGGAAGTAGCTTAGTGAAGATGGTGATGATAATAGTTGAGTTTTATTTTTACTTATTTATTTATTTATTTTTTCCGATACATAAATAGGTTTTAAAACTGTTTCCGATAGAGGTTTATTAAGGGGTTCGAAAAGATCACTACTAGAAAAAGGTCTATCCTTGACTCGCATTTTATGACGCACGCTACAAGATGACGCGCAAATAGCAAAGTCATAAAATAAGAGTCATAACGAGTAAATTTTTTATTGGGGATGACTCGTTTTCAGAAGCGTCATAACATAGGGTCATAATCAGTTAAAATTTAGCCTACTAGATGACGCTCGTTTTGCTTCGTCATAAATAGGGGTCATCTATGTTTTTTTTTTACCATCTGCTTCATCAAAATCTATCGTTTTTTTTTTTTTTTTTTGCCAAAACACTTCCCGCTCTCAAAAAAAATTTCCCAAAAAATCAAATTCTCCCTCCATTGATCAATTATCTACCTCACATAAGCCCAACCCTAAAAATATAACACACACACACCCAACCAACACACACACCAAAAAACTCTCTGCAACCCCTCCTGCTCTCTATCCAAACCCGCCGCCCTCTCTATCCATCTTCGGTACAAATACAATCGCCGCCTCCTTTTCCGGCCACCAACACCATCGGTGCCACCATCTGAGGTAGTTATTCCCTACTATCTTTATATTTCTTGATTTCTTTCTTTTAATTTTATTTATTTTTGTTTTTCAGATTTGGGGTTTTCATCACCGGCCACCAACACCATCGGTGCCTCCTTCTCCGGCCACCAACACCATCGGTGCCACCATCTCATATTTATTTTCCCTACTATCTTTATATTTCGTGATTTGTTTATTGATGGTGATGTTTTTAGTTCTAGTTGATTGACTTAAAAAGTAGAACTTCTTAAGAACTAGTATTATGAAGTGATTTCTAACTAATTAAAAAATTATAATGTCAAAAGAAATGTTAACTTTTAGCCCTTGTCGAGTTTATGCCACTTTCTTTCATTTTTTAAAAGTTTCTTGGCTCTTTCCATTTTCTGCAGACTTGAGAACACCTTGAACTATGGACTTGAAAGAGTTTGGGCCGTTGGATACATGAAAGGTTCACGGAGGTAAGTTTGTTGTGAGGCTTTGTAGAACATATCTTAGCACTTTTTTGTTGCATGTGGATAAACCTATTCTAGGTTCTTTAGTGTTCATGTGACCATACTAAATTGTTGCTACAAGTCGTAACTTGAATTCTGTTGAGTGTAATATTTGGAGTAAGAGGTTTGCTTGGAGATCTAAGCATATTCAACGTTGTTTATAATATTTTATGCCATCCTCAGAATAATTCTAGATACCTAAACCTTTATCAGGACCAATGTGTTTGGAATTCATCACTTGTCTTTACAGGATCGTGTTTGGCTATGATGAAGGGACAATTATGGTGAAAATCGGACGGGAGGAGCCTGTAGCTAGCATGGATAATAGTGGAAAAATTATATGGGCTAAGCATAATGAAATTCAGACCGTTAATATTAAAAGTGTGGGAGCTGATTATGAGGTTTGAGCCCGTATGCATAGTTGATAGGTATGTTGTTTCTTCTTTCCCCTTTCCTGGGACATTTTTTTCATTCCTTTGATTTTCAGGTTTCTGATGGAGAGAGGCTACCTTTAGCAGTTAAAGAGCTGGGAACGTGTGATCTTTACCCTCATGTAAGTTGCATTTTTTTTATTCACAAAGCTTGTTGTTATCATGCTGATTGTTGTGTACCCATGTGTGCATCACTTTTTTGAGCTATTGTTGTGATTGTATTGGTGTGAATATGAGTTAGCTTTCTAGTTATTAGAAACCAGGAAAGCTTGAAAATTTGACACTTAATTTTGGACATGTCAACTGCTTTACACTAGTTTTTTACCACTGGTCTTCCATGGCTATGCAGAGCTTGAAGCACAATCCAAACGGAAGATTTGTTGTTGTCTGCGGCGAAGGTGAATACATCATATATACAGCTTTGGCATGGAGAAATAGATCGTTTGGTTCTGCATTGGAGATTGTTTGGTCATCTGAGGGTGAATACGCTGTCAGGGAAAGTACATCCAAGATCAAGATTTTCAACAAATCTTTTCAATAATTCTTCATGGAGGCTGAATTATTGTGTGGGTGGCGAGGTAGGGTTCATCGTTAGTTTTTTTAATAAGTAAACTTGCTAAGTTTTCTGTTAAGGTTATGACTCATCACATGATTTGATATATTTTCAGGTCACTACCATGTTTCATTTGGATCGACCAATGTATCTACTAGGATATTTAGCTAATCAGAGCAGGGTTTATCTCATTGACAAAGAATTTAAGTGAGTCTGTGTTTGGGTGTTATTCTATTTGATTTAGTTGTAAGCATCACTACTGATCTTGTATTCTTATTATTTACAATGCAGTGTTATCGGATACACCTTGCTCCTCATGTGAAGGTCTATTATTGTGAGTTGCATTGGTCATTTCTAGTTTCAATCTCAACTCAGTCAACTTTAAGGACTGTTTGGTTTAATAGTCAAACAGGTCAAAAGTGACCTACACTGTTCATTTGCCATTAAGTTAATTTTGATTGAGCTTATAACAGCTTGTATAAGCTGTTTTCATTATCATATTGGTTGTTTTGAAGTGTTTGACAGGTTGGAGTTGGGTGGTGCAGACACAAGAAGCTAGACTGTCAGTACAAGCTTCTGATAAGCTGAGCTTATCTTGGACTCCATTTTGGCATTTCTCAGGTTCCTTATAGCCTATTTTCAGTTTGCACTTAATCCCTATATGTCTTGTTTAAGTAATCACTCATATCAGTACCAATTGGTTAGTGCAGACTGCTTCAGGTTTTACTAGCTTTGCTCAGCTGATTTTCTGCTTATATCTTTAAGTTGATTCTCTGTAATTTGTTTTTCTTAATAGCTCATAGTAGTAGCTAGAGGGTTCTGAGCTTAGTAAGAATCTTGGAGCTTATTTAAGTGCCTTATTTTGGTCTGCAAAAGACCTCAGTGAACCATAGTCTGCCCTGCACCACACCTTAGTGGTCTGATTTAGCTAGTTATCATTAATTTGTTTTTCCCCAGTTTCATCAGTTTTGTGTGATTTTTAGTTTCTTAGATAATAGTAGTTATAAGCTGTAATTTGGTACTTAGTAAGTTGACCAGCTTATCTAGCCTTCCTTATTTTTATTTGGATTTTAGGATTTAATCTAAGCAGTTTTCTCAGTCCTTGAACAGACATGTTTTTGCCCTGCCTCTAGTTAGACAGCAGACTGATTGAACAATTGGCATGTCTGCAGTATTCTATTGACGTGTAACGTATTTTGAATTTGCCTATCTTTTCTCTTTTTTAGATGTGGTTAAAGGGAATGGGAGACTTATTCCTCAAGCAGTTAAATCGTGGGTCGAGCAATACGAAAAGGAGCCAAAACCAGCAATGGTTGAACTACTGCTTCAGGAGAGCTGCACGGATGACTCGGGTAGTCTTGTTGTATACTCAGTGGTCGATGTGGAAGCTGTCAAACTAACTTGTGAATTGCTATCGATATGTAATTTTTTTCGTTAATTAACTTGTGACTTATCGTGAATTACTACTTGAATTAACCTCATTGTTTTGATATATATATATGAAATGCATTATTTTGATATTTGTGTTTTTTATTTTGTATTATCAGGTTTTTAATTGTCATTTAATAGAAAATTAGGTTTTTAATTGTCATTTAATAGAAAATTATGAACTGAAAAAAATTAATTTTTTTTAAAAAAAAAAATTAGGTTATGACACGCAAAAAGGAGAGTCATAAAACGTGGGTCATAAGTGCGCGTCATAGAGGGATGACGCACAAATGCGATTCATGAAGCTTTATGACGGGTCCATCATTGACTCACATTTGCGCGTCATATAGCCTCTTCTTGACTCGCATTTGGAGTCAAGAATAGCTGTTTTTCTAGTAGTGGATATTTAAAGAGCTTATCAAAGTAGCTTATGATTACAACTTATTAGATTGGCTTATGGACAAACAAGTTGTGTAATTTATTTCATAGGTTACGTGTAAAAATATGATTTTATGGAGTGTGTTCTAGCCAATAAAATAACATGGTCCAAATGTTTAATTGACCTATATATGGTTCGATATGTAACAAGGCTACAAAATGAGTCTCGATAACCTTTTATATGATGAAATAAAGTACGAATGAGTTTAGTACTTGTTAGCTAGCCATCCATAGAATAGGTGGTCGTGATTATACGATAAATAAAATACGAGAAAATGAAATAAATAAAAGAAAGCTAGTGCATGACTCGAATGAAATATAAATGTGTATGAATCAATAGAAATCATAAGTAAGTATGGAAATGGATTCGGAGGACTTACTACACCAAAATGGTGGTGAGAAAAACGTGGAAATGAACTAGGACTCGTATGGTTTGCACATCACTTGTTAGGATCACCACCAAGGAATCGAGATGAATGATTTTCGACTTGGAATATGGAACAAATGCCTAGAAATGGTCCTTGCTTCTTAACTGGCTTGGCTAGAGAGAAACACCTTAGGGAAAGTATTGTGTGGGTAATATGTTTTAAGTGTGAATGAGATTGTGTGTGTTATGTATTTTGTGGATGTATATAGTATTTTATGGACCAAGTTGGGACTTGATTCGATAGTAGCAGAGATAATATCGATGCATGAACATCATTGTATGGGTAATATGTTTTAAGTGTGAATGAGATTGTGTGTGTTTGAATATTCTCGGACGATATAATTAAAAAAACGATTGATGTATATAAAGAGAGAGGTGAAGGAAATTAGGAAAACCTTTAAGGTAGGATGTGAGGATGAACATGGAGTCTGTTTGCTGAGTGGTGAAAACGGCAAGTCTTTCATCTTTGTAAATCAAAAGGTCAACCTCATTTTGGAGTTTCAAATCCAATTTGAAATCCATTTTTTAGAAGGATGATAAGTAAGATATTATGAGTGCAGGTAATATAGGAGCTAAAAGGATTACAATTACAAGTTCATGTTGATGTTCATGCATGCAGAGCAATGCAAAGAATATATGCAATGCTTCAACCTCTTGTTCAATTCATTTGCTTTGTTGGGAAGTTAAATTAGCATAGACTCTTGTGCACTTAATTTACTCATAAATCACTTATATACATCATGTTTAATTAATGTCTTTCTTTACTACTAATAATTGTTAAAATAAACTTTGTTGCTAAATTCAACATCCACAAAATACCAAGGCTTGATATCTACGACATTTTGGCAATAAAAGCTATCAGATAATATGCAGGACCGATAATACTAGTGATTTATGTGATTCGGGGGGTCGGGGAAGCTCAAAGTAAAGGTTAAACATGGTAATATTAGATTAAAGAATGGGGAAGGTATGTGTATTCTAGAGAGAATGAGGAGAAACACACACACACCCCTTATGTTACAAATGAGACATTCCAACCTTCCTTGTTGAGACAAGGAAGGTATTTATACAAGAATACAAGCCTAACTTAGCAATATTGACTAAACTAGACCCTGTACATAGAAAGAAATGTAATTCCCGAATATGTCATTACTTTAAGGCTAACAATCTCTCCCCAAAGTGATGTCATACAGGAATTGCTTACAATGTTCCCTACAAGACAAATTAGATACAAAACATATGCACAACAGCTCCGAGAATGGTCTTCAAACTTCATTACTTCTTTCAGCTTGCAGAATCTTCTCAGCTGCCATCTCTTTACTTGCAGAAGAACAATGTGAGCAAATCTAATTAGGGATTAAATCTGGCTTTTCACTCTCCCCTAATTAGTGCTCTCCCCCAAACTGACAAACTTTCTGATGAATGCCCTGAATCTGAAGAAGTCTTTTGATAATTAAATGCATTCCGTCTTTAGTCTTCTAACACGCAGCGGAAAATGTAGAACAGACTGTAGACTCGACCTTCTTCAAGATTGTCCATTCGGGGGACAGAGTATCAACATCTTCATCTCACCAAATGCATCCCAGTTATCTTACATATGAAAAATCAGCCCGTAACGTACACATGAAATTATAACACCAAAGTAACAAGTTGAACCACTGATCATCTTGATTTTGTTGCCCGAAATTGGTGAAGGTGGATAAGGTAGAAGTACGTAGAATAGGATGAGAAGATAAGAAATAGAATCAACCAATCTCCGACACAAATTGTTTCATAAATCATTAAGCCCGATCATGTGAACTTGTTGTGCGTCCTCGATGTACACATTTCTCTCCCCTGATGGTTACGATTTATCGGAATCAGCATAATGATGTGTACGTGAAGCATTAACTGGAAGCACTTTATCATTAATCATATCAGCCCGTGAGAAGATGTCGATAAACCCAATCTACTAACAATACCATTTAAATTGTCTAACTCTTTACCAACCCCCTGTATCAAAAACATCGGCTATGTTTAGTAACCACATGAGAGGAAAACCCAATGTGACGAACTTGAGAGTGAAGTAAAATCCCTCAGATTTGTGACTTAAGCTTGTACTATACTGTGACTAAGAACGGTGTACCTTATACCCTCAACAAAAGTATTAGTACAAAACCTCTTGACATATCCTCAACTATGTGAGACACTGAGCACTACAACGTAACTCCTTAAAGTGATAATTACTTTGTGAGTATAGAGAGAAAGAATCACAAAAGTAACTAGATATCCAAGTCTTCGTCACAATTAACATATGCCCAAACAAGTCATATTCGCGGGAGGGAAGAAAGAAAGAAGATGAAATAAGTGCACGCGTCCGTAAAACATTACTTCAAACCCAAATAATTAATATCGAATTATCCCCGTAGTCACAATTGATATTCATTGAAAACTTTAGCCGTGTAATATGTATCCCCATGAAAATTTGTAATACCAAAAATACCACTCAATATACCACAATGTATTAAAAATACATTGGATAAATGATTCATGTCAATCCCATTGTTCAGTCCAGCCCAACATTCGGATCATAAAGCCCAAAGAAAATACAACCGATCCAGTCCAATTTCACAAACATAATCAGTTATAACCCTAATATTTAGGACTATAAAAGACTAACATAATACACCTCAACCCTAATATCTCTCATCTTTTATCCGCCCCCATCTAACTTTCTCTCCCATCAAATCTCATCTTATTCATCAAAATCAATAAACATCAGTCGATCTCATCATCAATCAAAGGTTAAAACCGACTATCAAATCTATCATCAACAACAACTAATGTACTCCGTACCTTTACCTTGATGTCTTTGTTTGTAGTATAATCCGAATCAAGAAACCTTTAAAGGCTTCAAGATCCTTGAATGGTCTCAGGTAGGTGTTAATTATAATGTTTTGATATTTATGTTTTACTTATTTGCTGTGAATTTGAACGAACGAAGAAAAGAGGATAACATTGTTGTTATCAATCTTTTCTTTTTTGTGTCGGATATAATTGAAGCTAGGCTTCAAAAATTAGATCAATGATGAATCTTTCGTTTGTTTGACCTTCAAAGGTCTGATATAACATTGAAAATTACGAAAGGTGACTGAGATCTTGTAATAATAACTTTGTAAGTTCGAGTCTTGATGATTGATTGTGAGTATTGAAGAGTGAAGTGAGGGTAATGGTTGTGCCTAGTTAGGATTTGATGTTATAGGATTTTTTTCTTTTGTTGGACTGGGGATGGATTCGAACTGAGTCTGTGGTAGTTGGTTATTTTGTGGTCGTGGTCTATTCATCTGCTTCATCTATATTCTTTTCTTTTGGTTGAATTTCGATAAGGAAACCATAGACCCAATTCCTATGGGTTTAACCATTTGACCCAATTTCGATAGGTTTGACCATTTGACCTAATTTCGATAGGTTTGACCATTTGACCCAATTTCGATAAGTCACAATTTTGATAACCCCGTTTTTATAGAAATTGGACCACAATTTCGATAACCCCATTTTTATAGAAATTGGACCACAATTTCGATAAACCCATTCTTATAGAAATTCTACCACAATTTCGATAAACCCATTTTTATAGAATTCGACCACAATTTCGATAGACAAGGGTTTGTCGAAATTGCTTATACAAGCAATTTCGATAAAAACTTTCCGATGACTTTTCCGGCCAAAAATTCCGACCATCTTATCCAGACCATGTATCTGACCACGTTTTCCGACCAGTTCTGACCATCTTTACAGGACCAGTATTCCGACCATGAATTGACCAGAATAAATGACCACTAGTGAAAGTTAAAGGACAAACCAATTCTGAACATAAAACTCAACCAGTTCTTGAAAACCAGTGAATAAAAGAATAGAGTTTGACCATTATAAGATACATAAAAGACTTGTAATAGAACTGTTTACCAGAAGACTTGAAAAAAAAATACGATGACCAGAAAAAAAAATTCCGATGACAAAAACATGATAAAACAGCCTAAAACAAAGTATTCGAACCAAACATAAATCAATAAAATACACAACCTGGCTTGTTATACCAATTGTAGGATCGATAATATATATTGATTTATGTGATTCGGGGGGTCGGGGAAGCTCAAAGTAAAGATTAAACATGGTAATATTAGATTAAAGAATGGGGAAGGTGTGTGTGTATTCTTGAGAGAATGAGGAGAAAAACACACACACCTTATGTTACAAATGAGACATTTCAACCTTTCTTGTTGAGACAAGGAAGGTATTTATACAAGAATACAAGCCTAACTTAGCAATATTGACTAAACTAGACCCTATACATAGAAAGAAATGCAATTCCCGAATATGTCATTACTTTAAGGCTTACATAATATCGATGCAATTTTACTAGCTAGTTTACTAATGTAAGTAATGGTTTTGAATTACAAAATGACCAACTGACGAGTTTTTGCGTCTAATCTTGCAATGGGCTGACTTGTGACTCCTTGGATGTGTTGCTGCTTCGGTTGGTAATCAAACTTAGCAACAAAAAATATCTTGTGTAGCAACGCATTTGGGGCGTGCTGAAATTCTAGTAGGGTCATATAAGTATAACTAATTTTGGTCATAAGCGGCTAGATTAAAAAGATTAAAAAAAAAAAAAAAAAAAAAATGACCGGAATCTGGGTTTGGTCACTGGAGAAGATGGAGATAAAGGGTAAAGGGTGGTTGTGTGGTGGTGATGGTAGAGGAGGGTGGTGGTGGTGCCGGTTATGTGGTGGTAAAGGACAGTGGTGGTGCAAATTCAAAAGAAAATAAAAGTGGGGAAGAAGACAAGGGTAAATTAGTCATTTCGTATGGGGTTTGACTTTGACTAACGGGTTTTAGTAACTAGCGTTAGCAAATATCGGGTTTTCGCAACTACAGTAACGGTTCAAGGGCATAACTCGTGAAAAACCGAAACGTTAGGGACATTTCTGGCAATTTTTAAAAAATGAGGACATTTCTCGCAAAAATCGCAAAGTTTAAGGATATTTTTTATGACTTAACCACTTTTAATCGGTTAAATCGCTTAACTTTGTTTTCTTTTTATGGCTTAACCACTTTTTCACTCCCAAAAGTTCTAAAATCATACCAACGAATGTCAAGGAGCTAAACCACCGTCTAATTGAATAATAATAATAATAATAATAATAATAAAAATAATAATAAAAAAAAAAAAAAAAAAAAAAAAAAAAAAAAAAAACTTATAAATTCTAACTGTAAACTTACACTAACTTAGTGACAGTTTTTATTTTGCACGCCCGGTAAGTGAAAGTGTTATACATTATATATATATATATATATATATATATATATATATATATATATATTGGTTCATGAGAAAAGTTGATCTTGGTTGAAAAGTGTACAAATCACTCTCCCTTCCTCCTCTTTTTTTTTTTCCTTCTTAAGTCCAAGGGTCTGTTTGTCACTTTTTTTTATTTTCTTGGGTATGTTTTGTAAATTTATCCATATTTGTTTACTGTGAGTTCCTAGTAACCATTATACTTATTTTATTTCTTAGAATTATGAACCTTTTTTTTCTTCTTTTGTTGAACTTTTTTGTTTTTTTTTAACTATTTTTTTCCTTAAGACATGCAATATAACTCGAACATCATGAAAAAACATATTTCAGTTAGTTCCAAAAAAACATGTCAAATAGAATGTTCACTTAAATACAAATTTCAGTTATATATATTCTTAAAAATTTAAATGTCAAATAGAACAAATAAAAAAGAAAAATATGTGATCACTATGCACATTTACATCCAAATAAAATCAGTAAAAGTATTTTATTTCAATTTAGTATGGTTAAATATAATAAATCAAGCACAAATCTCTAAAAGACGAAGATCATAAGGTTCTCCGATCATTCTCAGCAGTTCGCAGCACCTCTTTAGCCATCGAAGAAAATGTCTGAGCATTGTCTTGCATTTCTGCAGTTCTCAAGTTGATTCCCTGTCCAGTTCAGTGAAGTAACGGTAAATCCTTGGTATGCGCTGCAAACAGAAATATAGATTTAGTTTCTATCCACATGGAAAACTCGGATACAAAACTACTGATTTTATCCCATGAGCATCAAGACACTTAAAAGTTGCAAAGAATTATTGATTTTATACCCACCAAACGGAATTGCAGCATCGAAAACATCAAAACAGTTCACCCAAACTGTCTCAGCCCTCAATGCTCGTCAATGTGTTAGCTGTATCAATGTTCTTCATGTACACGCTCATGAATATAGCCCTACCAACGTCAGCATCCTCACACATAATAAAGGGTGATTTCCCTCCAATCTCTAAAATCACGGGCTTTAGATTGCTTTTTGCAGCCAATTCCTGCACAACTTTACCAGTATCAATCGATCCTGCCAATTCTTGCACACTTCTACTATACTTATGGTGAGACATACTGTGTATTTTAAATCATAGTAGAGATTTAAGTGTACCAGTTTGCTCACAGATGTGGTAGTCCCAGTAAAGCTTGGATCAGTAACAACCGCCAGCTCCGATCCTAAGGTTCCATTAACTGAAATTGCGGAAGTCGAAGCTAGTTGGTCAACTGTTATTGCATAGACATCAAGTAGAAGGTTAGCCAAGTAAGCTGCTACGGAATTTGTTTGACATACTAGTACTCATCTGTACTTACTGCATAAAAAATCGACTTTAAACAACAAAACTATAAAATATTTGCTATTAAATAAATGTATTCACATCTTTGCAAGAACTGACTCGAACCATTTCAAGAACTGTAAGTGTAATCACCAAAGGGTAACACTCTAAAAAGTAACACTCTGGTGCAAGAGACGTAAAGAGTCAAAAGTACACGCTCCATTGTTGATTTTAACGTGGGTCAGGTCATCCAGCCAGTAAAATTTTCAAGACCATGTCAAATTTAAACTTTGATAAGCAGATAAAGAACATGAAATGATTTTGTTGTATCTCACCTTGCTGCAAAAAGATCAACCAAGTTAGCAGGCTTCATTCTCCTATAGAGCAGTCATCTCCTTGCCTCTATGAGTTACAGCCTCTAAAATAGTTCAAGAAGTGCGATACTCCTTAGCTGAGATAAAGATATACTATTTTAAAAGCAAGTAAAACACTTATAGATTAGAAGTGACAAAGTGGGCAAATTGGATAACAGGTGAGGTTAGGTTGAACTGGAACACTTGGTGTTCTCAGTGATTAATGTGGCAGATACGACTAAAAGATAGACTACATCAGCAACGATTTTTTGAACAAAATAATTTTGAAGGTTTGATTTTATCCATTGAAAATACACTCTCGGCAACTTGTGGCCCACTTGACCCGTTTCTTTTTGAGCATCACATAACTAGTATCATACACATATGCATCATTCAGAATGCACAACGTTAAATATTGGACAAAAGCAGAGAACTTACATTCAGTATTATTACTAAGCCTAAACACAACATAAAAATAAGCAATTCTAAACACCCTCTAAGTGATTCTATTATATAATCAAACTAGAAAAGTGTCATACACAGATTCCATATACACAGATTCCAAGTGATAAAATATACTAATATTAAAGAGTGGCAAAATGGGAGTGTTGGGTAATGAGTCAAATGAGTAACATTTGGTACGTGTCAAACGGATGCACTAAAGTACCTCAAACGGATGCACTAAAATACCTCAAACGGATGCACTAAAGTACCTTAAAGAGATTCACTAAAGTACCTCAAACGGATGCACTAAAGTACCTCAAACAGATGCACTAAAGGTCCTCAAACGGATGCACTAAAGTACCTTAAAGAGATGCACTAAAGTATCTCAAACATATGCAATTAAATAAGTTCGTTCCAAAAATCTTTATACCTGTAATGACGAGTTCATTTGGCAAGGGAACAATTCATCAACTCCAAAACTATCAGAACTCAATATATTTGTTTCATCAAAACATTGTAAAGCACATACTTCTCGTAAAGGTCCTTCAGTTTTTCTTCTCCTGCATCATCAAGAACAAGTGGCTTCAATCTTTTACACGCTCTCTTAGGATGTTCATCGCAAAATTGAGCTAATAATCAAAAAAGAAGACTAAAAATAGAAAATTTTAAAAGTAAGCAGACAAGGTTTGCAATTTGTACTTGTCGAATTCTTCTACTGTGTCGGTTCCTACATCAATGCTTTATGTCCCTTCTCCAACATCTGAATCTCTTCTTTTCGAGTTTTTTTAAATCTGGACTTCCCCGAGATTTTCCTCACCGAGCAGCACTGAAAAAGCAATTATCTCAGAGACTGCAACTGAATGAGTACCCAATTCAATATATGTCAGTGACTACAACTAAATTTCATTATCAACCATCAAAACCATCAAAACCTTCGAGAAATAGTGATGAATAGTAGACACTAATGGTTGCTGATTTAATGACAACAATATTTTCCTAAAGGGGTGTGCTCGGGTTACTTTTTTTACAAACAGCTTGTGCTCATTTAGTTTATGTGGTGTCAACACACAATGCATCTGATACGCAGAAGCTATTTGTATCTATCCAAACACTCAAAGGTGATAATATAAAAGATGAAATAAGTTGTTTAAATTAGGTTACCCAAACACCCCTTAACCAGATAAAATATATAACGGATGCACTAATACATATATAACAGATGCACCACATTCCCTCAAACTCAGACCCTTATACTAAATATACCCAAATCCGAGCTTATCAGGAACATAACCTCAAACCAAACACCCCCTTTATAATTATTATCCATTTCCTGGAAACTAATATACCTTTTGAAAAAATCATACCCTCATAAAAGACTTGGAAGCCTGATTTTCATTCGGCTACGGATTTGATGAGCAAGGGTAAACACATGAATTGTCTCCCTAAAAACACTCCATATGTTCCCAGAGCTATGAAAACGACTGGAAGGTTCCTGAGCACTAGACTTGACCTCCTTCAGGAAACAAATGCACTCCTGAAAATTATCATATTAGATCTCTGCATCTTGAATCATCGATATATAACAGATGCACTAATGTTTTTAACAAATGCACTAATATATATTAACAGATGCACTAATATATATTAACAGATGCATAAATCTGCATTGAAGTTTAAAGCCTTACCGTCAAATCAAAATGTGTACAGCTTAAAATCTTAAAATGATAAAGTAACAATACAAGTGCCGGACCGAAGATGTGCCGAAAGGCATAAAGATATTATTTAAGTATTGCACCATCGGTCTTCAACCGATACTACAATACTGGGGGGACATGTTGGCGTATGTGTCCGGACGTCATACTTTGTCCGGACCAACCCCACGTGACCGGACGGCACGTACCGTCCGGATTATACGCTCACTTCCGGATAGCTGCCGACAGAACCGCCGCCAATGCCGCCATGTCAGATTGACAGGGATTGTGTCCCCCACGTGGTCTGACACCTAGTACCTAGACTAGGTGTAGGTCGGCACGTTCCTTCCCAAGACAGAACAGGTATCGAGGCACCTATTTGGTACCTACCTCTTTCTCTTTCTATATATATATATATATCATTATCTTATCATATATCAGGACATACTATTTTCTACTACCTCTCTCTACATATTCTCTCTCCATATACATATACTGCCATATTATCACACACACCACGGCACATACATTACATACTCATACATTCATACTAAATCCTCTACACCGGAGGTACTGACTTGACCGTCGAAGGGTGGTTCCCGGGGCTTCGGACTCGGGACCCCTTCTAACGGGTTTATTTATGTTTGTAGCACACTTTCAATCTCGGGGCAAAGACGGAAGGCACGTGAGAGCCGTCAAGATCTACCCGATAGAAATATGCTTCAACAGTGATGAACTGGTGATATATATATTACAGTAATATATGCCAAAGCTTATTATTTTGCTAAGACACATATATACAAGAAACAAAAGAACAAATTCCATTGCCTCCATTTTCATTATGCACGAACTAGAGCTCTCCAAACGGATCTATTTGGGTTATGTATACTTGCCAGGATGGTTAAACTTTTTAAATCAGCCGAAACGAATATGGGTTGTGCGGGTCAAACGAGTTGAAACATAGATCCTTTGCATCTATTATTTCAAAATTAGATTATCATTGTAATTTGTAAATTATCATATTTAAACATTAATTATTGTTAACCGAAAAAAAAAGTATTTGCTAGCACATACTGAGATTATACCCATTCTGATTCAAACCCAAATAAACCCGCTAGGCCGTTATCCAAAGCCCCAACCCACTAATCTTGCCACATCTATAACAAACTTTTCACTTGATAAAAGTTGTGAGCAGGAGTCGAGGCCATACATTAAAAGATGAAATGTTATTTTTTCAATTGAGGGAATTCCCTCAGTGGCAGGGGCATCGTAGATTTGTGCCATTGAAGTTGCAAATAGTCCAACTTGGTTAGTCTCTGCGTAATCCTTGCATATGAGCTCACTTGCAGAAGCAAGTGGCAACTGATCGAGTGAAGAAACTCTCAAACTTGTTTGCCTAATTTTAATGGAAGATCTTGAGTATCACAATCTTCTTGTTTGCATGAAAACAATAACCTGGCACGGTGAACCTGAATATACCATGTTGGTCTGTGTTGGAATATGTGAACTATAAATAAATCATAAACACATAACATCATAAAAGCACGCAGCGGAATAGATCTACAAGAACATGTAATTAATTAAATTAAACAAGATACGTACCTTAATGATTCCTAGCAAGAACAAGGAATCTCTTGAACAAGAACAAATTATAAACCCTAATAGGATTTATGTATGGATCGATCACACCAAGATCACAAGCTAAAGGAAGCTTGTCACTCGTTCTTGTACACACGTAATTATAGCGTTTCAATAAGAAAAGCTAGTTTCTTGATCACTAATAAACCAAACACTTTATATGCTACACTTGAATCGCCAAGTTCTAGTGAACTTAAAAATTGGGTCGATCAAGGTAAGCAAGAGAGGAAGAAGAAGAGAAGTTTGGCCTAGAGTTAGGGATACAAGATTAGAGAAAAACTAAAACACAATGGGATGTATTTATAGTGTTTTCTTTTCTTGTTGCCCACTCTAGTCGATCGGCACCTCCCTCCCCTAAGGGTTTCCAGCCGACTTTATCCCTATAAGGGAATTCTAGATCCTTCTTTTCCCATCTTGCATAATTAGTCCTTTAACGGTCGTTAGTTAAAACCCCGTTAAGTACTAACCGTCGTTAAGTGTTTTTATTAGTGAAATGAATAAATAAATAAATACATTAAATATATAATTATTTAATTATTCATCATTGAAACTTTCACGCTAATGTGTGCAATCCCGAGCCTCGGGTTCGAAACCGGACATGCATATATTAATATTTATACACAAAAACTAACAACTCCCACTTGGATAAACATTAATATAACAATGACATGGGTCAGCCTAGCTTAACCTTCCCAATGCCCCCAGCTCGATCCGAGTTGTGGTTCTCCTGGTAAAAACCACATGTGATGAAATTAATCATCATACTTATCCTTTTGTTACTAATACCGCGTTAATTTGGATATGGATCTTTGTCATTCCATAATTAACTTAGTTTCTCGTTTATACATAATTGAACAAGATTACCAAAACATCTGAACGTCTTCCAGATAGACTTTGGGCGTGCGCACGCAAACATCTTGTCAATCCTACGAGTGGCCAAGCAGTATTAAACTTCAACACAAAGTTGAAGGAACAAATCCCTTATTGACTGCAAGCATAACCCTTGAACTTTGCATCATTTCTGAAAATAGCCCTTATAACTACCTTTTACGGTTAGCGTTAGACCACCTTACAGAAAATAAGCTACATCCTCGGCAATTATCTGTCATCTCAAGTCTAAGGATAAATATTCACGATATACTTAATGACTATGATCCATAAAGTATAATCATGTATTTTGGGATAAGTCCTATATTCAATTTATCCAATATTGAATATCATGTGACATTGGTGTCTCAACCTTACAGTACATTCTACCAATCCTCACATTTGTCTTAGTTCAATAATATTCCCATATTATTAATTGACAACGGACTATTTAGAATAAATAAATTACTCATGGATTTAAACATGCAAATATAGGACACAAATATTAATAATGATAATAAACGTTATCCGCACTTTATTTCATTAAAATAATAATTGTTTACACGTCCCTATCGAAATACTAATCCAACAGATTTACATGAAACTATCTGCTAAACGAAGACCAATACCCTGAGCATGCCGATTAAACGTATCTTTAGGTAATGCCTTCGTGAAAGGATCAGCCAGATTGTCATCTGTGTGAACTTTGAGTACTTTGATTTCACCCAGTTCGACTTGTTCACGAACATAGTGCATCTTTCTTTTAAAGTGTCTGGCGCCTTTCATAACTCCAGGTTCATTGGCGAATGTGATTGCAGCAGAGTTGTCACAATACACATTTATAGGTAATTCAATAGACGACATCACTCCAAGATCCGTAATGAAATTCCTTATCCAAACAGCTTCTTGTGCAGCATCCGATGCAGCATTGTACTCAGCTTCTGTAGCAGACATGGCCGTTGTGCTCTGCTTTTTACTCTTCCAGTCTACTGCTCCTCCATTTATGACAAAGACATAACCCGTTTGCGACTTCGTATCATCTTTATCAGTTTGCCAGGACGCATCGCAGAAACCTGTAACATTCAGTTCTGCGTCTGGATTTCCCCCGAAAACTAAAAACATATCTTTGGTATTCCTTAAATACTTAAGAATGTTTTTAACAGCATGCCAGTGATCTCTCCCTGGATTTTGCTGATATCGACTCGTCAAATTTTGAGCGAATGCCACATCAGGCCTTGTGCATCTAACAACATACATGATAGATCCCACAGCAGAAGCATATGGAACTTTCTGCATGTATGCCACCTCTTCAGGTGTAAAAGCACACACTTCGCTACTTAAGCCATGATCAACTTGCATGGGCAAGTATCCCTTCTTGGAATTTTGCATATTGAATCTCTTCAATATTTTATCCATGTAAGCACTTTGGCTTAATCCGATTAACCTTTTAGATCTGTCTCGATAGATCTTGATTCCAAGGATATACGCTGCTTCTCCTAAATCCTTCATAGCAAAGCAATTACCAAGATATTCCTTAACTTCATTAAGACTTGGTATATGACTTCCCATGATTAATATGTCATCGACATATAGGACAAGAAAAGTAGTGTTACTCCCACTAACTTTGTGGTATACACATGGCTCATTGAAATTTTGAGTAAATCCAAACTTCTTGATTTCCTCATCAAATTTCTTATTCCATTGCCTGGATGCTTGCTTCAATCCATAAATGGATCTTTGAAGTTTGCATACACGCTCAGGAAATTCTGGATTTACAAAACCTTCAGGTTGCGCCATATAGATGTCTTCATCTAGGCGACCATTCAGAAATGCGGTTTTGACATCCATTTGCCAAATCTCATAGTCATAGTAGGCAGCTATGGCTATAAGAATCCTAATAGCTCTAATATCGGCTACAGGAGAAAAGGTCTCCTCATAGTCAACACCATATGTTTGAGTGAAGCCCTTGGCCACCAAACGAGCTTTATAGGTGTGTACTTTGCCATCCATATCAGTCTTTTTCTTGAAGAGCCACTTACACCCAACTACCTTAGCATTGGGTGGAAGATCCACTTCAATCCAGACTTTATTGTCTTTCATGGATTGCATTTCCCCATCCATGGCTGCTTGCCATTTGTCCTTTTCAGGATTATTAATGGCAGCCTTATAACTAGTTGGCTCATCAATGTGATCCAATAGAAAAGTTTCCTCATCGTCTATGCTTAAACATAGGCGTTCAGGAGCCTTTATAGATCTTGAAGATCTACGGATGGGTACCACTTCAACTTCAGGTGGAGGACCTAAACTTTCAGGTTCCACAGGAAGTGTGTTAGTGTTCTCAGAAGGTGACACATCTTCTTGATCATTTTCAAGATCATATACTCTCCCACTGAATTCTTGAGTCAAGAAACTCTCCTCAAGAAATTCACCATATCTAGCCACAATGACTTTATTTTCTGGTGGAAGTAAAAGTAGTAACCCCTTGTTTCCTTAGGGTATCCTACGAAGATGCACTTAACAGATCTTTGTTGGAGCTTATCAGGTGAGTCACGTTTAACAAAAGCCTCACAACCCCAGATCTTTAAGTAAGACAAGTTGGGAGCTTTTCCAGTCCATAATTCATATGGAGTCTTATCAACCTTCTTAGTTGGAACCATATTTAATATGCGAACAGCACTTTCAAGAGCATAGTCCCAAAAGGATAAAGGAAGAGTTGTAAGATTAAACATAGATCGTACCATATCAAGCAAAGTACGATTTCTCCTTTCAGATACACCATTTTGTTGTGGAGTATAAGGAGAAGTGAGTTGTTGGACAATGCCACACTCAGCTAGATAATCTTTGAACTCTTGGCTCAAATACTCACCACCACGATCGGATCGAAGGGCCTTAATCTTCTTTCCGAGTTGTAATTCTACTTCATTTTTAAAAACCTTGAATGTCTCAAAGACTTCATGTTTGTGTTTAAGTAAATAAACACAACCATAACGACTATAGTCATCCGTAAAGGTTAGGAAGTAGGTAGCACCGCGTTTTGACACATGTCTAAGTGGACCACACACATCCGTGTGTATCAATCCAAGTAGATCTGAAGCCTTCTCCATATTGCTATGGAAAGGTTTCTTTGTCATCTTCCCAGATATGCAAGATTCGCATTTATCAACTGAATCATCATTGATATTAGGTAAAAGCCCATCACTTAGCAGCTTTTCCATGCGTTTCTTGCCTATGTGGGCAAGGCGACAATGCCATAAATAAGACGAGTCCAAGTTAGACTTGACTCTCTTATTCCCGATGCTATACATAGAATTATTTTTATTGGATACATGGTTTTCCATGTCAATTTCAAACACACCATTTAATGAAATAGCATTAAAATAGAAAACAGAATTTAAAGAAACAGAAATTCCATTATCATTAAAAGTATGCTTAAAACCCAAATCCAATAACAAAGAAACTGAAACGACACCTCTAACAATAGAAGGTGCGTAATGACAATTGTTCAAAACTAATATTAAACCAGAAGGTAAAACTAGCTCAAAAGTCCCTATGGCTTCTACTGCTGCACGTATTCCATTTCCCACGTACAAGTAGCATTCCCCATAGTTCAGCTTCTTTGCTCCTCTAAGCCCCTGCGATGTATTACAAATGTGAGTACCACATCCTGTATCATATATCCAGGCATTTTGCTTACGAGGAAAAGAAAATAATTCAACCATAAAAATACCTGAAGTGCTGGCGCCCTGCCCAGCCTTGGCATTCTTATTTTTGCGACACTCCTCTAGCAACAATGGACAGTCACGCTTCCAGTGTCCAGGAGTGTTACAGTGGTGACAAGCAGCCGCATCCTTCTTGGGATAATCTTTCTTGGGAGGAGGATTCTGCTTCTTTGGCTTTTGCTGATAGGTCACAATCTGCTTGCCCTTGTCAGCTTTGCCCTTTCCTTTCTTGTTCACATGTTTCGGTTTACCGGGCTTAGCTACCCTACCACCTTTTATTGCCATGACAGCAGGTGTAGGAGCTTTCTTAGTGAGGGCCTTCTCATGCTCAATAAGCATTGCATGCAATTCAGAAAATGTCTTCCCCTTGCAATGCATGTTAAAGTTGCGCACAAAATCACCATATAATTCCTCATTGAGGGATTTGTTGATGAGGCCAACTTTAACGTCTTCCACAAACCCGCAATTAAGTGCATCAACTTGGTCAAGATAACCTTTCACTTTAAGTGCATGATCACTTACGGGTGTTGTCACATCCTGCTTGCACTTGCCCAAGTTGTCAAGTACATCATACAATTCAGCCATAGGTGATTTCTGAAACATACGTGTCAGTTCATCAATCATGTTTTTCGGGCTATATTTCTCAAACTGTTTTACCAGTTGATCATCCATCCCCGATAGCATGAGACAAGCCGCATCATTGTGCTTGTCATAGGTTTCATTGTACTGCCTAAGTATTTCATTAGACGAGTTTGCAGGAGGAGCTTCTGGAAGAGCCTCAGTAAGACATTCAGAACGTTTGGCAATTCTAAGAACAAGCCTTAGATTTCGATGCCAAGCATTGAAGTTCTTAGTCCCGGTCAATTTTTCCTTTTCAAGCATCATCTTGAAACAGGAGGTTAAATTTGACGAGTTTCCGGGTTGGGCCATTTCTACAGAAAAAAGTTCAAAAGTTAGTACTTTCGATAATTGTAAACATTTCATGAAAATTAAACACCCATTGGTTAAAAACCATTTAATTTTCATTGAAATCTAGGATCCTAATTGACGTCGTTTCATTACATCAGCTGAGGCTGCTAGCAATGAAAGTACTCAAGAAGGTAAGGGATCACCCAATTGCCAATGTCAAATTGCAATTCCTAGAAATCTTGGGACTTAATATATATATGTTGCCAACATCAGTTGCAAATTGTAAGCATGTTTCATCCCCAATTCTTTTATACCTTGACGCCGTTTTATTACATCAGCTGAGGCTGCTAGTAATAAAAGTGCTCAATTAAGTTAACCAATTTAGAAACGTGTAAATCGACGCCGTTCCATCACATCAGCTGAGGCTGCTAGTAATGGAAGTGCTCAATTTTCCCCTATTGACTTCATTCTTTGAATCATCACATCAGCTGAGGCTGCTAGTAATGATAGAATGTCATCTTAGGTGTTTCCTTGTTAATTGGTCGGCATATAACTTAAATTTTAGGGTAATAAAATTTTGATGTGTTAAATCAAAAAATATGTACAAAGATGTCATGCATTCATCTTTGTATCATATATATTTTCAAAACAAAACTTATTTACTCATTCGTAGCTCAAATCATCAAATCTTTTAATTGAGGAGTTGAATAAATTACAACATTGCCTTAAGATGCTTCGTATTTATCGTGGTGTACTTGGTAAGTCTAAAATTGACGCACAGGCGGGCGTAGGGACGACAGCCGCCGAAGCTGGTTAAAACCGTGCCCCTCTAAGGTCACAATTTAATGCGTACCAACTAGAACCCACTTTTTAGTTTGTCAATTTTAGGTCCGCCGCTTCGACCACTTAGTACAGTCGCAATCAATCAACTAAAAGAATATGATTTTCTTGCTAAAATCAATTAATGTAGTAAATTTATTATTGCTAGTCTCGCCTGGGAGCAAATTACCGTGCGAAGCGAACCACTGTCGGCACATAAGACTTGGCAATAATTGAAATTACTACAAAGGTTTCATAGTTATTAGTCTTATTTATTTTTATTATGAAAAATTACCCTCTTTTGTAGTTTACAATCCATCATAATATAAAACACAAAAGATCAAGTAATTCACAAAAATAAATAAACACATAATAACAAATATATGATCATCTACGATATCATATAGCCACATGCAAACCTTTTTCAATAAATCCTATTATTAATTCTATGTGTAATTTTAAATGTATGTAACTAACAAAACTCCCATTGGTTTTCGAGCTCATTGTACCCAATGGACCACAGCACCAAATAAATTTGGCCGCGTAAGTTTTAGTTAGTTAGATACCACATTGCACATAACCTTTTAATTAATATTTATTGAGGTCTTCCCCAATTTTAGATTTATTTAAAAACATGTAGCATACAAATTCAAACAAAACATACAAATCACACCATGACAAATATGCAAGATTTGTCAAGGATACCATATTGATCACATAATCATGCAACACATATTATTATGTCAATATTAATTGTACGTATCTAATTAATTAGTAACATCACATACGGTACTTACTAATTAATTCCTAAAAATTTCATGCAATCCTAGGGTTTCTCAAGTTTTAATAAAACAATTAAAACCCTAATTTTTAATTAATGTTGGATCGTCCCATATTAGGGTTAAAAAAAATAAACCCTAATTATTAATTAATGCATGTAATCTCTACAAGATCCAATTTTTAGGTTTAAGTAATTAATTACAAGTTCTAAACGAGGCTCATGATGCCACTGTTGGAATATGTGAACTATAAATAAATCATAAACACATAACATCATAAAAGCACGCAGCGGAATAGATCTACAAGAACATGTAATTAATTAAATTAAACAAGATACGTACCTTAATGATTCCTAGCAAGAACAAGGAATCTCTTGAACAAGAACAAATTATAAACCCTAATAGGATTTATGTATGGATCGATCACACCAAGATCACAAGCTAAAGGAAGCTTGTCACTCGTTCTTGTACACACGTAATTATAGCGTTTCAATGAGAAAAGCTAGTTTCTTGATCACCAATAAACCAAACACTTTATATGCTACACTTGAATCGCCAAGTTCTAGTGAACTTAAAAATTGGGTCGATCAAGGTAAGCAAGAGAGGAAGAAGAAGAGAAGTTTGGCCTAGAGTTAGGGATACAAGATTAGAGAAAAACTAAAACACAATGGGATGTATTTATAGTGTTTTCTTTTCTTGTTGCCCACTCTAGTCGATCGGCACCTCCCTCCCCTAAGGGTTTCCAGCCGACTTTATCCCTATAAGGGAATTCTAGATCCTTCTTTTCCCATCTTGCATAATTAGTCCTTTAACGGTCGTTAGTTAAAACCCCGTTAAGTACTAACCGTCGTTAAGTGTTTTTATTAGTGAAATGAATAAATAAATAAATACATTAAATATATAATTATTTAATTATTCATCATTGAAACTTTCACGCTAATGTGTGCAATCCCGAGCCTCAGGTTCGAAACCGGACATGCATATATTAATATTTATACACAAAAACTAACAGTCTGTAGACGATGGAAACTTATTAGATACTTGCCATCTTCTGTGAACTTGCGCAATACATTCAACATAATATATATATATTGTGGATGCATGCTGGAACTATATTTTCATAAAATAACCTGGCACGGTGAACCTGAATATACCATGCATTATATATGTATGTGTTGTTATAAGTTATAACTGAGTATTTGTTATCACATAATCACTCGGAAAATGCACTCCAACCTCTTTTACTCTCTATGAACGATCTTATATAGTTGGCGCTAGCCTCATTTAATTAAAGCACGTACAAGCATGTATTTAATTTGAAATTTATGTATATCTAACTGTTGGTCTCATAGCCTCATTTGCCAAAGACTCATCTTTCGGTATTTCACAACCATCGCGTTCATTATACATATTTGACTTGAGTCATCATAAATAACAATAATAATTGGTCCAACCAAAAGAACCAGTCTAAAGACAACACACAAGTAGTATATAATGGTGCTTAATCATCACTAACATTTAAGGTAATAAACTTTTAATTATTCAAATTTGCAAAATCTGACACAATGCATATATACTGATAAAATCATAAACAACTGAATTACGTCACTCATGACCAATCATGCATTTTGATCCATCCGTCTGGAAATGGAGCCTGGCCTCGCCCCACATAAAATCCACCATCTCTAACTATCTATACACTTACTCGCGGTTTCCGAATTGAAAATTTTGAGCAATGTTTGACAACATTTTTATCGAACACACCGAAAAGAGCGGTCTTACCATTCCATTTGAAATCAGCAAATGGAGCCAGGCCTCACCCCACATAAATTCCGAATTGCGTTTTCGTCCGTTTTTATACGTTTTTGTCTGTTTTTTCGCGTTTTCGTCCGTTTTTATACGTTTTCGTTCGTTTTCAAGTTTCCGTCCATTTTACATATTTTCGTCCATTTTTATACGTTTTCGCTCATTTTTATACGTTTTCATTCGTTCTATACGTTTTTAAAAAACAGACGAAAACGTATAAAAACGTATTAAAAGAACGAAAACGTATAAAAACGGACAAAAAAACGTGCAAAAACGTAAGAAAACACATGAAAACGTATAAAAACGGATGAAAACGTATAAAAATAGACGAAAACGTGCAAAAAACTAACGAAAATGTATAAAAACGATCGAAAACGTGTAAAAACGGACGAAAACATATAAAAATGGATGAAAACGTAAACGGACAAAAACGTGTAAAAACTGACGAAAACGTAAGAAAACGGAGGGCATGAATAAAAAGGGGCGAAAACGTGTAAAAACAGACGAAAACGTATAAAAACGGATGAAAACGAACGAAAACGTCTAAAAACAGACGAAAACGTTAAAAAAAGGACGAAAACGTATGAAAGTGTATAAAAACGTAAGAAAATGGAATTGTAAGTTATTTACTAACGGCCGTTAGTATAAAGGACTAATGATGTGACGTTTAGCTGACGTGGATACATACAATAACAAAAAGTGTCAAGTTTTGTGTTACAATGAAAAAAAAAATAGTTGGCTACACACAATCACAAAAAGTGTCAAGTTCGATGCATTTTTTTGTCATCTTTATTTATTTATATATTATATTTAAATTTTTTATGAATATGTCCATTTGTCTCTTTTTTTAGTGGTTTAGAATAGAACAAGTAATCAAATGTAATAAAATGTCTAGGAATTTTAATATCAAGTCAAGAGGATAGAATTGGTATATTCCTTTTATTTATATTAGAATCCAATCTCGATGGAGGATTTTCTATCGAAAGAAAAGAGAAGACTAGGTCTAAGTAAGGTATACGAAGGAAAGCCCCTTTTACGTTGTTGACAATGTTTACAATGAAACTTACATTAGCAAATTGGTTTTTAAAGCTTTATCTTATGCACAACTACCGCACAATACCTACGTAAATGACTATTAGATTTGATTGGGGTTGGGTTAGTTGGAGTTTTTAACCAGACTCGTGTCATGATACAAAATTCACTCGAATTGGATATACCAAACCAAAGAAGGGTAGTATAATTAACTCGTTGATTTCGGACAGGAAAAGAGGAAAATTCCATATGCATTTTCCTACGAAGAGTAATGAAGAAAAGTTGGTTTGTTTATCCACAACTGGAAAAGATAAATTGGGTCCATTGGAATGCAATTTGTTTTTGCTTTGATATTCTACTTTAAACGATTCCCATGGATGCGTCATAGTTGTTGGCCATTTACGTTTTCATAGATTATTTGATCTTACAAATTATACTAGTTTTCTTCTTTTCATAATTTATATTTATGACTATTCTAGTTGAAGCAAAAGGAGATTTATTAAGGAAACACTTATGACTTATTTGTGAGAGATAGTCCCGCAAAGTATCAAATAGTTGGGGACATTTAGCTTAAAGGCGTTGGTCATGAGCTTATACCATGTGTTTCTTGTCATTTAATCATGGTATTACCTCATTTACTTTTTCACATGTTAGCCGTTACACGAGTTAGTGGGAGCGTCAGAGGGTGTGTTAACCTTCTTTTTTTTTTGTGGTTTGTGAGATACTCCCTCTGTCTCATATTAACTGTTCAGTTTGACTTGTTCAAGTCCTTTTTTCTCAACTTTAACTTTAAATATTTTTGTTTGTGTTATATAATATTTGATGCAAAATATCAATGTTTTCAAACCCGAGTTGACCCGGCCGGTTCAACAGGTCAGACCGGTGCCCTGTCAAAAAAATCCGAGTTTCTAAAACCGGGTTAACCGGTTAGACCCGCCGGGTTTTGAGTGACCCAGGTCAACCCGGGTCTTGAAACACTGCCGGGCTTGGTTTTTTTCAATTTTTTTATAAAAACCAGGGTTGACCCGGTCAAAAAATTTTTTTTAAAAATTAATGAAAAACCGGGTTGACCCGTCGGTCGAACCGGTGCCCGGTGACTCGACCGGGTCGATTTAAAACCCAGTTTTTAAAACATTGCAAAATATATGAAGGTTTTAAATGTATTTTCATTGTTATAATTTTTATCAAATATTATATAACACAAATAAGAATATTTAAGGTCAAAGTTAAAAGAGAAAGACTTGAAAAAGTCAAAGTGTACAGTCAATATGGGATGGAGAGAGTACTGAAAATCTAATTTACTACTTCTTCGTCTCAAAATTATTGTCAGGAGACATGAATCACAGTTTAATAAAAGTATGACCAATACAATTTTCAACCACAAATATAACTTAAAATGGTAAGTGGACAATTTTTTAAAAAGAAAATATGGATTATAATTTTGAGACGAACGAGTACGAAGTATTTGTGTAATAAAAATGTTAGGGACCTGTTAAGCAAATAACATACATACGAGGGTGTAAACTAATTTAGGAATAAAGAAAAAAAATAGGAAACGACGCCCGAGTCATTAGTGAACTCTCGCGCATGTACTTAGCAGGCACACGCCTTAACCACTCGGCCAAAGCGTCTTTGTTGTTCTCTTTTAACCTTTTATGTTTAAATACACTTATTCAACAAGTTCACTAATGAATAAAAAAACAAACTAATTTTTATTCTTTTACCCTTTTTATAAACAAGATTTTATCCACTTACTGTCACTTTTAAAGAAAGGCAACTAAATTGGACATAAGTGTTCAACTTGGATCCATGTTAAAGCCTTAAAGGCCGGGTTTATAGATTATGGGTATGTTTGATAGCAAGCGTTTTGAAGCAACTAGCAACTAGCAGTTGTTGGAAAATTAGTTTTGAAAAATGATTTTTGCATATTTTGGACACTATTTTAATATTTGTATATGCTATATATACTTATATTTCTTGGTAGCTTTGTGTTCTCCGTGACGAGAGCTTCGCAACGAGCTAAAATGTGTCAAAATTGGAGTTGATATGAATGAGATATCGTGTCTCAAAGTGAGGCACTTGGAACACAAAAATGTGGAAACTAAAAGTATCCCACATCGCCTAGAAAAGGAAGTGGAGAGTGGTTTATATAGAAGTCTTGATATTTGCTATCAAAATCCTTTAGGTGAGCTATGCTCCCACTCCTACGTGCGCGCGCGCAGGGGGGGTGCAGAAAATGGGATTTCTGGGCCAAAATGGGTTCGAAGCTACTGAACTCATGCGAGCCCGCGCGACCTGCGGACACGAATGCAGCTCCGAAAATTCGCCTGTGCGCGTATCCATATTTTTCAAATTCTGTATCAATCTATTTTGGGAATAGATATAAACTTGGTGAATAAGTTTTACAGAATAATTATATTATACGCATATCTTGTTTTATTATAACAGATTCGTATATATTTTTGGCACTTATTTATCTTGGAAAACAAGACAGCTTTGCAATATAAATACATTGTACCCTGGGAAACAGACGGCGAATCTGTTTTAAGGGAATCGTGTTTACACGAGCCTCGTGCACAACCTTACTGTTTTCGTTTAATTTTATTTTCTGTTATTTACTCTTTGTAATCTGATTTTATCAATAAAAGTGTTCACCGTTTCCTACAATCTTAAAACAGATTCGGTTTAACCGAATTTAAAACACTTTGTTAAAATCGGATTAATTATTAAACAGATTTTATAAACTGTTTTCTGTCGAAACCTTGTTGAGTTTCTTTGGAAATCAGTTC
This sequence comes from Artemisia tridentata subsp. tridentata, assembly GCA_021014915.2. Classification (NCBI taxonomy): domain Eukaryota; kingdom Viridiplantae; phylum Streptophyta; class Magnoliopsida; order Asterales; family Asteraceae; genus Artemisia; species Artemisia tridentata. The sequence goes on along the minus strand of CP139509.1, from coordinate 520,739,813 downwards.
TAATTAAACGGATATTATTTTCAGCAATTGTTCTTATCAGTTTACATCGAAACCAAGATAGAGTTTCTATTAAACTGATTTACTCGATCCATCGAAACCAAGATAGAGTTTCATTGAATCAGATTCGGTACAAGTAGATACTGATTTACAACAGTTTGTTTAACTGTTTGTGTTTGAATTTTCAGGATGACAAACACCACTACCCCTCCTGTGACTACTACTGTGAATGTACCTGGTGCGCCAGTTACCAACACGGTTGCTAATCATGCTGAGAAACCAGAGAAATTCAATGGGCATAATTTTAAGAGGTGGCAACAGAAGATGTTCTTCTATCTCACTACTTTGAACCTTGCGCGGTTCTTAAAAGAGAATCCACCTCACGTGGAACCTCCTGCAGAAGGTCAATCCGCCAATCAACAGGCTGTTCAAGCCTTGGAAGCATGGAAACATTCAGACTTTTTGTGTCACAACTATGTTCTGAATGGTTTGGTGGACTCTTTGTACAACGTGTACTGCAAGACCAAGACTGCCAAAGAATTATGGGAGTCATTGGAACGCAAGTACAAAACTGAGGATGCTGGTACAAAGAAGTTCGTGGTAGCTCGTTTTTTGGATTACAAGATGGATGATTCAAAGAACGTGATGAGTCAGGTTCAAGATCTGCAGGTTTTGCTACACGACATTCATGCTGAGGGAATGACTTTGAGTGAAACTTTTCAAGTTGCTGCTATCTAAAGGCAATTGAAAAGGAAAGAATGACAAGAAGGGCAAAGGGAAGTCTGAGTACCTTGCTCCTAAAGCTGCAATTGTGAAACAGAAGTTCCAAGGGGTGTGTTTCAACTGTGACCAGCCGGGTCATCGTGCTGCTAACTGTAAGATGCCGAAGTTTGTTCTATACAAAAATGAAGTTGAAAATCAACTTAATAAGAAAATCAAGGTTGTACGAAGTGATAGAGGAGGTGAATACGTGTCTCCATTCGCGGATTTATGTGCTAAACATGGAATCAGACATGAATTCACTGCTCCTTACTCACCTCAGCAAAACGGTATTGCCGAAAAAAAGAACCGTACCTTGAAAGAAATGGTTAATGCCATGATGATAAGTTCTGGTTTAAGCCAGGACATGTGGGGGAAGCCATTTTAACGGCTACTTATCTTTTAAATAAGATACCTCGTAAGGAAAAAGAAGAGACCCCTTATGAACTTTGGATGGGAAGAAAACCATCATATCAGTACTTACGAGTGTGGGGGTGTCTAGCAAAGGTAGCTATACCGACCCCCAAGGCCCAAAAGATTGGACCTAAATCTGTGGGTTGTATATTCATTGGATATGCTAAGAATAGCAGTGCTTATCGTTTCATTGTACATGATTCGAAAAATCCGGATATACAAAAGGGTACACTAATGGAATCAAGGAATGCTTCCTTCTTTGAAGATATATTTCCTTGTTTAACGAAGGAAACTGGAAGTTCATCTAAAATAGATGACGATGTTGTCCAAGATAAGAGACAACGAGATGATAATGATCTCCAAGATGAGAGACAAGATCAAATCGAGGAAGAAGAGGTTGAACCTAGAAGAAGCAAAAGGGCAAGAACCGAGAAATCGTTTGGACCCGATTTTGTTTCTTTTATGGTAGAAAATGAACCTACTTCTTATCGAGAAGCGGTAACTTCCTCGGAAGGGCCTCAATGGAAAGAAGCCATTAAAAGTGAAACAGATTCTATTTTACAAAATCATACTTGGGAGCTCGTGGATTTACCTCCTGGTTGTAAACCACTAGGCTATAAATGGATCTTCAAGAAGAAGATGAAAGCCGATGGCACCATTGACAAGTACAAAGCAAGATTGGTAATTAAAGGATTTAGACAACGAGAAGGTCTAGATTATTTTGATACATATTCGCCTGTTACGCGAATAACTTCGATCAGGATGATACTTGCTATTTGATGACGTATAGTCTACACCCGGGTCACGAACCCGATTAGTAAACAATACTAATATCTAAACCCACCACGTATGGGCCGCTACGGCGATTAATGGACTACCACTTATACGGTTTGGGCCTACAAGGCCCAAGCCCAAAGCTATTTTTGGATAGGATATGGAATATCCCCTAAATAAAGGGGATATACACCAAATATCCAAGGTCGGCGAATACGCCGAGGAGTAGGGAACAAGAAACCTACTAGGGTTTCATGTGTATATAAAGGGCACCCAAGCCCTCGGTAAAGGTACGACTTCATTCAAACCCTAACTCTTCACTAAACCCTAAATTTCGATTACTTACTCTCACGCCGGAGGATAATCGGGGGAGACAATCCCTCGATAAGCCTAACGGTGTTGGTTCTTTTTCTTAGTGCGCAGGTTCCACCAAGCATTAAGATCTAATTGGTACGAGAATAGAAGCCCTCACAAGGAACGCCCAACTTTTGTATCAACAAGTGGCGCCATCCGTGGGACCCTACACTAAGATTTTTACCAAGAACTAGAATGACGAAACACGGGAAGGAGCGGACTCCGCATGCGAAGAAAGCGCATGACGACTTACTAGGGAAGAAGCAACAAACTGATGCGGCCTCCAAGCAGACCTCTGGAACAACCAGTGGTCCTAGAAGCTTTGGCGCGTACTCAGATTTGCTCCTTACTCCGGTAGAGCCGCCCATTCTGACTACCAATGCTACTACAACAAGTACTAGCGCGGTAGACCTACAGCGCACTCCTCTCGCTATGCCAGAGGTGGACTTCGCTGAACCTCCCAATGCGCCTATCCGAAACAAGGATCATGTTTTGGAAACAGACTCCATCGCGCTAGAAGGAGTCACTCCCGAATTGGCGCCGAGCGACTTTGTATCTCAAAACTACGAAGCCTTGGCTGCGCTCATGCAAGAGGAGGCAAAGAAGAGGTCAAACCAAAGTCTGCACGCCAGACTCAACTTCGACCCTGAGCACGAATTATCCCCGCCGCGCTACCGAAAGGAAAGACGCGAGAAGGATAGCCGCAAACAACCAGTGTTTGCCAGGATTGGAAGGAAGGTTGTAGACGATGAAACAGCCGACCTTCAGCATCTGGAGGAGTATGAAGATGGGGAACGGCGCACCAATGTCCACGCTAGGCTTGGCAGTCGCAGGATCCAAGATAGGCTTGGGCGACGAGGCTCCCCAAGTGAAAGCCCCTCAAGCTCTGATTCTGAGGATAGTCGGCGCAAGCGCCGCAGAGGAGCAAGCTCAGACTCTGATGATAGTCGACGCAAGCGTCACAAAAGAGTTCGCTCATCTTCAAATGATTCCTCGGACAACGAGACTGGACACTGGAAGTCAAGAGGGAAATACCGCGACCAGGAAGATGAAGACATGTCTCTTCCCTGGCGTCGTCAAAAGGTTGATGCGTTTACTAGGCGCATCAGCGATTTTTCGGATAACAAGAAAAGGCGCATGCCTGCTAATGTAAAAACATATGATGGGACAGGTGATCCTGATGATCACCTAAAAATTTTCGAATCAGCAGCCACTATCGAAAATTGGCCACAACCTGTGCGGTGCCATATGTTCAATTCTACATTAGTAGGGAATGCGCGCAACTGGTTTAGCAAGCTTCCACGTAGAAGCATCGGTGGGTTTGAAGAGTTGCGGAGGGCATTTCGCCTAAACTTTACTCAAAGAAAGAAGTGCGCCAAAAACCCTGTCGAACTCGCTAGGGTTAAACAGCGACAAGGTGAATCCACAAGCGTTTTCATGGAACGCTTTAAGGATGAATGCATGAAATGCAAGGCGTGTCCAGAGATATTAAAAATATCGGGTTTTATGAATGCGATCAATAACCCAGATTTGATAAAAAAGTTAAACGATAAGGTTCCCTTAACTTTCGACGAGCTCATGAAGCGCACGAGGTCTTTCGTCCAAGGAGAAGAAGCCGCTGCGGATAGCAAGAAAGGCTATTCGAACTATAGGCCACAAGAAGAGTCAAGGAGACAATCCAATGACCAGAGCGGCAATCGTAATAGGAGTTATCGCAATCAAAGCAGTGGAAGGGGAAACGACAAGTATACCCCATTAACAAAGACTCCAAAGGAAATATTCGCGACGGAAGGAGCGAACTTCCCAAAACCACCACCAATGCGCACTCCAGAGGATCGGCGCACAGGGAATGGTTACTGCGAATACCATGGACAGAAAGGCCACACAACCAACGAGTGCGTCCAGCTGCGCCAATTGATTGATAAATTGGTAAAGGAAGGAAAGATGGACCACCTCGTAAAAAATATCAGAGAAGGGAAAGATAAACCAAAACCAGGGGCCAAGAAAGAGACATCAAAAGAAAAGGCAGATATCATCTATATGATACAGCCATGGCAGCGCGCGACAAAACAGAAAGTCAGTCAACGTTTTTCTAAAGAAAACGAAATTTCTTTCCCCTCCCTGACTGCGAACAACGCAGTAGTGGATCCACTCACCATTGAAATACATACGGGGGGTCACGACATCCGTCGCATGTATATAGATGGAGGTGCATCCGCTGATATTATATATGAACACTGTTTCAAGAAGCTGCGACCTGAGATACAGAGTCAGTTAATCCCAGCCACAACGTCGCTCACTGGCTTCACAGGGGAGAAGATATGGCCCATGGGGCAATTACGTCTATTTGTAGAAGTTGGCGACAAACCACACTCTACAGTCACTTGGATGAACTTTATGGTAATCAGATCCCCCTCTCCGTACAATGGCATCATCGGGAGACCTGGAATATCATCTATCCGCGCCGCGTTAAGAAATTTGGAAGTTCACCAAATGGATGTGAAAACGGCTTTTCTAAACGGGGATTTAGAAGAAGAAATCTATATGAACCAACCTGAGGGTTTCATAGCTCCTGGACAAGAGAACAAAGTTTGTAGGCTTGTTAAGTCATTATATGGCTTAAAGCAAGCTCCCAAACAATGGCATCAAAAATTTGACCACGCCATGCTAGAGAGTGGATTCAAAATTAATGAATGCGATAAGTGTGTTTATGTAAAGGACACAAGTAGTGGATATGTAATCTTGTGTTTATATGTTGATGATATGCTTATCATTGGCAGTAACGACAAGATGATCAAATCTACTAAAGACATGTTGAAATCAAAGTTTGACATGAAGGATATGGGTTTGGCTGATGTGATCCTTGGAATAAAGATCATACGAACTCCAAATGGACTTGTGTTAAGTCAAGCACATTACGTTGACAAAATTCTTAATACTCACAATGCGGGGGATTCCGCCCTAGCTAGAACTCCAATTGACACCAGTAAGCATCTATCTAAAAATAGAGGCATAGGTGTTGCCCAATTAGAGTATTCAAGGATTATTGGCATGTTAATGTACTTGATGACAAGTACCCGACCTGACTTAGCATATGCAGTTAGCAGGCTAAGTAGGTATACTAGTAATCCAAGTTATGCACATTGGGGAGCTATGACTAGGGTACTTCATTATTTGAGATACAGTCGAGATTATGGACTGCATTATGAAAGATATCCAACTGTTATAGAAGGATACAGTGATGCAAATTGGATATCTGACATAAAGGATTCTAGATCGACTAGTGGATATGTGTTTACACTAGGAGGGGCAACTATATCTTGGAAGTCTTCCAAGCAAACTGTTATAGCTAAGTCCACGATGGAATCAGAATTTATCGCGTTAGATAAATGCGGACAAGAGGCGGAATGGCTACGTCAATTCGTAGAGGACATACCAAGGTGGCCTAAAACCGGTAACGGCCATTAGTATACATTGTGATAGTCAATCGGCAATTGGCAGAGCTCATAGCATAATGTATAATGGAAAGTCCAGACATATCCGTCGTCGACATAATTCGATACGACAACTACTCTCAACAGGAGTTATCTCAATTGACTATGTGAAGTCAAAGGATAACATCGCGGATCCGCTTACGAAAGGCTTAAGCAGAGAGTTAGTTAGTAAGTCGTCTAAAGGAATGGCACTAAAGCCCTTGAAGGAATGAGTTTCTATGAAGGAAAACCTAACCCAGTTGACTGGAGATCCCAAGATCTGGGTTCAATAGGACAACCTAATCATAGAAATGTGGGGGAAGTCACGTCAATGTGGGGGAGTTACTAAAACTTCCTAGTCCATTCCTATAACAAATGTGACTTATTGAGAGGTTAAACATATGGCTCTTATGATTCAGGATGAAATCATAAAGCATAATGATTCAAGATGAAATCACAAAACATATGTTTTTAATGATTCAAGATGAAATCACCTATGTGAGAGAGAAGTGGGGTCGCTTCGAAAGGAATTGTGGGGGGCGCAATTCCTAAGAGCTCTTGCAGAACCAGGCTAGTGTTCATGACCATAACGAACACGACTATGAGGACTTGAAAATGTCAGGGAGAGTCTTGTGTGAAGTGTAATGTCGTCTACGTAAACAGATGCTGAGTTCAAGGACATCGCGTCTACTCAGATCTAGGAGACTAAGTGCATCTCACAAGGGAAGGTTCAAAGGGTCACACCTACCTATCCTATGCAGGACTTAACCGCAGAAATTTCGCTGAAACATGTGTGTGTTTTCGACCGATCTCCATTCATGTGGGGGATTGTTGGAAAATTAGTTTTGCAAAAATGATTTTTGCATATTTTGGACACTATTTTAATATTTGTATATGTTATATATACTTATATTTCTTGGTAGCTTTGCGTTCTCCGTGACGAGAGCTTCGCAACGAGCTAAAATGTGTCAAAATTGGAGTTGATATGAATGAGATATCGTGTCTCAAAGTGAGGCACTTGGAACACAAAAATGTGGAAACTAAAAGTATCCCACATCGCCTAGAAAAGGAAGTGGAGAGTTGTTTATATAGAAAGATATTTGCTATCAAAATCCTTTAGGTGAGCTATGCTCCCACTCCTACGTGCGCGCGCGCAGGGGGGGGGTGCAGAAAATGGGATTTCTGGGCCAAAATGGGTCCGAAGCTACTGAACTCATGCGAGCCCGCGCGACCTGCGGACACGAATGCAGCTCCGAAAATTCGCCTGTGCGCGTATCTTTTTGCTAAAAGATCCGGGCTCTCAGTTTCCATATTTTTCAAATTCTGTATCAATCTATTTTGGGAATAGATATAAACTTGGTGAATAAGTTTTACAGAATAATTATATTATACGCATATCTTGTTTTATTATAACAGTTTCGTAGATATTTTTGGCACTTATTTATCTTGGAAAACAAGACAGTTTTTCAATATAAATACAGACCACATCTCATTCGGTTTTGATATACAGAAAGCATTCGAGTTCCAGCAAGTCGATCAGAAACACGCAACTGCTTTCGATCTTTCAGGCAAGTTTTGTCAGGTCCGGCTGTGCAACAGCTTTGTACGTTGTACCCTGGGAAACAGACGGCGAATCTGTTTTAAGGGAATCGTGTTTACACGAGCCTCGTGCACAACCTTACTGTTTTCGTTTAATTTTATTTTCTGTTATTTACTCTTTGTAATCTGATTTTATCAATAAATGTGTTCACCGTTTCCAACAGCAGTTTGCACAAAATGCTTTTTTGAAAACAATCAAATAGCATTACCACTTTTTCTAAACGCTCCAAATTATGTATAATTAGACCAAGACAAATTAAGTAGAACCTTTTTGTCATGTTTTTATAGATTTTCGACCAATAACACTATAGAACTTCATGTTAGAACTTTTTTGGATACAAACCCAATGGTAGTAGAATTTAGTTTTCAAGTTGAGTTCACTTGTTCTAATGTTTGTGAGTTACTAAAGTACATCGATCTATATATAGATCCCAAATACAGTACGTATAAACCATTTGTTTTGCCAATGGAGACTTGTCCTCCACACCATTGTTTCATCTTACCAAACATTTCATTTCTATCTTTTTTGTGCACCTATACCAAACACGAAAGACTGAAAAATCATTTCCTTTGGAGATCTTAAAAAGAATGAGGGGTTCTTAGGGCTTTAAGACAAGGTTTTGATTTTTACAAATGACGATAAGAACGAAAAGTTGGTCAATATGGATTTAGAGAGGAAACATGCAAGCCTTAAACATAACTATGACTTTGCCATCACACATAAAGGCATAGAAGAACTGACCGATAAGGTCCTCAAAATCGACGGCATAATGGTTGTCCAAAGAAGAGGCATCCACTACAAAAAAGTGTAAGGTTTGGCACTACAATCTCGACCCAAATCGTAAAGAAAAGTCGACCCAAACACTTTGGGTCGACAATAATGACCCTTTTTGGTCGTGCCAAACCTATCGTCCCAAGTCGATTTGTCTCGACAAAATTACAAAGGATTGGGTCGACATTACTATGGGACCCACAAACCAGTCAAACTTTAAAAATGAACTTTGGGTCGACACTCCTTTTCAAATTTGGCACGATATTATCGTGCCAAATCTTTTTATCCTTTTTTTTTTTATTTTCGTAAAACTTTTATTTAATTACGTAAAATCTTTTTCGGAAATTAGCTTTCGCACGACATTCTCGTGCCAAAGATTTATTTATTTTTGTTAAATCAGTTATTTAATATCGAAAAATAAATTAGAAAATAAACTTTGGGTCGACATTATCGTGCCATAATTTTAAATTATTAAAAAAATAGTAACATTTGGCACGACAATGTCGTGCCAAAGGTATTAATTTACGCACTGTTCATGTGCAATTTCAGCAAAGTGGGACGATTCATTCTTTGTACTTTGGGTCGACAATGTCGACCCAAACTGTCAAGTATGCAAAAAAAAAAATGCAGCAGCAGCCTGCATTTTCAGGTTTTTTCCGGAATTTTTTCAGGAAAAAACCTACCATTACACATGTAAATCAACCAATATCCGCAATACCAATTCGGCAATATGATGCAATGCCAAATTACTCATCTACTATGACTTAAATTCGACAAATACGATACTAATTAAACTAACAAATACGAACTTTATACAAAAACAAACCAAAATTCGGCAATAGATTCTTGTATTACATAACTAATAACAAATACGATACAAATTAAACTACGCCTACTCATACATATTCCGACTCCTCCTCCTCCCCCTCCTCCTCACCCTCCTCCTCACCACCACTAGCATTAAAATTATCGGGAATGTGGCTCAAATGAGGATTATTTTGTCTTATGTATCGGTTAAGGTCGGGTGCTTCCTCCTCATTATTAAGACTAGGACCCGGGTTAGAAGTAGAACCCGGGCATGTAGTAGAGTTGGGAAAGACGGGCTGATAACAATTGTCAAAGGAATTAGGGTCGGGATTAAGGTTGGGAAATGGGGGCATTGGGGGAAATGTGTTAAGGTTAATTGGAAACGGATTACCTGGGTTGTTGTTGTAGTGGCTGACAAACTGCCCAAACATAGCTTCGAGGCTGGTTTGTCGAGAGTGTTGCTGTTGCAGCTGAATTTGCTGTTGTTGCATCTGAAGTTGGAACATTTCATTTTGCCTCCTCAACAACTGATTCTCTTGTTCCTTTTGCCTTAACACCGCCGAAATAGCCTCCTCAGTAGCATAGTTTGGTGCAAGCGGCTGATGTGCCGACCTCGATGAAGCTTTGCCGCCGCCCGGCATTAGCCTGCCAACGCCCTTAAAATTTTGTCGGTTGTCACTATGGGCTGCCTTATCGAGTACTTGCTTCTCAGTCATCGGCGGGGCCGTACCGGCTTTAACTTTATCCCACAGATCCTTCATCTTCAACTGTGTAAGTAAAAAAAAAAAAAAAAAGTATGTTAAAAAGAGGTAAGTTAAAAAAAACAAGTAACTAAATATTAATGACGCATGTTAAGAGATAAATTACTTACATAAGCCTCCTCGTTTTCTTTACTTTTAAAGACGCCCGATTTTTGTGCATGGTTTCTCCTCCATGTCTCCACCAGTTCTTCATTCTGCCCGTTATTCCTAACCCGCTATACATACAACATAAAATAAATTAATAACGAGTTATATATAAACATTATATACACATTTGAAAATCAAAAAATTATAATGAGTCTTACGTGCTCGGTTCGTCCTTGTACGAACGACTTCCTCCCTTGGTGGGTTGTAGCCTTGTTCTTTGCTCGGTTTTCTGCATTTTTTGCAGATCTCTCCATTCGTTCCGGAGTGGACCACCATCGACCAACGACTCCCACTCCTCTCGGCTTCTGGTACCCCAATCTTTCGATTTCGACGGCGGCGGATTTTGCCTTGCCTTCTCGGGTTCCGGTTGTGAGTCAAAGTAAGCACTCTTCAACCTGTATTTATGTTTGCGCCATAGTATCCGGAGCTGAAGTTGAAGCCCAAGAGTTACCCGCTCCCCCACCGTGTACACATTCTGCCCAACCCTCACTTGGTTCTGGTTGTTTAACCAATCCGCGAGCTGGAAATAATTCTGCAAATAAATATACGCATTTAAATAAACAAACAATTTAAATATAACACACATATCTAAATGGTCGATAACGATAAGAATACATAAATAAAATATGAAACAATTATTCTTCAGAGAACGGGAAGTATGTGCGCCTTTAAAGGCGCCGGAATCTCGTGTCCACTCGCAGTCAAAGGGAAGTCGACTAACTACTTCCCCCAAAAGACTACTGAACTGCGTGGCATACGTGCCCACAGGCGAAAAGGTGCCTAGATCATCACTGTCAAAGCTGATCGGCAAAGGACGATTACCGTTCGCTTTAAACGCCTTCCTTAAGGCCCGATTTGAGGTATTAACCAACATCGAACCTACAAACATAAGTTATTAGTCGTGAAAATACAATAAAAAAATTTAGTTTTATAATAAAAAAACTTAAAATAAACATCACAATTTCTTACCTGCACAGTAGCCGGCGTAGTAAAATAGGGCTGGCGTGGTGGATCACCATCGGCATCCCCGCCGTGTGATTGGGGAGCTACACATGCCATCTTTAAAATTACAAGTACAAGAACACACAATTTTGTGGACCAATTAATACTAATACACACATTCATATAAATATACACATTTAAACATAACATAACATGCAATTTCATTCAAATAAAAGGAACACGTTTAAACATATAGTAACAATTTCATTCAAATTACAAATTAAGAACAATTGTCATCATCCGAATCATCGCTAGATAAAACTTCTTCAACAACAATCGTTGGGTTCACTTCATCATCATCAGACACGTCAACGTCATCTATCATCAAGGACATGAGCAACGACATCATCTTCATTATTAACAAAATCAGCATCTTCTTCAGCATCATTTGGTGGGGCGTCCACTTCTGTTGATTCATGATTTACACTCAAATTCGCAGACTCCAAACCAGGCAAACCAACGGACAATGCAACATCTGATGAACTGTTGCCATGTATAACATCTTGATCAGAATCTACCACATCCCAATCCCGATCTTCCGATGATGAACATCTTCGACGACCTTCCAATGAGGTGGTCGTCTAGCAGGGTCTTCAAGGTAGAAGACTTGTGTTGCTTGTGTCGCAAGAATGTATTGTTGATTTCTATAAGCATCCTTATCAGTCAAAATATGAAGTATGCCACGTTAATGTAAGAACGCCTAGAGTGTGCCGTAGGGTTATTATTAGGGTTACGGGTGTCGAACCATAAAACCCGGAACAACACAACCTTTCGGTCGCCCAAATAAGCAAGCTCCAGAATTTCCTCCAGTTGACCATAATACATTTCTCCATCAGGCCCGGGTGTTGAAACTCCACTGCATTGAGTGGTATGAAGTTTATCGCGCTCATGCACCAAAAACTTCACACCGTTAACTATGCAAGCGGGGTATGTAAATGCACGCGATGAAGGTCCATATGCCAAAGAGAATAACTCGGGACTACAGCTTGGGTCTTTTGCCACGCTCTTTTCACGGATCTACGAAAGAGATACAAACAGATTCAGATGAGCAAAAACTCTGGACTACAAGGTAATATATCTAATGTGTTTACCTTGTGATTGAACCAGGGAGGAAAACTTGTTTCCACGCTCTTGTTAGGAAATTCACTGCAAAAGTTCATGATATTAGAATAAGTCATCAAAAACAAATAACTTAGCAAAAAAGGGTTCTTCAAAATATAAAAAAGAAGAAACATACTCTTTGTACGCCTGGATGTCTGCGTCGATTTCAGGACTGTTGTTAAGTAAAACCATACAACTGCCTGCATAACATCTGGCTTCATCCAGTATCTACACATCTACCCACCGTTTGCATACTGAACTGGAACACCTGGAATTTATCTGGTTGTTCAGGTGCACCGTCGTCATTTCTGTCAGGACGATTAAATCTCGTCTCGACATCCTTAAGATAACGCGAGCAGAAAGTTAATGCTTCTTCTGCAACATAACCCTCCGCTATGGAACCTTCAGGCCTGGCTTTATTTCGGACATAATTTTTCAGCTTCTTCATGTATCTTTCAAATGGATACATCCACCTGTAGTAAACAGGGCCACCTAGAATAGCCTCTTCGGGTAAATGCATAACCAAATGAATCATTATGTCAAAAAAAGCAGGGGGAAATATTTGCTCTAATTTAATCATAACATCGAGCATTTGTTTTTTAGCTTTCTCCATGTCCTGCTGTGTCAAATTTCGAGCACAAATCTGCTTAAAGAATAAGCAGAGCTCGATTTATGGGGGTGAAATGTCTTTGGGTAAGTATTGGTGAACTCCATAAGGAAGTAACCGCTGCATCATAATATGACAGTCATGAGATTTTAGGCCCGTTATGTTGTTATCGTCAGCGGTCACTTTTTTCTTGAAGTTGGATTTAAACCCATCGGGTAGTCTAACTCCTTTGATGAATTGACAAAACCGTTTTCTGTTTTCTGGTGTGAAAGAGTACTTTGGATGAGGCTTATCGAACTTCCCGTTTCCTTTATCAACGAGCCACAACTCTTTTCGAACTCCCAGAGTTTTCAAGTCTTGCCTTGCCTTTAGCGTGTCTTTGGATTTGTCATTCATTAACAAGGTATTAAGCACACTCTCAAACACGTTCTTTTCGATGTGCATGACATCGAGATTGTGCTTCAGTTGAAGAATGGGCCAATACTCTAGTTCGTAGAAGATAGAACGCTTACTCCAATTCAATTCAATTTCTCGATTAGGTTTAGGGTTATTTTTAACAATACGTGGATGTTTACCCGAGACACGTTTAAAGAATTTACTAATTTGAATCATGATTTCTTCATTGGTAAAGTTTCTAGGAGGATGCCCTTTTTCAGGTTTACCATGGAATTCGTTATGTTTCCTCCTCATTGGATGGTTTACGCGTAAGAATCTTCTATAACCAACGTAAGCGATTTTATTCTTCATAGGAAGCGATGGAGTGTCCTGATTACATGTTGGGCATGCATAGTAGCCTTGTCCAGTCCACCCAGACAAACTACTTCGAGCTGGAAAGTCATTTATGGCCCATAAAACCGCCGCTTTCATGTTGAAACGAGTACCCGTAGCAGCGTCTAAAGCTGGCACACCTTTCCATAATTCTTGGAGTTCTTTGATCAAAGGCTGCAAGAAAACATCAATGTCCTTTGCAGGTGATTTAGGGCCGGGAATTAACATCGTCAACATTAAAGAAGTCTCTTTCATACACATCCACGGGGGTGTGTTGTATGCTGTCAATATGACCGGCCACATACTGTAATTTTGACTCATGTTGCCAAATGGATTGAAACCGTCAGCAGCCAACCCTAATCGAACGTTTCTAGGGTCACAAGAAAACTGGGGTTTCATTATGTCAAAATCTTTCCATGCTTTACCATCACACGGGTGATTCATCTTACCGTTTTCCTTAGACTGTCCAGTAGCATGCCAAGTCATCCACTTTGCGATGTGTTTTGTGTTGAACATACGTTGTAGTCTAGGTGTTAATGGAAAGTAACGCAACACCTTGTTGGCAACTTTCTTCCCCTTTTTCTTTAGGTTTTTCCATCTACTCGCGTTGCAGATTGGACAATTTTGCAGACTTTTGTTCTCATCCGATCCCCAAAATAAAAAACAATCATTTATACAAGCATGGATCGATTCGTATCCTAACCCGATATCTTTGTATGTCTTCTTGATTTCATAGTATGACGGTGGGAAGTTGAATCCATTCTTAGGGGACATGCCTTTTGCAAAAGATCTAGAATCATGTTAAACCCTTTATCAGGTATTTTACATAAGACCTTGATGTGCGAAAGCTCTGACGTAAAGTTCAGTGCAGTCATATCACAATTTGGACCCAACATTTGGGTGGACCTAGCAAGTAACTCTTTGTACTTGTTATTAATGTTAGGACCCGTTGTTTGAGCTGGTTGAGAACCTGTTGTTTGTGCTGGTTGAGAACCTGTTGTTTGAGATGGTGGAGTTGGGTCATTATTTGCAGAAATATCTTGGAAGAATGCATCCATGTCAATGTGTTCAGGTGAAGGTGGTTGTGGTGTGTTGTTTACTACGGGTGGAGGAAGCGGTTCACCGTGATAGATTCAAGTGGTATAACTTTTGTCAAACCCGTATTGTGAAATGTGTGACTCAAGAGTTTTGAGAGTATGTGCTTTAGTCCAAGCGTTACCACAACGAACACCATGGGCAAAGAATCTTTTTTGTGATGGGGTGTAACAATGGCTCACAATGCGCGATGAATGCAAAAAGACCATCTAAAAACTCAAGGGAATTACGGTTGGCTATAGTGGTCCAAGTCTTATCAATTGTCATTTCTGCGTTGCAAAAAAACAGTTTCAAATAAATGAACATATATATATATATATATATATATATATATATATATCTATATATATATATATATATAATATTATATATATATATACATATGCAAATAAACACATTCAAACATGAAAAGGCGTAATTATGAACTGTTTTGATTACCTAGTGCAACTATGGAAGGCAATCCTAACCCACTCTTTGAATGCCTCGTCTCATATATGAATGCGTATAACCGATTTACTATTTGAAAAAAATTCGGCAGCATTTCCCCTCAACTCCCCAAATATGTGCATTAAAGACATATTCGTAGGAGTGAAAGGGAAATACTGTCGAATTTCTCTCAAATAGTAAAACAGTTATACGCATCCATATCCTAAATGAGACAAAACATTCAAAAAGCAGTCCCAAACAGGGGACTTTCCGAAATTAATTTCGGACGGGTTTTCTATAGGATGATTAATTCCAGATGGGGGTTGTCCGAAATTAATCACTAAAATCCTAAAAAAAGTCACATAAGTCTAACAATCACAATATCATACTAACTAAACGACATATTCACAATACAATAATACATGACTAAATGATACTATGTCAATCAATGAATGACATAAACATATATAATAACAAGGAAATTAATTTGACAATTCAATTTGACGCAGTGTTCATTACTTCATATATAACCAAACACACTCCAATTATTAACTGATAGAAACAAGAACGTGCAAAAAAGCATGTATCTCACATTCACATATAACCAAACACACTCCAATTACTAACCAAACGCATTTTACTAAAAAAACGCAACCATCAAAGGAATTAAATTATATACCTAGTTCACGGCTGAAATAAAGGAAGAGAAGAAAAGAGAAAAAGAGGAAAGGCTGCTGTCCCGACCCGGCTGTGGTGCTACTGCTGTCCCGACTCTCCCGCGACAATCTCGTAAAATAAACAACCTAAATTAAACAACCAAACTTAAATTAACCAAATTAATTAATAAAAACTTTTGACGACGACATTGTCGTCCCAAAATACATTAACACAATAAAAAAAACACCTTTAAACTACCTATACGTGGGGCGGCTGTGGTGGTGGAGCTCGTGTGATGATGGTTCACGGCGGTGGTGCCGTCTACACCAAAACAATTTTCGGCCAGTCACTACACCAAAACAAATTTACTTAACAAACCAAAATAAAAATAAAACATAACTTTTAAAACAAACAAAAATTAAAAAATATATATAAATATATACGGTAAAAAAAATAAAAAAAATACCTTTTAATTAAGAAGAAGAATGTGGTGTTGAAGGTGGTTGTGGTGGTGTCCAATGTGGTGTTGAAGGTGGTTGTTTTGGTGTAGATGGCACCGAAGGTGTTTGCCGCCTTTTTTTTTTTTTTTTTTCGTTGTTAAAGTGTGGAGAAGAAGCAGTGGTGGTGTTGAAGGTGGTTGTGGTGGTGTTGAAGGTGGTCAATTATTGAAGAAGAAGAAGCCTTTTTTTTTTCGATTATTGAAGATGAATGATTGAAGAAGATTGGTAAAGTGTGAGAGAGAAAAAGAATAGATCCATTATAATGAATATTAATCAAAATGGCACGACGTTGTCGTGCCATTTTGCTTCCTTTAACTTTTTTTTTTTTTTTGACCAAAATGGCACGACAATGTCTTGCCAAATTGCTTCCTTTATTTTTTTTAATTTTTTTTGGCGGGTTGATTTGATTTTGGTGGTAAAATATGGCACGACATTGTCATGCCATATTGCTGACTGTATTTTTTTTTTAATTCTTTTCCCTTTATCTTATAAATTAAAAATAATTAATATTAAATAAATTAAAAATAATTTAAATTTGTTATAAATTATTTAAATAAATTAAAAATGATTTAAATTAATTATAAATGAATACATTAAAAATGATTTAAATTAGTTCATAATAGTCGAGATCACGGCTATCAAACTCCTTTGTCCCACCCTGTTAAAGAGTAAAAACTATTATTTTTAACAACTAACCAAATTATTTATATAACACACAAAAAAAGTATGTAATTGTTCACCTTTGATAAAGGACACGCATAGTATTGTTTACCAAGGGAGTAAGGTTTATGCGATTCTCGCAGAATTACGTCTCCTCGTTTACAAGGACAAGCAAAAGCTTCAAATTCCGCCATCTTCACCATGATAACAGTGTGTGTTTGTGGTTTTGAGGTTAAGTAGTTTTGAGTATAAGAGGTTGTGAAGTTGTGTGGATAAGATGTTAGTATATAAGAGCAGATCTTGGTGGGAAATTTTTGGCGCCAGTATTTTGGTGGGAAGTGTTTTGTTGACAGATGGTGTGATATTATCTAGGGTTTCTTGTGTATAACATCTCGTGTAGAACCATATCATCTCGCTTGTTTCCCGAATAAGCCGAGATGATGAATAAGCCGAGATGATATGGTTATACACGAGATGTTTAACGAATAAGCCAAGTGTTAATCACAATGTCTAACCATACAATGCTAACGACATCAACAACGCAAGTTTTATATGTACAAAATAGGTACCAGACCAATATTGCTACCATCAATATTACCATGCCGTGGACCACAATAACTCAAAATTTGATCAAATCCAGAAGAAAAATCTAAAACTAAAGATACCTCAAAATTAGCTTTGGAGTGCATGATTTCGTGACCTTTAAGAACAACAACCGGAAACTTATACTGCCATTCTTTGTTATTCCTTGTCGCAGACTATGGATCTGATTCATGACCGTAAATATGCATTACAAAACAAAGATACATAACATAAAAAGCGACATCAACAACGCACATCAGATGCAATTCCTAACTATGGGCCAAGTGTTAACCACAATGTCTCACTAGGCGTAAAGCAGTTTATTAAGTGGCTTGTTTCGTTTGAGTCTGTATGAAATGAGCCGAGATGTTTAACGAATGAGCCGAGATGATATGGTTATACACGAGATGTTTATTAACTGGCTTGTTTCGTTTGAGTCTGTATGAAATGAGCCGAGATGTTTAACGAAAGAACCGAGATGATATGGTTATACACGAGATGTTTAACGAATAAGCCAAGATGACTATAGAGCTCTATACAATGCTAACGACATCAACAACGCACATCAGATGCAATTCCTAACTATGGGCCAAGTGTTAACCACAATGTCTCACCAGGAGTAAAGCATTTTATTAACTCGCTTGTTTCGTTTGAGTCTGTATGAAATGAGCCGAGATGTTTAACGAATGAGCCGAGATGATATGGTTATACACGAGATGTTTAACGAATAAGCCGAGATGACTATAGAGCTCTATACGATGCTAACGACATCAACAACGCACATCAGATGCAATTCCTAACTATGGGCCAAGTGTTAACCACTATGTCTCACCAGGCGTAAAATAGTTTATTAACTCGCTTGTTTCGTTTGAGTCTGTATGAAATGAGCCGAGATGTTTAACGAATGAGCCGAGATGATATGGTTATACACAAGATGTTTAACGAATAAGCCGAGATGACTATAGAGCTCTATACAATGCTAACGACATCAACAACGCACATCAGATGCAATTCCTAACTATGGGCCAAGTGTTAACCACTATGTCTCACCAGGCGTAAAATAGTTTATTAACTCGCTTGTTTCGTTTGAGTCTGTATGAAATGAGCCGAGATGTTTAACGAATGAGCCGAGATGATATGGTTATACACGAGATGTTTAACGAATAAGCCGAGATGACCATAGAGCTCTATACAATGCTAACGACATCAACAACGCACATCAGATGCAATTCCTAACTATGAGCCTAGTGTTAACCACAATGTCTCACCAAGCGTAAAGTAGTTTATTAACTCGCTTGTTTCATTTGAGTCTGTATGAAATGAGCCGAGATGTTTAACGAATGAGCCGAGATGATATGGTTATACACGAGATGTTTAACGAATAAGCCGAGATGACTATAGAGATCTATACAATGCTAACGACAACAACAACGCACATCATATGCAATTCCTAACTATGGGCCAAGTGTTAATTAACCACAATGTCTCACCAGCGTAAACCAGTTTATTAACTTGCTTGTTTCGTTTGAGTCTGTATGAAATGAGTCGAGATGTTTAACGAATGAGCCGAGATGATATGGTTATACACGAGATGTTTAACTTATAAGCCGAGATGACTATAGAGCTCTATAAAATGCTAACGACATCAACAATGCACATCAGATGCAATTCCTAACTATGGGCCAAGTGTTAACCACAACGTCTCACTAGGCGTAAAGCAGTTTATTAACTCGCTTGTTTCGTTTGAGTCTGTATGAAATGAGCCGAGATGACTATAGAGCTCTATACAATGCTAACGACATCAACAACGCACATCAGATGCAATTCCTAACTATGGGCCAAGTGTTAATTAACCACAATGTCTCACCAGGCGTAAAGCAGTTTATTAACTCGCTTGTTTCGTTTGAGTCTGTATGAAATGAGCCGAGATGTTTAACGAATGAGCCGAGATGATATGGTTATACACGAGATGTTTAACGAATAAGCCGAGATGACTATAGAGCTCTATACGATGCTAACGACATCAACAACGCACATCAGATGCAATTCCTAACTATGGGCCAAGTGTTAACCACTATGTCTCACCACGCGTAAAATAGTTTATTAACTCGCTTGTTTCGTTTGAGTCTGTATGAAATGAGCCGAGATGTTTAACGAATGAGCCGAGATGATATGGTTATACACGAGATGTTTAACGAATAAGCCGAGATGACTATAGAGCTCTATACAATGCTAACGACATCAACAACGCACATCAGATGCAATTCCTAACTATGGGCCAAGTGTTAACCACAACGTCTCTCCAGGCGTAAAGCAGTTTATTAACTCGCTTGTTTCATTTGAGTCTGTATGAAATGAGCCGAGATGTTTAACGAATGAGCCGAGATGATATGGTTATACACGAGATGTTTAACGAATAAGCCGAGATGACTATAGAGCTCTATACAATGCTAACGACATCAACAACGCACATCAGATGCAATTCCTAACTATGGGCCAAGTGTTAACCACTATGTCTCACCAGGCGTAAATGAGTTTATTAACTCGCTTGTTTCGTTTGAGTCTGTATGAAATGAGCCGAGATGTTTAACGAATGAGCCGAGATGATATGGTTATACACGAGATGTTTAACGAATAAGCCGAGATGACTATAGAGCTCTATACAATGCTAACGACATCAACAACGCACATCAGATGCAATTCCTAACTATGGGCCAAGTGTTAACCACAATGTCTCACCAGGCGTAAAGCAGTTTATTAACTCGCTTGTTTCATTTGAGTCTGTATGAAATGAGCCGAGATGTTTAACGAATGAGCCGAGATGATATGGTTATACACGAGATGTTTAACGAATAAGCCGAGATGACTATAGAGCTCTATACAATGCTAACGACATCAACAACGCACATCAGATGCAATTCCTAACTATGGGCCAAGTGTTAATTAACCACAATGTCTCACCAGCGTAAAGGTTATTAACTCGCTTGTTTCGTTTGAGTCTGTATGAAATGAGTCGAGATGTTTAACGAATGAGCCGAGATGATATGGTATACACGAGATGTTAACAATAAGCCGAGATGCCATAGAGCTCTATACAATGCTAACGACATCAACAAGCACATCAGATGCAATTCCTAACTATGGCCAAGTGTTAACCACAATGTCTCACCAGGCGTAAAGCAGTTTATTAACTCGCTTGTTTCATTTGAGTCTGTATGAAATGAGCCGAGATGTTTAACGAATGAGCCGAGATGATATGGTTATACACGAGATGTTTAACGAATAAGCCGAGATGACTATAGAGCTCTATACAATGCTAAACGACATCAACAACGCACATCAGATGCAATTCCTAACTATGGGCCAAGTGTTAATTAACCACAATGTCTCACCAGGCGTAAAGCAGTTTATTAACTCGCTTGTTTCGTTTGAGTCTGTATGAAATGAGCCGAGATGTTTAACGAATGAGCCGAGATGATATGGTTATACACGAGATGTTTAACGAATAAGCCGAGATGACTATAGAGCTCTATACAATGCTAACGACATCAACAACGCACATCAATGCAATTCCTAACTATGGGCCAAGTGTTAACCACAATGTCTCACCAGGCGTAAAGCAGTTTATTAACTCGCTTGTTTCGTTTGAGTCTGTATGAAATGAGCCGAGATGTTTAACGAATGAGCCGAGATGATATGGTTATACACGAGATGTTTAACGAATAAGCCGAGATGACTATAGAGCTTCTATACAATGCTAACGACATCAACAACGCACATCAGATGCAATTCCTAACTATGGGCCAAGTGTTAATTAACCACAATGTCTCACCAGGCGTAAGCAGTTTATTAACTCGCTTGTTTCGTTTGAGTCTGTATGAAATGAGCCGAGATGTTAACGAAGAGCCAGATGATATGGTTATACACGAGATGTTTAACGAATAAGCCGAGATGACTATAGAGCTCTATACAATGCTAACGACATCAACAACGCACATCAGATGCAATTCCTAACTATGGGCCAAGTGTTAACCACTATGTCTCACCAGGCGTAAAAGTTTATTAACTCGCTTGTTTCGTTTGAGTCTGTATGAAATGAGCCGAGATGTTTAACGAATGAGCCGAGATGATATGGTTATACACGAGATGTTTAACGAATAAGCCGAGATGACTATAGAGCTCTATACAATGCTAACGACATCAACAACGCACATCAGATGCAATTCCTAACTATGGGCCAAGTTTAACCACAATGTCTCACCAGGCGTAAAGCAGTTTATTAACTCGCTTGTTTCGTTTGAGTCTGTATGAAATGAGCCGAGATGTTTAACGAATGAGCCGAGATGATATGGTTATACACGAGATGTTTAACGAATAAGCCGAGATGACTATAGAGCTCTATACAATGCTAACGACATCAACAACGCACATCAGATGCAATTCCTAACTATGGGCCAAGTGTTAACCACTATGTCTCACCAGGCGTAAAATAGTTTATTAACTCGCTTGTTTCGTTTGAGTCTGTATGAAATGACGAGAGTTTAACGAATGAGCCGAGATGATATGGTTATACACGAGATGTTTAACGAATAAGCCGAGATGACTATAGAGCTCTATACAATGCTAACGACATCAACAACGCACATCAGATGCAATTCCTAACTATGGGCCAAGTGTTAACCACAATGTCTCACCAGGCGTAAAGCAGTTTATTAACTCGCTTGTTTCATTTGAGTCTGTATGAAATGAGCCGAGATGTTTAACGAATGAGCCGAGATGATATGGTTATACACGAGATGTTTAACGAATAAGCCGAGATGACTATAGAGCTTATACAATGCTAACGACATCAACAACGCACATCAGATGCAATTCCTAACTATGGGCCAAGTGTTAATTAACCACAATGTCTCACCAGGCGTAAAAAGTTTATTAACTCGCTTGTTTCGTTTGAGTCTGTATGAAATGAGCGAGATGTTTAACGAATGAGCCGAGATGATATGGTTATACACGAGATGTTTAACGAATAAGCCGAGATGACTAAGAGCTCTATACATGCTAACGACATCAACAACGCACATCAGATGCAATTCCTAACTATGGGCCAAGTGTTAACCACAATGTCTCACCAGGCGTAAAATAGTTTATTAACTCGCTTGTTTCGTTTGAGTACTGTATGAAATGAGCCGAGATGTTTAACGAATGAGCCGAGATGATATGGTTATACACGAGATGTTTAACGAATAAGCCGAGATGACTATAGAGCTCTATACAATGCTAACGACATCAACAACGCACATCAGATGCAATTCCTAACTATGGGCCAAGTGTTAACCACAATGTCTCACCAGCGTAAAGCAGTTTATTAACTCGCTTGTTTCTTTGAGTCTGTATGAAATGAGCGAGATGTTTAACGAATGAGCCGAGATGATATGGTTATACACGAGATGTTTAACGAATAAGCCGAGATGACTATAGAGCTCTATACAATGCTAACGACATCAACAACGCACATCAGATGCAATTCTTAACTATGGGCCAAGTGTTAACCACTATGTCTCACCAGGCGTAAATAGTTTATTAACTCGCTTGTTTCGTTTGAGTCTGTATGAAATGAGTCGAGATGTTTAACGAATGAGCCGAGATGATATGGTTATACACGAGATGTTTAACGAATAAGCCGAGATGCCATAGAGCTTCTATACAATGCTAACGACATCAAGAACGCACATCAGATGCAATTCCTAACTATGACCAAGTGTTAAACCACAATGTCTCACCAAGCGTAAAGCAGTTTATTAACTCGCTTGTTTCATTTGAGTCTGTATGAAATGAGCCGAGATGTTTAACGAATGAGCCGAGATGATATGGTTATACACGAGATGTTTAACGAATAAGCCGAGATGACTATAGAGATCTATACAATGCTAACGACATCAACAACGCACATCAGATGCAATTCCTAACTATGGGCCTAGTGTTAATAACCACAATGTCTCACCAGGCGTAAAGCAGTTTATTAACTTGCTTGTTTCGTTTGAGTCTGTATGAAATGAGTCGAGATGTTTAACGAATGAGCCGAGATGATATGGTTATACACGAGATGTTTAACTTATAAGCCGAGATGACTATAGAGCTCTATACAATGCTAACGACATCAACAAGCACATCAGATGCAATTCCTAACTATGGGCCAAGTGTTAACCACAACGTCTCACTAGGCGTAAAGCAGTTTATTAACTCGCTTGTTTCGTTTGAGTCTGTATGAAATGAGCCGAGATGTTTAACGAATGAGCCGAGATGATATGGTTATATCGAGATGTTTAACGAATAAGCCGAGATGACTATAGAGCTTTATACAATGCTAACGACATCAACAACGCACATCAGATGAATTCCTAACTATGGGCCAAGTGTTAATAACCACAATGTCTCACCAGCGTAAAGCAGTTTATTAACTTGCTTGTTTCGTTTGAGTCTGTATGAAATGAGTCGAGATGTTTAACGAATGAGCCGAGATGATATGGTTATACACGAGATGTTTAACTTATAAGCCGAGATGACTATAGAGCTCTATACAATGCTAACGATATCAACAATGCACATCAGATGCAATTCCTAACTATGGGCCAAGTGTTAACCACAACGTCTCACTAGGCGTAAAGCAGTTTATTAACTCGCTTGTTTCGTTTGAGTCTGTATGAAATGAGCCGAGATGTTTAACGAATGAGCCGAGATGATATGGTTATATTCGAGATGTTTAACGAATAAGCCGAGATGACTATAGAGCTTTATACAATGCTAACGACATCAACAACGCACATCAGATGTAATTCCTAACTATGGGCTAAGTGTTAATTAACCACAATGTCTCACCAGGCGTAAAGCAGTTTATTAACTCGCTTGTTTCGTTTGAGTCTGTATGAAATGAGCCGAGATGTTTAACGAATGAGCCGAGATGATATGGTTATACACGAGATATTTAACGAATAAGCCGAGATGACTATAGAGCTCTATACAATGCTAACGACATCAACAACGCACATCAGATGCAATTCCTAACTATGGGCCAAGTGTTAACCACAATGTCTCTCTAGGCGTAAAGCAGTTTATTAACTCGCTTGTTTCATTTGAGTCTGTACGAAATGAGCCGAGATGTTTAACGAATGAGCCGAGATGATATGGTTATACACGAGATGTTTAACGAATAAGCCGAGATGACTATAGAGCTCTATACAATGCTAACGACATCAACAACGCACATCCGATGCAATTCCTAACTATGGGCCAAGTGTTAACCACAACGTTTCACTAGGCGTAAAGCAGTTTATTAACTCTCTTGTTTAGTTTGAGTCTGTATGACATGAGCCGAGATGTTTAACGAATGAGCCAAGATGATATGGTTATACACGAGATGTTTAACGAATAAGCCGAGATGACTATAGAGCTCTATACAAAGCTAACGACATCAACAATGCACATCAGATGCAATTCCTAACTATGGGCCAAGTGTTAATTATCCACAATGTCTCACCAGCCGTAAAGCAGTTTATTAACTTGCTTGTTTCGTTTGAGTCTGTATGAAATGAGCCGAGATGTTTAACGAATGAGCCGAGATGATATGGTTATACACGAGATGTTTAACGAATAAGCCGAGATGACTATAGAGCTCTATACAATGCTAACGACATCAACAACGCACATCAGATGCAATTCCTAACTATGGGCCAAGTGTTAACCACAATGTCTCACCTGGCATAAAGCAGTTTATTAACTCGCTTGTTTCGTTTGAGTCTGTATGAAATGAGCCGAGATGTTTAACGAATAAGCCGAGATGATATGGTTATACACGAGATGTTTAACGAATAAGCCGAGATGACTATAGAGCTCTATACAATGCTAACGACATCAAAAACGCACATCAGATGCAATTCCTAACTATGGGCCAAGTGTTAACAACAATGTCTCACCAGGCGTAAAGCAGTTTATTAACTCGCTTGTTTCGTTTGAGTCTGTATGAAATGAGCCGAGATGTTTAACGAATGAGCCGAGATGATATGGTTATACACGAGATGTTTAACGAATAAGCCGAGATGACTATAGAGCTCTATACAATGCTAACGACGTGAACAACGCACATCAGATGCAATTCCTAACTATGGGCCAAGTGTTAATTAACCACAATGTCTCACCAGGCGTAAATCAGTTTATTAACTCGCTTGTTTCGTTTGAGTCTGTATGAAATGAGCCGAGATGTTTAACGAATGAGCCGAGATGATATGGTTATACACGAGATGTTTAAGTTATAATCCGAGATGACTATAGAGCTCTATACAATGCTAACGACATCAACAATGCACATCAGATGCAATTCCTAACTATGGGCCAAGTGTTAACCACAATGTCTCACCAGGCGCAAAGCAGTTTATTAACTCGCTTGTTTCGTTTGAGTCTGTATGAAACGAGCCGAGATGTTTAACGAATGAGCCGAGATGATATGGTTATACACGAGATGTTACACGAATAAGCCGAGATGACTATAGAGCTCTATACAATGCTAACGACATCAACAACGCACATCACATGCAATTCCTAACTATGGGCCAAGTGTTAATTAACCACAATGTCTCACCAGGCGCAAAGCAGTTTATTAACTCGCTTGTTTCGTTTGAGTCTGTATGAAACGAGCCGAGATGTTTAAAGAATGAGCCGAGATGATATGGTTATTGATGAACTCAAATAAGTACATTTTATTACTATCATTTATCCTATTAATTTGACTTGTTTTACTATATTATGTATGAGGATTGATACTTAATTGTTTACTTTTGTAATTCTCAGTTGAAAACAAGCATTTGGTGAAACTTAGCGATTATGGACTAAAAACGGAGTAAAATGATCAAGATTGGAATTGGTTGTTGGAATGAAGAAAATAAAGACCACTGCCTGACTTTGAAGAATGCGCCGCATGGATTTATCCCATGCGCCGCATATGAAACTTTGGTCAACGAAGAATAACCAACTTGTTCTGCTCCAGATGCGCCGCATCTCACTCATTACATACGGCGCATCTCTATTAAGATATCACCAGATACGATCCAAGATACAAGAGGACATGCGCCGCATCTAATCATGGAGTTACGCCGCATCTTCTGGCGGTGTACGAATATTCCTGAATATTATAATCTTGGACCCCACGCGAAGTTAAGTCAATGCGCCGCATCTACTTAATAGATGCGCCGCATCTTCCCTCAGACAGAAACTATAAATACCCCAAAGCCAGACGAATTTCGTGGGCATTATATTAGATTCGAAGACCGAACAGCAGAACCCTAGGACGAATTCAGTCAAGAAGGCAGCACAAGACACACCAAACGAAGATACAAGAGCTGTAAGAAGGTGCTGCATGTGTTTAATTCATTAAGTAGTTTTGTTTTATTGTGTTAGCAAACTTTAATTCATCAGGATTGGTGGCTTGTGTAATGTGACAACGAAAGATTGCACTCCCTTTAATACTTGCTTTCCCATCAATTAAAGTTTATATGTTGATGTCTTTGGTTACTACTTATTAGTGCATTGATAACCTCTGTGTTTATTAGTGGCTTGCGGGCATTTGACTGCGGAAAATAATGTGGCTCCCACGGTTATTACTAAATTGATCACTTAGGAATAACTTTTAGACATAAGTAATCATTAAGGGTTTACTCGCCGATAAGATTAGGACCAACGAGAAAGGGTTAACTACATACACTTCATATAAAGCTATCAATAAAACAAGTGACAATCTACTTAATCATAAGGACAGCCCTCTTATTGTCTCGAGTATTTATCTGTGTACGTGTGTGCTACTTGCTGATTCGTGCCTATTGGTTTATTTTATTATTTAATTGCAAACAAATCGTGCCAGTCTCTCAGGCTGAAACCCCCTTGCGTTAGGATATTAAAATACTGATTAGAATAACGAGATAATACGTTCCACTCTTAGTGATCGACACTCTACTTACCATTATATTCATACTGACCGGGTACACTGCTCGTTAAGTGTGTGTGTTATTGATAAGTCGGCTAAATATAAATTTAAAACTTGAGTAGGCATTAAAACTGCTAAACCGCAACGACACATCACGCACCATCAAGTTTTTGGCGCCGTTGCCGGGGACTATGCAACGCCCCTGCTACTTTCCAACGTTGTATGACGGCTATCTTCCATGATATGGTAGAAGACTTTATGGAAGTCTTCATGGACGACTTCTCGGTGTTCGGTAACTCATTTAGTGATTGTCTCTTTAAACTTGATAAAATGCTTGCTAGGTGTGAAGAAACTAACCTTGTTCTTAATTGGGAAAAATGTCATTTTATGGTTAGAGAGGGAATTGTGTTAGGACACAAAATTTCTGGGAAAGGTATAGAAGTCGATAAAGCTAAAATTGATGTAATTGCCAAACTACCTTACCCCACTAACGTAAAAGGCGTTAGAAGTTTTTTAGGGCACGCTGGATTTTATCGTAGGTTCATAAAGGATTTTTCTAAAATATCTAGGCCTATGACCCAATTATTGCTAAAGGATGCAAAGTTTGATTTTTCTGAAGATTGCAAAAAGGCATTTAATATACTTAAAGAAAAACTAACTTCTGCACCCATTATAATTTCGCCGGATTGGAATCTGCCTTTTGAACTAATGTGTGATGCTAGTGATTATGCTGTTGGAGCCGTACTTGGCCAAAAGATAGATAAGAAATTTAAGCCAATTTATTATGCTAGCAAAACATTGAATAATGCCCAAGAACACTACACCCACACGGAAAAAGAACTTTTAGCAGTAGTTTTTGCATTCGATAAATTTAGATCATATCTTATATTGTCAAAAACTATGGTTTACACTGACCATTCTGCTTTGAAGTATTTGTTCAATAAACAGGATGCCAAGCCAAGGCTTATTAGGTGGGTTTTATTGCTCCAAGGATTCGATATTGAAATTAAAGATAAAAAGGGTGCCGAGAATCTAGCTGCTGACCACTTATCTAGACTTGAAAACCCTGATATGGAGGTGCTTGACGAGAGGGAAATAGCTGATGACTTTCCTGATGAACACCTTATGATGGTAGGAATTAAGAGCAATAATAATGGACCATGGTATGCCGACTTTATAAACTTTATTGTTGCAAATGAAATTCCAAAAAGGCTAACATCCGACGAGAAAAGAAGGTTTATAACTCGCGCTAACGAGTATATTTGGGATGAACCTTATGCCTTTAAATTATGTCCTGACAATATTATACGAAGATGCGTAGACGGTGATGACATCGCAGCAATATTGGCACATTGCCATTCAGGGCCAACAGGGGGACATCACGGTCCAGTCATCACAAGAAGAAAGATCCTGGATGCGGGATTTTATTGGCCCACTATGTTGGAGGATGCGAAAGATTATATAAAAGGATGTGATGCGTGTCAACGATCTGGAAATATTACATCAAGAAACGAAATGCCGCAAAACTATATCCATGTATGTGAAGTTTTCGACATATGGGGATTAGACTTCATGGGACCGTTTCCTGAATCTAAAGGTAATAAATATATTTTGGTTGCTGTTGATTACGTATCAAAATGGGTCGAAGCGCAAGCATCTCCAACAAACGACAGCAAGGTAGTACTTAAATTTTTGCAAAGTTTGTTCTCTAGGTTTGGAATTCCTAAAGCATTGATTAGTGATAGGGGAACACACTTTTGTAATCACCATCTGGGAAAAGCCTTGCAAAAATATGGAGTATATCATAGGGTTTCCACCGCATACCATCCTCAATCAAATGGTCAAACTGAAGTAACCAATAGAGCTATAAAACGAATTCTTGAAAAAATGACTGGGTATAATCCTAAAGGGTGGTCTGACAAGTTAAATGATGCTTTATGGGCATTCCGTACAGCCTATAAGACACCAACGGGATGCACTCCATTTCGTCTTGTATACGGAAAAGCATGCCACCTACCGGTCGAAATTGAACAAAGTGCATAATGGGCTTTGACGAATTGTAATATGGATATGGAAGCTGCAACGAAGAACCGTTTCATGGAACTTAATGAACTCTATGAACTAAGAGATGAGGCCTACAAAAATACTAAGATCTACAAAGAAAGAACTAAAAGATGGCATGACTCGAGGTTACGTGGGGATAAAACGTTTGCTATTGGAGAGAAAGTGCTACTATTTAATTCCAGATTAAAGATGTATCCTGGTAAACTTAAATCAAGATGGACGGGACCGTTCGTTGTCAAGAAAGTGTATCCATATGGAACTATTGAAATATGCGATAAAAATGGTTATATATTCAAAGTGAACGGGCAACGTGTGAAGAAATACTTTGATAATAAAATTGAGGATAATGAGAACGAGGTGGTGGAGTTTGAACCTGAAGTATTGGAGTAAAGAGCTGAACGTGAGTCTAACTTGAAGACTCTGGAATAAAGACAAGTGCTGGCCGGGAGACAACCCGGAGAAGATTTATTATTCTGTTTTCTGTGTCGAGTCAGTCAGGCCCGCATGAGGATACGGCGCATCTCAATTCTGAGATGCGACGCATCTCCTGCAATGGTCATATCTTATTTTATTTTTCTGCATTTTTATTCTCGACTTTCAAACTATTTATCAGTTTATTTTAATGCGGCGCATCCCTGGTTAAGGATGCGGCGCATCTTTATTCTGATCCGTATTAATTCCAGGCTCGATA
Organism: Artemisia tridentata subsp. tridentata; assembly: GCA_021014915.2. Lineage (NCBI taxonomy): Eukaryota > Viridiplantae > Streptophyta > Magnoliopsida > Asterales > Asteraceae > Artemisia > Artemisia tridentata. Next base: position 520,709,833 of record CP139509.1, on the reverse strand, counting down.
CGGCGTATCTTCTTCCATAAGATACGGCGCATCGACTGACCTGATGATTTTCAGTTTTAATTTTTTAAGTTTTATTTTTCCTAACTACTAATGTATTATGCAAGTTTGAACCTTTCTTATCTTAGGTGTGTTTTAAAGTGTTGGTGGTATTATAGTTTCCTGGATTTCCTGTGGATACATCAAGTATTAAGCTTTAACGTTCTAATCCACAAGAAGTTGATTTTTGCTCTTATACTAATGGAAGATCATACCGAGCAAATCTCAGGGGAGTTTTCCTGTTCTAATTCTTTTATTTTCCAGTTTTTAATCTTTTATACAAACAACGAGGACGTTGTTTAACTTAAGTGGGGGGATTGGAGAATTAGAACACTTAACAATTACTTGTCCTGAACTTTTTCAAAAATTATGCTTAAAATGTGCTTAATATATCAAACTTAAATTTTTTTTTTAGCATGTTTTTGTTTAAGATCTAAGTTGCATAGCTGCACACAAGACGTTATTTTCAAAAATTGTGATTTTTCAAAATTCACAAATCTATGAGTGTGCCGGTGACTTGTAAACTTTAGAACTTGGCTTGTATACTATTCGAGACCACCATAATGAGTATTATTTATATAATTGGAATGACTTGTCTAAACTGGTAAAATTCTAGGATTACACCCAAATAGCCTATTATATGTTATGTGTTATTAACTAACTACACTGGTTAGTTAACCCCCGTATAAACCCTTTTGTTACTCTCATTTTTAGAGTAAGATACCCCTAGAAAAACACTCAGAGCCATTCCTTTCGTTTCTTACACCTATGTTTAAAATGTTTCGTTACACCCTTACACCTTAGCCTACCCTGTAGATTAGAATCCGTGGTTGGTTAATTGCTATAGGCAAAGTGTGTTTCCTTACATTACCTGTGTTCGCGTGCGTAATTCATTATCTATGGTTAGGTCGGGAAATTGCACAATGCAATTGGAGTAAAAGTAAATATTGTACATTTTTAAGTTTATTTTTCGTGTGTTTACTACTTTCACTATTACCGTTATTTCTGAAGTATGAAAAGTATGGAAAAATTATCCAGAATTATCATTATAGTGATGTGGTGAAATTTTACACATCTATGTTTATGTTTGAAAAAAAAAAAAAAAAAAAAAAAAAAAAAAAAAAAAAAAAAAAATCGAAAAAATAAGAAAAGAAAAAGAAAGAAAGAAAGTTGGAAGTTAGTTTTAACCAACTTATGTAAAGTTATGTAAGTGGTCGATATCACCACTATTTGTTGTACTATATCTATGGATTGAATGGGAATTGGCAGTTATGGGAACGCCAATTAAGGTTTATTCTTTGATTAAGATCTTGTTGAGTATAATTCGTGTCTACCTAAAGCGTGTATTTCAAGTGTTAAAGCGTGAGTTATTCGATGATATGAGTCTTATTCATGGGATGGTTGGGATAGTGATTAACCACACTTAGGATTTTAATTTATTTGTTTTGTTTATTTTTCATTTTACACCAATTTATATCCCAAATACTATCCATGCCCTTTATTATTCTTTATCCTACCAAACCTTTGATTTATTGAGATTAGGGATTTCAACAATCTTAAGTATCGTAGTCGTGGATTCGGCTATGTATTTATGATTTTGTCGCCCTTTTTGATATATTATTATTGGTGAAGTTTGGACCTATCTTTAGCCTATTCGAGTTAAGGATTTGAGCAATTGCAAGTATCGTGTTCGTGGATTCGATCATGTATTTGTGATTTTGTCGCCTTTTCTGGAATTTGAGATCGATAGTGATCAAGAATAATTAACCCTTAAGCCTAAAAACCCTTTTTACCGCTTTAGACTTGTTATTCCTTAGCTTTAGTGAAGGAGATGTGTATACTTGCCAAGCTTATGATAGAATATTCGTCACGACTGGACAGTTAAACGATTAGATTTGCTTTTATCAGATTATTTTATTTTACTTCTAATTCGTTTAGTGTTTAGTTGTGTGATTATGAAATAAACGAATACATGCTTAAATATAAAAATAAATCCTAACATCTTTTAGGATATATTTTCATAAGAGAAATTCTAAGGTTTACTTGGGGACAAGTAAAGTTCAAGTGGGGGGATATTTGATGAACTCAAATAAGTACATTTTATTACTATCATTTATCCTATTAATTTGACTTGTTTTACTATATTATGTATGAGGATTGATACTTAATCGTTTACTTTTGTAATTCTCAGTTGAAAACAAGCATTTGGTGAAACTTAGCGATTATGGACTAAAAACGGAGTAAAATGATCAAGATTGGAATTGGTTGTTGGAATGAAGAAAATAAAGACCACTGCCTGACTTTGAAGAATGCGCCGCATGGATTTATCCCATGCACCGCATATGAAACTTTGGTCAACGAAGAATAACCAACTTTGTCTGCTCCAGATGCGCCGCATCTCACTCATTACATACGGCGCATCTCTATTAAGATATCACCAGATACGATCCAAGATACAAGAGGACATGCGCCGCATCTAATCATGGAGTTACGCCGCATCTTCTGGCGGTGTACGAATATTCCTGAATATTATAATCTTGGACCCCACGCGAAGTTAAGTCAATGCGCCGCATCTACTTAATAGATGCGCCGCATCTTCCCTCAGACAGAAACTATAAATACCCCAAAGCCAGACGAATTTCGTGGGCATTATATTAGATTCGAAGACCGAACAGCAGAACCCTAGGACGAATTCAGTCAAGAAGGCAGCACAAGACACACCAAACGAAGATACAAGAGCTGTAAGAAGGTGCTGCATGTGTTTAATTCATTAAGTAGTTTTGTTTTATTGTGTTAGCAAACTTTAATTCATCAGGATTGGTGGCTTGTGTAATGTGACAACGAAAGATTGCACTCCCTTTAATACTTGCTTTCCCATCAATTAAAGTTTATATGTTGATGTCTTTGGTTACTATTTATTAGTGCATTGATAACCTCTGTGTTTATTAGTGGCTTGCGGGCATTTGACTGCGGAAAATAATGTGGCTCCCACGGTTATTACTAAATTGATCACTTAGGAATAACTTTTAGACATAAGTAATCATTAAGGGTTTACTCGCCGATAAGATTAGGACCAACGAGAAAGGGTTAACTACATACACTTCATATAAAGCTATCAATAAAACAAGTGACAATCTACTTAATCATAAAGACAGCCCTCTTATTGTCTCGAGTATTTATCTGTGTACGTGTGTGCTACTTGCTGATTCGTGCCTATTGGTTTATTTTATTATTTAATTGCAAACAAATCGTGCCAGTCTCTCAGGCTGAAACCCCCTTGCGTTAGGATATTAAAATACTGATTAGAATAACGAGATAATACGTTCCACTCTTAGTGATCGACACTCTACTTACCATTATATTCATACTGACCGGGTACACTGCTCGTTAAGTGTGTGTGTTATTGATAAGTCGGCTAAATATAAATTTAAAACTTGAGTAGGCATTAAAACTGCTAAACCGCAACGATACATCACGCACCATCAGTTATGCACGAGATGTTTAACGAATAAGCAGAGATGACTATAGAGCTCTATACAATGCTAACGACATCAACGACGCACATCAGATGCAATTCCTTACTATGGGCCAAGTGTTAACCACAACGTCTCTCCAGGCGTAAAGCAGTTTATTAACTCGCTTGTTTCGTTTGAGTCTGTATGAAATGAGCCGAGATGTTTAACGAATGAGCCGAGATGATATGGTTATACACGAGATGTTTAACGAATAAGCCGAGATGACTATAGAGCTCTATACAATGCTAACGACATCAACAACGCACATCAGATGCAATTCCTAACTATGGGCCAAGTGTTAACCACAACGTTTCACCAGGCGTAAAGCAATTTATTAACTCGCTTGTTTCGTTTGAGTCTGTATGAAATGAGCCGAGATGTTTAACGAATGAGCCAAGATGATATGGTTATACACGAGATGTTTAACGAATAAGCCGAGATGACTATAGAGCTCTATACAATGCTAACGACATCAACAACACACATCAGATGCAATTCCTAACTATGGGCCAAGTGTGAAGTGACCACAATGTCTCACCAGCCGTAAAGCAATTTATTAACTCGCTTGTTACGTTTGAGTCTGTATGAAATGAGCCAAGATGTTTAACGAATGAGCCGAGATGATATGGTTATACACGAGATGTTTAACGAATAAGCCTGTTGGGTTTATTAATTTGATTAGACAAAACGAACAAGAATGAAACAAGAGGGACTATTTATGACAAAGAGGAAATCTACAAAGATGGAAGATATCAGAAGATATTGTTTAATATTTACAAGATTTATTTGTTTTATACTTATCTTCTTATGTAAGTCTTGATCTCTCCCTTTATAAAGAGATCATAGACGTGTAGGTTTTCACATAGGTCTTCCACAATGTAATCTAAAGGTGTGTGTGTATGTGTTTAGGCGTGTGATTATAAACGCCTAAACAAGTTGTTCATAGCCTCCAAGATCAAAGGTGTCTTTGATCCTGTTACAAGTTTAGTGTAACCGTATTATTCTGATCAAATAATAATTGGAGGTGATGGTGTTTGGTAAAACTTTGTGTCAATAACAATTGTTTTGTTCTATTCCGCTGTGCATATTGTTCATTGTTATTGTTGAACCCTAAGGCTCAAAACGATCCAAGAAACTATATTGACCACGTCATAAGTTTCTACAAGTGGTATCAGAGCTTGGGGAGCTCGTTACCTAGGGATTCACAAAGTTTATTTGTCGAAGAAGAAGCAGATTTGAAGATGATACGATGGTCTTTAAAAATTTTAAAGGTATCGAATTTTTTTTTATTCTACTGTATACTGATTTAATTTCTTGGCGACAAAAGTATAAAGTTAAGATTTGTTTATTGATTATCATGGGTTGGTGTGTTGGCTTTAATTGAATTGGCTCATGTTTATTATCGTGTACTGACTGGTCCAAGTTTTATCCGTGGGTTGACTGAGTTATAATACTCCGTAGCAATTAAGATCAGTGGCATATGACTGGATTATTTTTGGCGATTTGCTACTGAGTTGGATATAAGGTTTTAATTGTTGATCTCATACGAATTAATTGCTGAAAGTGGGTCGGTGATAAGATGGTTTTACTCATTATATTTGATCTACACGAATTGATTGAAGATTTGTCGCAAGTAATTTAATTGTGGGTTGATACTTGTTGTGATTGGGTAATTTAATTTACCTTGTACTATGAATTGGTGGAACATAGTCAAGATTGCAGTTAATGAATTGGTCAGTTGGTGAGATATTATTGGTCAATGGTTTGCAAGCTACTGCTGTTGATTATTTATTTTGCAACAAGGGTATCCTCGTACAGTTAATTGGTTTGTCGCATGTGCAATAATATGTTGCATGATTTGTGGGGTCAGTGGATCATATTAATTGAGTTTATCAGATCGTGGAATGAAATTGGTTAAAGTGCTGCTAGTTATAATACTCTGCTGCTGCATATTTTACTCTGCTGATATGCTATTTCACTCTGCTGTTTGTTATATAACTCTGCTGATTGTTATATGACTCTGCTGCTCGATGTGAATTTACTCTGCTGTTACGCATATTGACTCTGCTGCTGGACTTACTCTCTGCTGTTACGTTATTGCTGGGTTTACACGATTGATACTTGCATTATTTACGAGCAGTGAGGGGAAGTAAGTATGGTTATTGGTTTACACACACACAAGGAGTTTGTTTATTTGTTCTTAAAAGATTTAAAGGCTCGCATTAATTTTCTTATTGGAGGAGAGGATTATTTATTATTTCTTTGATGATGCGGTTGAATTTATCAAGGTTGTGTCTTAGCATACCTTTCAGGTGAGGTAACTTGTTTGTTCGTTCAAGTGACTCGAATTGACAAAACACTTGAAGGAGTTACATTGTAGTGCTCAGTGGTTATTGTCAAGAGATTGCGGTCTCCCTATACGTTAAGTATACGTTCGAAGTCGTATTTAGTACAAGGCATAAGACACAAGGTTGGTTTCTTCTACTTCAGCATCAAATTGGTAATGATTATTTTTCTTCAACAATATATAAAGCCTACAGATTTGAAGAATCATTTTATGTACATGCATCACTCGAGGGGAAGTTTCTACGGTTTATTCATTCTCTATTTGTTGATAACAAAAAGGGGAAGAAATATTGTGATGGCATGGCATGGATTAAGGGGAAGACAGATTTGTTTCATTCAGGGAGATGATTACATCTCAACTTCTGCTACTTCGTCTAGGGAAGTTCGTACAAGACGGTGTTTGTTTTGTCATCATCAAATAGGGGAAGATTGTTGGGTTTATTAATTTGATGAGACAAAACGACCAAGAATGAAACAAGAGGGACTATTTATGACAAAGAGGAAATCTACAAAGATGGAAGATATCAGAAGATATTGTTTAATATTTAAAAGATTTATTTGTTTTATACTTATCTTCTTATGTAAGTCTTGATCTCTCCCTTTATAAAGAGATCATAGACGTGTAGGTTTTCACATAGGTCTTCCACAATGTAATCTAAAGGTGTGTGTGTGTGTGTGTTTAGGCGTGTGATTATAAACGCCTAAACAAGTTGTTCATAGCCTCCAAGATCAAAGGTGTCTTTGATCCTGTTACAAGTTTAGTGTAACCGTATTATTCTGATCAAATAATAATTGGAGGTGATGGTGTTTGGTAAAACTTTGTGTCAATAACAATTGTTTTGTTCTATTCCGCTGTGCATATTGTTCATTGTTATTGTTAAACCCTAAGGCTCAAAACGATCCAAGAAACTATATTGACCACGTCATTAGTTTCTACAAAGCCGAGATGACTATAGAGCTCTATACAATGCTAACGACATCAACAACGCACATCAGATGCAATTCCTAACTATGGGCCAAGTGTTAACCACAATGTCTCACCTGGCGTAAAGCAGTTTATTAACTCGCTTGTTTCGTTTGAGTCTGTATGAAATGAGCCGAGATGTTTAACGAATAAGCCGAGATGATATGGTTATACACGAGATGTTTAACGAATAAGCCGAGATGACTATAGAGCTCTATACAATGCTAACGACATCAACAACGCACATCAGATGCAATTCCTAACTTTGGGCCAAGTGTTAACCACAATGTCTCACCAGGCGTAAAGCAGTTTATTAACTCGCTTGTTTCGTTTGAGTCTGTATGAAATGAGCCGAGATGTTTAACGAATGAGCCGAGATGATATGGTTATACACGAGATGTTTAACGAATAAGCCGAGATGACTATAGAGCTCTATACAATGCTAACGACATCAACAACGCACATCAGATGCAATTCCTAACTATGGGCCAACTGTTAACCACAATGTCTCACCAGGCGTAAAGCAGTTTATTAACTCGCTTGTTTCGTTTGAGTCTGTATGAAATGAGCCGAGATGTTTAACGAATGAGCCGAGATGATATGGTTATACACGAGATGTTTAATGGTCTATTCAAAGTAATCTATGGTCTAAATCTCATCCACCCTTGAATTGTTATGGCATAGTACACATTCATAAGAAGATGAGGGCCTCATACTTATCTCAATGTTGAAAGCAACCCCAGAACCAATCACATGGACTTTGAATGTATTTTTCGACTTTTTAATTTTTTCGGTATTTACTTTTCAACTTTAACCTTAAGTATATATTAAATAAAATTACTTAAATTAAATATATCTTTTTTTATTTTATAAAAGTATTTAATTTTAAATCAAAAGTTTTTAATTTTAACTATATATTAGAAAAGTTTTAATATTTATTTTTAAATAGAAACTAACTTAAAAAGTTATTTAAAAAGTTTAAAAAAAAAAAAAATACTCGCAGTTTGGGTCGACATTGTCGACCCATTCTGCATTTTAAAATTATTTTAAGATAAAACGTTATTTAAAAAGTTTTTAAATTAAAAAAAAATACTCGCAGTTTGGGTCGACATTGTCGACCCATTCTGCATTTTAAAAATCCTTTTAAGATAAAACCTTATTTAAATTGTTTTTAAATTAAAAAAAAAAAAATACTCGCATTTTGGGTCGACATTGTCGACCCATTATGCATTTTAAAATTATTTTAAGATAAAACGTAATTTAAAAAGTTTTTAAATTAAAAAAAAAAATACTCGCAGTTTGGGTCGACATTGTCGACCCATTATGCATTTTAAAAATCCTTTTAAGATAAAACCTTATTTAAAAAGTTTTTAAATTAAAAAAAAATATTTACTCGCAGTTTGGGTCGACATTGTCGACCCATTCTGTTTTTTAAAATGTTTTAATATTTTTTTTAAATTAAAAACTAATTTAAAAAGTTTTTAAATTAAAAAAAAAAAAAAGTAAACGCAATTTGGGTCGACATTGTCGACCCATTTTGCACATTTTTTTGACAGACTTTTTCGTTGAAAGTGGTGTGGCCCATGGTCAATATTTGGGTCGATAATGTCGACCGAAATATATTGCTGGTGCCAAACGTAAGCTTTTGGTGTAGTGATCCTAATGACTTCTGAATCCTTTCAAAAGCCCTCAAACTACGAAATTGTTCTTGAAAAGCATTATGAACCAAGACTTGATGCAACAATCATAGCCATGAGGAAAACAAGAATGGTTCGTGATGATAAGAAGAATGCTAGCAACACAATTCCACACAGACGCCTCATGTTTTCACAAAAGAAAGCCGAAGCTATTAAGAAACTTGAAATCCAAATCATACTCAAAGAAGCTTCGCTATCTTCCTGACTTAATGGAAGATTCCCTTGAAGACTACCCACGTTTAGTGTTCATAGATGTCAATGGAGATGTAGGTTGGTTCACCAAGAACTACCCGACAAGAAACAAAGACTTTGAAATCTATCAAGTCGAAACAACCATTCATGAAATGAATGGTGTCGAAGACAAGTCCGATATATTAACCGAAACCGAGATAACAGATTGGCTAAAAGAAAATGTGAACAAGGGTGAGTATGTGGTAATGAAGGCTGAGGCAGATGTGGTTGAAGAGTTGATAAACAACAATGCAATCGAGTTAGTGGATGAATTGTTCATGGAATGTAAGCATCAAGGCAAGAAATGTAAGGAGTGTAAAAGACCGTATTGGAAATGTTTGGCTTTGTGTGGTCAGTTAAGAGATGTAGGTGTTGCAGTCCATCAATGGTGGGGATGACGCACAAAAAAAGAGACTCCGATTTCTTTTGCTTATGGTAGTTTAATTTGTATATATCATCAAGAAATGACTCACTGTGAATATCTGAAGTTTTATGTTTCAAAATGGATGTAAATAGTAGAGAAAATTGGTTTTAATTTCCGTGTATGATAGGATTTGTGACAGAAGACAGAATATCAAACATTTCCTGCCACTTTTGACATGTAGGAGTAATTAGTACTAGAGAATATCTGCTAAGCTAAGTTCATCAGTTCACATGTTCTGAACTGCTTCTTTATGAGCTGCTTTTTAAGCACTAATTAAGCTCTTAAAAGGATGAAATTCCATTTATAAGCTCTTTTATGTATGAACTTTATTTGTTTTCAGCTTTTGTGGTTTTTCTTATTGCTTTTAGTGCTTATTTTATGGTTTAAAGTTGCCTTGTAGGCTGTATGGATTAGCATATTTTGCCTTAGTAGCTTAATTGTAAATCTGAGCTTATTTGAAGTTTGAGTAGCTTATTTAGGTTATACTTGCTTCTTAAGTCTTCTTTTTAGATTGTGAGTGGCTTATAGGATTTCACATAAGCTTGCACCAGCTTGAGTGAAATCACCAGTTAAGCCTAAGCTTTTTTTAAGTTCTTATAAGCTTTCTGCTGAATAAGCCACTTTTCCAGCTTATTTCCTTTGTCTTAAAAATATTGTCTTCACAAAAAGTTTTTTATTTTAGCTTATTTGTAAGTTCCAAAAGAAAATTTTGAAAAAAAAAAAAAAAAAAAAAAAAAAAAAAAGGGAGAAAGGGAAGCCAAGGGTGAGCCTGGGGCTCGAACCCTCGACCTCAACCTTCGGTCTTCTCTGACCAAGGTCGCAGAGTATAATACTTAACCAACTTTTTCTTCTTTTAGCTTATTCACTCTTTTGCTTATTAACTGCTTATCAAAATAAGCAGTGACCTCACTTTTATTTTTTCTAGGATCTTCATAACCTGAAGTAGTTTTGTGGAATATTTTATAATTTTTCACTTTAATTTAGTATTTTTTATATTATTTTTAATCTAAAAGTGTTTTTAATTCATAAAAAAATAAAATAAAAATAAAAAAAATACAAATCTTTTTTCTAAAATTCATTTTTATCATTTAGGACTTTTAGGAACCAAATTTGCACACCTAGAATAGATTTTTGAGATTTAGGTTTTCTTAGCCCGTTTTAAGTCCCGTAAAAGCCCGTTTTTTCGTTTTAATTGCGTTTTTGATTATTTTTGCTTTGCTTATTTATTTTATATGCTTTTTAGTTACTTTTGAGTTTATGTTTCATAATTTTAGATATAATCCCAAAATTCCTCACTTAATCAAATCATTTGATCACAAACGAAATTCACCGTTCCATTCACACTTCATTCGGAACCTCACGAACCGGAAAAAATTAATTCTTCCGGATTTATATTTTGTTTGAAATTCTTTGACCTCTAGGTTTAACCGGTCTTCTTTTTATTTTTGCTTCTAAACCGGGTTTAATTTTTAAACGGGTCTCAATAATATTTAGAGTCCGTTTCTTTTTTAAAAAGGTCTCCATAAGGGGGTCTCAATACCCAAATGTACGTGTAGTAGTGTACGTAATATATACACTCAATTAAGTTGGTGAGACTTACAAAATACACTTAATGATCAATGCAAAAATACAAATACAAGATTTGGCTAATCCTTGTAAGTTACACACTATATTTGTATGTGGCAAAAACGTATCAATTGCTAGCTAGCAAGAAGAAATGCACAAAAAAAAACCATTTTGGAACGTTTATATAAAAAAGTAACGTAGACGTACAATCCACGTGCTGCATGTACATAATGATTTAACCCAAATGTACGTGTAGTAGTGTAATATATATACTCAATACCCAAATGTGGATTTGGCTAATCCTTGTAAGTTACACACTATATTTGTATGTGGAAAAAACGTATCAATTGCTAGCTAGCGAGAAATGCACAAAAAATCATTTTTGGAACGTTTATATATAAAAGTAACGAAGACGTACAATCCACATGCTGCATGTACATATATATATACTACGATGATTTAACGTAGACAATCCACACACACACCGCTCACCGCTGCCTAGTGTACCCTCACTCGCTCACCCGGCCTTACTTTTTCGATCGTTCTCCACACACACTGCTGCCCCTTCTTCTTCTCCAACAATGACTTTCACTCAATGCAAATTCCGGTGGTCCCTCCCAGCTGATAACAAATCCGTAACAGGTGTGCCTGAGTTAGGCCTAAATTGGTCATGTTACCGGCTCATCCTGGGTGTTACGGTGGCTGCGTTGATTATTATTGTGGGTATCCTTGTGTTGGCTCGTTGCATTAACAGGCGAATGAAGAAGAAAAAGATTGATCAGGTGATTCCAAGGTTCAAATATGATTCTAGCAAGCAAGATAAAGGCTACGGGCGGAACTACGGATTGATTTGTTTGACTGAAGAATGTCAGATATGTATAAGTGATTACGTTGATGGAGATGAGATACGTGTGTTTCCGCAGTGTGGACATGGATTTCACGTTGGATGCGTTGATAAATGGCTGAGTTTACACTCATCGTGTCCGTCTTGCAGATGTGAGATCGAGCTGACTGCGATATGATATTACCCTTTTGTGTCAAATTATTAGTATTTCTTTGTAATCGAAACATGATTTATTTTGGTATATCCGAGTAATGCAAATGATTAATTTTACAAAAAAGAAAAGCATTTGTTAACATTTGATGTGATGTTTATGATTATTTGTATGTTAGCTGTAAACCGATGTAGCACAATATTGATAGAACCAAATATCATGTTTAATGAGTTCGTTATCGAGATGAATATATAACTTTTGGGGCTTCATAAACGTATTAAGTGGATGCGTGTGCTCAAAATTAGTAAATTGTACTTGAATTTCTGCCGTATCAAAAGATCACATATGACAAAAGGAAATTGTGTTTAAAACGAGTAGATTTGGTCATTTTGGACAAAAAAAATATACGTCATAGTTGTTGGCCATTTACGTTTTCATGGATTATTTGATCTTACAAATTATACTAGTTTTATTCTTTTCATAATTTATATTTATGACTATTCTAGTTGAAGCAAAATTAAAGGAGATTTATTAGGGGAAACACTTAACCTTCTTTTTTTTTTTTGGTTGCGAGATACTCACTCTCTCCCATATTAACTCTTCAGTTTGACTTGTTCAAGTCATTTTTTCTCAACTTTCACTTTAAATATTTTTGTTTGTGTTATATAATATTTGATGCAAAATATCAATGTTTTCAAAGCCGGCCGGTTCAACCGGTCGGACCGGTGCCATGTCAAAAAAATCCGGGTTTCTAAAACCGGGTTAACCGGTTAGACCCGTCGGGTTTTTCAAGACCCGGGTCAACCAGGGTCTTGAAACCCGGCCGGGCTCGGTTTTTTTCAATTTTTTTTTATAAAAACGGGGTTGACCCGTCGGTCGAACCGGTTGACCCAGGTTGACCCGGTCGAAAAAATAAAAAAATATTTAAATGAAAAACCGGGTTGACCCGTCGGTCGAACCAGTGCCCGGTGACTCGACCGGGTCGATTAAAAACCCGGTTTTTAAAACATTGCAATATATATGAAGGTTTTAAATGTATTTTCATTGTTATAATTTCTATCAAAATTAAAAGAGAAAGACTTGAAAAAGCCAAAGTGGACAGTCAATATGAGATGAAGGGAGTACTGAAAATCTAATTTACTACTCCCTCCGTCTAAAAATTATTCTCAGAAGACATGAATTACAGTTTAATAAAAGTATGAACAATACAATTTTCAACCACCAATATAACTTTTTTTTGAGACATACAAAATATGGATTATAATTTTGAGACAGACGAGTACGACGTATTTGTGTAAGAAAAAGGAAACGACGCCTGAGAGATTCGAACTCTTGCAGGGAAGCCCCATGTACTTAGCAGGCACACGCCTTAACCACTCGGCCAAAGCGTCTTTCATCTTCTCGTTTAACCTTTTATGTTTAAACACACTCATTCAACAAGTTCACTAATGAGTAAAAAAACAAACTAATTTTTAGTATTTTACCTTTTTTATAAACAAGATTTTATCCATTTACCGTCACTTTTAAAGAAACGCAACTAAATTGGACATAAGTGTTCAACTTGGATCCATGTTAAAGCCTTAAAGGGGTATGTTTTGATAGCAAGCGTTTTGTAGCAACGCAGTTTGCACATTTTGAAAACAAGCAAATAGCTTTACTACTTTTTCAAAACGCTCCAAATTATGTATAATTAGACTAAGACAAATTATGTAGAACCTTTTTGTCATGTTTCTATAGATTTTGGACCAATAACTATAGAACTTCATGTTAGAAATTTTTTGGATACAAACCCAATGGTAGTAGAATTTAGTTTTCAAGTTGAGTTCACTTGTTCTAATGTTTGTGAGTTACTAAAGTACATGATCTATATATAGATCCCAAATACGTACAGTACGTATAAAACATTTGTTTTGCCAATGGAGACTTGTCCTCCACACCATTGTTTCATCTTACCAAACATTTCATTTCTATCTTTTTTGTGCACCTATACCAAACACGAAAGAATGAAAAATCATTTCCTTTGGAGATCTTAAAGAGAATTTGATAAGGTTCTTTGCTCTCTCTCTCCCCCTCTCCTCTATCCTGTAAGATCGATGGTTTTTGACGTCGGTCTAGAGGAAAGTTACATAGAAGATAGAGGTGCAAAGGATGAGATAATTGGAGAAATCGTGGTCGAGTTTCCAAAGTGACTCTATAGCCAGCACGTCCTGTAAGATCGATGGTGTATATATCCTCATATTCGGAACACAGGACATATCACCATAACAAGTTTTATAGGGTATGCATTTGCATACCCAACGTGGCACATAGGTCTACCTCGTTTCAATGGTCGCAGCTTGCATGGCAACGGAATGGGTTTATGTTAGTTTTTGTGTATAATGATATTAATATTTGTATGTCCGGTTTCGAAACCGAGACTCGGGATTGCACACAATACGTGAGAGTTCCAATGGTTTGAATAGATTAAATATATTTTATATTTATATTTATTCATTTCACTTAAACAAACACTTAACGATAGTTAGTATTTAACGGGGTTAGAGATAACGACCGTTAAAGGACTAATTATGCAAAAAGGACCAAAGAAGGATCTAGAAACCCATGGTTGGGTTTGGGTCGGCCGAATGGCCTTATGGATGGGCTGGCCGGATTTTTGAGATGGAGTATGGAGCAAGTTTGGTGCCCTAGGGATTACCTATAAATACAATTCACTTTGTATTTGATTTTCACCTAATCTTGAATCCCTAGCAAGCCAAATTTCTCTTCTTCTTCCCTCTAAGCTACACCACCGATCGACCTATTTTAATTCCACTAGGAATTGTCGACTTCGGTCTTGCTTATTAAGTGTTTGGTTTGTTAGTGATCTTGAACCTAGCTTTCCCATTGGAACGCTACTATCGCGTGTGTACAAGAACGAGTGACAAGCTTATTTTAGCTTGTGATTCTTGGTGTTTTTCCTTTGTTTGGTTCGATCCACATCACACCCAAATTAGGGTTCTTGTTGTTCTTGGTGATTACGCGATTAAGGTACGTATTTATTTAAGTTAATTAATTACATGTTCATTAGATCTTTCCGCTGCGTGCTTTGTGATGTTTTATGTGTTTATGATTTATTATAGTTCACATATTACAACAGTGGCATCATGAGCCTCGTTTAGAACTTGTAATTAATTACTAAAACCTAAAAATTGGATCTTGATTAGATACATGCATTTAATGTTCTAGGGTTTTAATTTGAAACCCTAATTTTAGATATATGTGGATCGATCCACTTTTATTTTTTAGGGTTTATGTTAGTTTTTTATTAAAAACTTGTTAGAAACCCTAGATTATGCATGGAAAATTTTTAGGGATTAATTTGTGAATACTATGTGATGTCACCAATTAATTAAATACGTACTAGATATTAACATGTTAATATGGATTTCATGATTATGTGTTAATATGGTATCCATGACAAAATCTTGCATATTTTGTCATGGTTTGATGTATGGGGCGATTTGTATGTATTGTTTTGCTACATGTTTTATTTAATAAATCTTAAATTGGGGAAGACCTCAATATATTAATTAATAAATTATGTGCAATGTGGTATTAAATTAACTAAAACTTACGCGGCCAAGTTATTTGGTTTCTGTGGACCATTGGGCACAATGAGCTCGAAAACCAATGGGAGTTTTGTTAGTTTAATACATATTTAATTACACATAGAATTAATAATAGGATTTATTGAAAAAAAGGTTTGCATGTGGCTATATGATATCGTGGATGATCATATATTTGTTATTATGTGTTTATTTATTTTTGTGATTACTTGATCTTTTGTGTTTTATATTATGATGGATTGTAAACAACAAAAGAGGGTAATTTTCATAATAAAAATAAATAAGACTAATAACTATGAAACCTTTGTAGTAATTTTATTTATTGCCAAGTCTTATGTGCCGACAGTGGTTCGCTTCGCACGGTAATTTGCTCCCAGGCGAGACTAGCAATAATAAATTTACTACATTAATTGTTTTAGCAAGAAAATCATATTCTTTTAGTTGATTGATTGCGACTGTACTAAGTAGTCGAAGCGGCGGACCTAAAATTGACAAACTAAAAAGTGGGTTCTAGTTGGTACGCATTAAATTGTGACCTTAGAGGGGCACGGTTTTAACCAGCTTCGGCGGCTGTCGTCCCTACGCCCGCCTGTGCGTCAATTTTAGACTTACCAAGTACACCACGATAAATACGAAGCATCTTAAGGCAATGTTGTAATTTATTCAACGCCTCAATTAAAAGATTTGATGATTTGAGCTACGAATGAGTAAATGGTTTTGTTTTGAAAATATATATATGATACAAAGACGAATGCATGACATCTTTGTACATATTTTTTAATTTAACACATCAAAAAAATTTTATTACCCTTTAAATTTAAGTTATATGTCACCCAAGTACAAAAAGAAACACCTAAGGTTTCATCCTACATCACTAGCAGCCAAAGCTGAATGTTGATGTTCAAAGGGTGGTCATCTAAGGGTAAAATTGAGTACTTTATTGCTAGCAGCCAAAGCTGAATGCAATAAACCGACGTCAATTTATAGTTTCTTAAGTTGGTTAACTTAATTGGGCACTTTCATTACTAGCAGCCAAAGCTGATGTAATGGAACGGCGCCAAGGCATAAAGAATTGGGGATGAAACATGCTTACATTTTGCAACTGATGTTGGCAATATAATGTAAGTCCCAAGATTTCTAGGAATTGCAATTTGACATTGGCAATTGGGTGATCCCGTACCTTGTTGAGCACTTTCATTGCTAGCAGCCAAAGCTGATGTAATGAAACGGCGTCAATTAGGATCCTAGTTTTCAGTGAAAATTAAATGGTTTTTAACCAATGGGTGTTTAATTTTCATGAAATGTTTTATTATCGAAAGTACTAACTTTTGAACTTTTTTCTGTAGAAATGGCCCAACCCAGAAACTCGTCAAACTTAACTTCCTGTTTCAAGATGATGCTTGAAAAGGAAAAACTGACTGGGACTAAGAATTTTAACGCTTGGTATCGAAATCTAAGGCTTGTTCTTAGAATTGCCAAACGTTCAGAATGTCTTACTGAGGACCTTCCTGAAGCTCCTCCTGCAAACTCGCCTAATGAAATACTTAGGCAGTACAATGAAGCCTATGACAAGCACAATGATGCGGCTTGTCTCATGCTATCGGGGATGGATGATCAACTGGTAAAACAGTTTGAGAAATATGGCCCGAAAAACATGATTGATGAACTGGAACGTATGTTTCAGAAATCTCCTATGGCTGAATTGTATGATGTACTTGACAACTTGGGCAAGTGCAAGCAGGATGCGACAACACCCGTAAGTGATCATGCACTTAAAGTGAAAGGTTATCTTGACCAACTGGATGCACTTAATTGCGGGTTTGTGGAAGACGTTAAAGTTGGCCTCATCAACAAATCCCTCAATGAGGAATTATATGGTGAATTTGTGCGCAACTTTAACATGCATTGCAAGGGGAAGACATTTTCTGAATTGCATGCAATGCTTATTGAGCATGAGAAGGCACTCACAAAGAAAGCTCCTACACCTGCTGTTATGGCAATAAGAGGTGGTAGAGTAGCTAAGCCCGGTAAACCGAAACATGTGAACAAGAAAGGAAAGGGCAACGCTGACAAGGGCAAGCAGATTGTGACCTACCAGCAAAAGCCAAAGAAGCAGAATCCTCCTCCCAAGAAGGATTATCCCAAAAAGGATGCGGCTGCTTGTCACCACTGCCATACTCCTGGACACTGGAAGCGTGACTGTCCATTGTTGCTAGAGGAGTGTCGCAAAAATAAGAATGCCAAGGCTGGGCAGGGCGCCGGCACTTCAGGTATTTTTATGGTTGAATTATTTTCTTTTCCTCGTAAGCAAAATGCCTGGATATATGATACAGGATGTGGTACTCACATTTGTAATACATCGCAGGGGCTTAGAGGAGCAAAGAAGCTGAACTATGGGGAATGCTACTTGTACGTAGGAAATGGAATACGTGCAGCAGTAGAAGCCATAGGGACTTTTGAGCTAGTTTTACCATCTGGTTTAATTTTGGTTTTAGACAATTGTCATTACGCACCTTCTATTGTTAGAGGTGTCGTATCAGTTTCTTTGTTATTGGATTTGGGTTTTAAGCATACGTTTAATGATAATGGAATTTCTGTTTCTCTAAATTCTGTTTTTTACTTTAATGCTATTTCATTAAATGGTGTGTTTGAGATTGACATGGATAACCATGTATCCAATAGAGATAATTCAATGTATAGCATCGGGAATAAGAGAGTCAAGTCTAACTTGGACTCGTCTTATTTATGGCACTGCCGTCTTGCCCACATAAGCAAGAATCGCATGGAAAAGCTGCAACACGATGGGCTTTTGAAAAATATCAATGATGATTCAGTTGATAAATACGAATCTTGCATATCTGGAAAGATGACAAAGAAACCTTTCCATAGCAATATGGAGAAGGCTTCGGATCTACTTGGATTGATACACACGGATGTGTGTGGTCCACTTAGACATGTGTCTAAACGTGGTGCTGTCTACTTCTTGACCTTCACGGATGACTTTAGTCGTTATGGTTATGTTTATTTACTTAAACATAAACATGAAGTCTTTGAGACATTCAAGGTCTTTAAAAATGAAGTAGAATTACAACTCGGAAAGAAGATTAAGGCACTTCGATCCGATCGTGGTGGTGAGTACTTAAGCCAAGAGTTTAAGGATTATCTGGGTGAGTGTGGCATTGTGCAACAACTCACTTCTCCTTATACGCCACAACAAAATGGTGTATCTGAAAGGAGAAATCGTACTTTGTTAGATATGGTACGATCCATGTTTAATCTTACAACTCTTCCCTTATCCTTTTGGGATTATGCTCTTGAAACGGCTGTTCACGTGTTGAATAGGATTCCAACTAAGAAGGTTGATAAGACTCCATATGAAGTATGGACTGGAAAAGCTCCCAACTTTTCTTACTTAAAGGTCTGGGGTTGTGAGGCGTTTGTTAAACGTGACTCACCTGATAAACTCCAACAAAGATATGTTAAGTGTATCTTCGTAGGATACCCTAAGGAAACAAAGGGTTACTACTTTTACTTCCCACCTGAAAATAAGGTCATCGTGGCTAGGTACGGTGATATTCTTGAAGATAATCTAATATCTCAAGAAATCAGTGGGAGAGCATATGATCTTGAAAATGATCATGAAGATACTTCACCTTCTGAAAGCACTAACACACTTCCTGTGGAACCAGAAAGTTTAGGTCCTCCACCTGAAGTAGAAGTGGTACCCGTCCGTAGATCTTCAAGATCTGCAAAGGCTCCTGAACGTCTATGTTTGAACATAGATGATGAGGAAACTATACTATTGGATCAAACTGATGAGCCAACTAGCTATAGAGCTGCCATTATTAGTCCTGAAAAAGAAAAATGGCAGACTGCCATGGATGGGGAAATGCAATCCATGAGAGATAATCAAGTCTGGACTGAAGTAGACCTTCCACCCAATGCTAAGGTAGTTGGGTGTAAGTGGCTATTTAAGAAAAAGACTGACATGGATGGCAATGTACACACCTATAAGGCTCGTTTGGTAGCTAAAGGCTTTACCCAAACATACGGTGTTGACTATGAGGAGACCTTTTCTCCTGTGGCCGACATTAGAGCTATTAGGATTCTTATAGCCATAGCTGCCTACTATGACTATGAGATTTGGCAAATGGATGTCAAAACCGCCTTTCTGAATGGTCGCCTAGATGAAGATATCTACATGGCGCAGCCTGAGGGGTTTGTGAATCCACAATTTCCTGAGCGTGTATGCAAACTTCAAAGATCCATTTATGGATTGAAGCAAGCATCCAGGCAATGGAATAAGAAATTTGATGAGGAAATCAAGAAGTTTGGATTTACTCAAAATTTCGATGAGCCATGTGTATACCACAAAGTTAGTGGGAGTAACACTGTTTTCCTTGTTCTATATGTCGATGACATATTAATCATGGGAAGTGACATACCAAGCCTTAATGAAGTTAAGGAATATCTTGGTAGTTGTTTTGCCATGAAGGATTTAGGAGAAGCAGCTTATATCCTTGGAATCAAGATCTATAGAGACAGATCTAAACGGTTAATCGGTTTAAGTCAAAGTGCTTACATGGATAAAATATTGAAGAGATTCAATATGCAGAATTCTAAGAAAGGATATCTGCCCATGCAAGTGAAACATGAATTGAGCAGTGAAATGTGTGCTTCTACACCTGGAGAGGAAGCATACATGAAGAAAGTTCCATATGCTTCTGCAGTTGGTTCTATCATGTATGCTGTTAGATGCACAAGGCCAGATGTGGCATTTGCTCAAAACATGACCAGTCGATATCAGCAGAATCCAGGGGTAAAACACTGGAAAGCTGTAAAGGACATTCTTAAGTATCTACGGAATACTAAAGATATGTTTCTTGTTTTCGGGGGAAATCCAGACGCAGAACTGAATGTTACAGGTTACTGCGATGCATCCTTTCAGACTGATAAAGATGATACGAAGTCTCAGACGGGTTACGTTTTTGTCATAAATGGAGGAGCTGTGGACTGGAAGAGTAAAAAGCAGAGCATAACGGCCATGTCTGCTACAGAAGCTGAGTACATTGCTGCATCGGAAGCGGCACAAGAAGCTGTTTGGATAAGGAAATTCATTAAGGATCTTGGAGTGATGCCTTCAATAGAATTACCTATAAATGTATATTGCGACAACTCTGCTGCAATTACATTCGCCAATGAACCTGGAGTTATGAAAGGCGCCAGACACTTTAAAAGGAAACTTCACTATGTTCGAGAACAAGTCGATGATGGTGAAATAAAAGTACTCAAAGTTCACACAGATGACAATCTGGCTGATCCTTTCACGAAGGCATTACCTAAGGAGACATTTAATCGTCATGCTCAGGGTATTGGTCTTCGTTTAGCAGATAGTTTCATGTAAATCTGTTGGATTAGTATTTCGATAGGGACGTGTAAACAATTATTATTTTAATGAAATAAAGTGCGGATAACGTTTATTATCATTATTAATATTTGTGTCCTATATTTGCATGTTTAAATCCATGAGTAATTTATTTATTCTAAATAGTCCGTTGTCAATTAATAATATGGGAATATTATTGAACTAAGACAAATGTGAGGATTGGTAGAATGTACTGTAAGGTTAAGACACCAATGTCACATGATATTCAATATTGGATAAATTGAATATAGGACTTATCCCAACAACATGATTATACTTTATGGATCATAGTCATTAAGTATATCATGAATATTTATCCTCTGACTTGAGATGCCAGATAATTGCCGAGGATGTAGCTCATTTTCTGTGAGATAGTCTAACGCTATCCGTAAAAGGTAGTTATAAGGGCTATTTTCAGAAATGATGCGAAGTTCAAGGGTTATGCTCGCAGTCAATAAGGGATTTGTTCCTTCAACTTTGTGTTGAAGTTTAATACTGCTTGGCCACTCGTATGATTAACAAGATGTTTGCGTGCGCACGCCCAAAGTCTATCTGGAAGACGTTCAGATGTTTTGGTAATCTTGTTCAATTATGTATAAACGAGAAACTACTGTTAATTGTAGAATGACAAGATCCATATCCAAATTAACGCGGTATTAGTAACAAAAGGATAAGTATGATGATTATATCATCAAGTGGTTTTTTCCAGGAGAACCACAACTCGGATCGAGCTGGGGGCATTGGGATCTGTTAAAGCTAGACTAGCCCATGTCATTACAATATTAATTGATGAACTCAAATAAGTACATTTTATTACTATCATTTATCCTATTAATTTGACTTGTTTTACTATATTATGTATGAGGATTGATACTTAATCGTTTACTTTTGTAATTCTCAGGTAAAAACAAGCATTTGGTGAAACTTAGCAATTATGGACTAAAAACGGAGTAAAATGATCAAGATTGGAATTGGTTGTTGGAATGAAGAAAATAAAGACCACTGCCTGACTTTGAAGAATGCGCCGCATGGATTTATCCCATGCGCCGCATATGAAACTTTGGTCAACGAAGAATAACCAACTTGTTCTGCTCCAGATGCGCCGCATCTCACTCATTACATACGGCGCATCTATATTAAGATATCACCAGATACGATCCAAGATACAAGAGGACATGCGCCGCATCTAATCATGGAGTTACGCCGCATCTTATGGCGGTGTACGAATATTCCTGAATATTATAATCTTGGACCCCACGCGAAGTTAAGTACATGCGCCGCATCTACTCCTTAGATGCGCCGCATCTTCCCTCAGACAGAAACTATAAATACCCCAAGACCAGACGAATTTCGGGGACATTATATTAGATTCGAAGACCGAACAGGAGAAACCTAGGACGAATTCAGTCAAGGAGGCAGCACAAGACACACCCAAATCAAAGATACAAGAGCTGTAAGAAGGTGCTGCATATGTTTAATTCATTAAGTAGTTTTGTTTTATTGTGTTAGTAAACTATAATTCATCAAGATTGGTGGCTTGTGTAATGTGACAACGGAAAGATTGCACTCCCTTAAAACTGCTTTCTCATTAATTAAAGTTTATATGTTGATGTCTTTGGTTACTACTTATTAGTGCATTGATAACCTCTGTGTTTATTAGTGGCTTGCGGGCATTTGACTGCGGGACATAATGTGGCTCCCACGGTTATTACTAAATTGATCACTTAGGAATAACTTTTAGACATAAGTAATCATTAAGGGTTTACTCGCCGATAAGAATAGGACCAACGAGAAAGGGTTAACTACATACACTTCATATAAAGCTATCAATAAAACAAGTGACAAACTACTTAATTATAAGGACAGCCCTCTTATTGTCTCGAGTATTTATCTGTGTACGTGTGTGCTACTTGCTGATTCGTGCCTATTGGTTTATTTATTATTTAATTGCAAACAAATCGTGCCAGTCTCTCAGGCTGAAACCCCCTTGCGTTAGGATATTAAAATACTGATTAGAATAACTAGATAATACGTTCCACTCTTAGTGATCGACACTCTACTTACCATTATATTCATACTGACCGGGTACACTGCTCGTTAAGTGTGTGTGTTATTGATAAGTCGGCTAAATATAAATTTAAAACTTGAGTAGGCATTAAAACTGCTAAACCGCAACGACACATCGCACGCATCAAGTTTTTGGCGCCGCTGCCGGGGAGTGAATTGTTATTATCTGTTAATTTGATTAGTATTTTAATTAGGTTTTTCTTTTTTTATTAGATTAATTGCATCATTGTATTATTTTGCATATTTGTTGTATTGTGTGTTAATTGCTTTCTTTTATTTTTGTGTGTTTTATTTTCGTTGTGTGTTTTAATTTTTGTTTTTATTTTTCGTATTTTTGTGTGTTCTGCTATCGTTGTACTGTGCTAAATCAAACGATACGGCGCATCTGATCTCTCAGATACGGCGTATTGCGTTCAATTTTTATAAAATACAACGCGTTTAATTAATTCGATACGACGCATCTTTTCCCCAAGATACGGCGTATCTGTTTTTGATAAATTTTTTTTTTCTAAACGTTAACGCCATACGACGCATCTGCTTTAGCAGATACGGCGTATCTATTATTTTAATTAAAAACAGTTTGCGAATTATTAAACAGATACGACGTATCGATTTTTATCGATACGGCGCATCCTACTGAATCAAAAATCGATATTTATTTTTAAACGTAACGAAAATACGGCGCATTAACTTTCGTTAATACGACGCATTTAATTTTAATTAGATAAGGTGATTTTTGATTAATTAATTCGATACGGCGCATTCATAAATTCAAAGCGGCGTATCTATTTTCTGAATAAAAGTCTGATTAAATTTTAACGATTATAAGATACGGCGTATCCAACTTTTTGGATACGGCGCATCGTCTGCAGATATCAGCAACTTTTATTCTTTTCTAATTTCCGAACGGAAAATATTCTGACTTACCCTTATACTAGGAAGCTTTTACTTTGAAATCTTCTTGTTCTTAATTTTCAGGAACAATGCTCGATATTTTCCCAAACTGGTTCGGAAAACCCCAAAGAAACCTTACTATGGAAGAGTTTGCACTACTAATCGCTCAAGCCAATGAACAAGAACTTCATGAAGCAAGGAACTTTATCACTGAATTCAAAGGCAGTCATGAGCTGTTACTAAAGGAACAAAACAATATGATCAATGGTTTGGCAATTGAAGTGCACCAATTGTCAACAGTGCTTAACAAGGTTCTTTTGGTAAGGCACGATCTGAAAGGAATTACAACCAGAGGCGGAAAGTCAACCTTTCAAATCGGAGAAACACCAGAGGATGACAGTACAAACAAAATTTCCCCTGAATCTTTACCACCTGAGCAAGAGCAACCAAAAGAGACTGATCCAGAACCTGTAATTAGAAGAGAACCTTCTGTTGAACCTAAACGATCGACACCACCTTTCCCACATAGGGTAAGGAAAGAGAAAGAAGATGCCTATCAAAAGAAATTCCTGGAGAATCTCAAGCAGCTGCAGCTCAGCATACCATTTATGGAAGCCCTAGTGCAAATGCCGAAATACGCTAAATATCTGAAAAGCTTGCTTACAAACAAGTCTAAACTCGAAGAAGCGTGCACCATAACAATGGGGAAAAGAAGCTCAGCGGCATTGCTCAACAAACTCCCGTCTAAAGAAAAAGATCCAGGGAGTTTCACTATTCCTTGTCAAATTAAAAATTTGCATATTGAAAATGCCTTAGCCGACCTAGGAGCTAGTATAAGTCTTATGCCCTCTTCTATGTATGATAAATTAGGTCTTGGTGAACCAAAACCTACTAGGATGTGCTTAGAACTAGCTGATAGGTCCATACAATACCCATTAGGAATAGCGGAAAATATATTAATAAAAGTTGATAAATTTGAATTACCTATCGACTTCGTTATCCTTGACATGCCTGAAAATTCTAGAACTCCTATAATATTAGGACGACCATTTTTAGCCACTGCTAGGGCCATGATTGATGTTTTTAATAAAAAAATAACTCTTACCATAGGAAAAGATGAGGTTGAGTTTAACATGGAACAATCTATGAGTAAAGATAATTCCGATGATGATGAATGCTATAACATCGATGTTTCTGATGACACGATTAATCAATTTACTCAGAGATTGTTAAAAAGTAATTTGCTTGATTCTTTTCTGCTTAAAAATTTAGAAAACACAATTGCTATAGAAGATCAAGTTGATGAGAATACTATTGATTATAATTTAGCTGCTGATTCTGCTGTATGTAACGCGATACGGCGCATCGAAAACCTCAATGCGGCGCATCTATCTGATGACAGCAGCGATATAATTAAAGAACAGGTTTATTCCGCTAGTGCTACTGAAATTGATAATGTTAAACCTGTGCTTAAGGATCTTCCTTCTACTTTGGAATATGCTTATTTAAATGGAAATACTAATTCACCCGTTATTATTGCATCTGACTTAACGCCGAAAGAAAAAGAGTCTCTTTTGCAGGTACTATATAAACGAAGAGGAGCATTAGCGTGGAGTATGTCTGATATTAAGGGAATTAGCCCGTCATATTGTACACATAAAATCCTTATGGAAGATGAATTCAAACCAACTATCCAACCTCAAAGGCGTTTGAATCCAAAAGTCCAAGATGTGGTGAAAAATGAAATCGTAAAGTTACTTGACTCCGGACTTATCTACCCAATCTCCGACAGCTCATGGGTCAGTCCTATCCACGTTGTACCGAAAAAAGGAGGAATGACGGTAGTACTCAATGACGACAATGAGCTAATCCCTTCAAGAACTGTTACCGGATGGAGAGTTTGCATCGACTACCGCAAACTCAATGATGCTACGCGAAAAGATCACTTCCCTCTTCCATTTATTGATCAAATGTTAGAAAGACTATCGGGATATAATTATTATTGTTTTTTGGATGGTTTTTCAGGTTTCTTCCAAATACCCATTGCCCCCGAAGATCAAGAGAAGACGACTTTCACCTGCCCTTATGGAACCTTCGCCTATAGGAGAATGCCGTTCGGACTATGCAACGCCCCTGCTACTTTCCAACGTTGTATGACAGCTATCTTCCATGATATGGTAGAAGACTTTATGGAAGTCTTCATGGACGACTTTTCGGTGTTCGGTAACTCATTTAATGATTGTCTCTTTAAACTTGATAAAATGCTTGCTAGGTGTGAAGAAACTAACCTTGTTCTTAATTGGGAAAAATGTCATTTTATGGTTAGAGAGGGAATTGTGTTAGGACACAAAATTTCTGGGAAAGGTATAGAAGTCGATAAAGCTAAAATTGATGTAATTGCCAAACTACCTTACCCCACTAACGTAAAAGGCGTTAGAAGTTTTTTAGGGCACGCTGGATTTTATCGTAGGTTCATAAAGGATTTTTCTAAAATATCTAGGCCTATGACCCAATTATTACTAACGGATGCAAAGTTTGATTTTTCTAAAGATTGCAAAAAGGCATTTAACATACTTAAAGAAAAACTAACTTCTGCACCCATTATAATTTCACCGGATTGGAATCTGCCTTTTGAACTAATGTGTGATGCTAGTGATTATGCTGTTGGAGCCGTACTTGGCCAAAAGATAGATAAGAAATTTAAGCCGATTTATTATGCTAGCAAAACATTGAATAATGCCCAAGAACACTACACCACCACAGAAAAAGAACTTTTAGCAGTAGTTTTTGCATTCGATAAATTTAGATCATATCTTATATTGTCAAAAACTATGGTTTACACTGACCATTCTGCTTTGAAGTATTTGTTCAATAAACAGGATGCTAAGCCGAGGCTTATTAGGTGGGTTTTATTGCTCCAAGGATTCGATATTGAAATTAAAGATAAAAAGGGTGCCGAGAATCTAGCTGCTGACCACTTATCTAGACTTGAAAACCCTAATATGGAGGTGCTTGATGAACGGGAAATAGCCGATGACTTTCCTGATGAACACCTCATGATGGTAGGAATTAAGAGCGATAATGATGGACCATGGTATGCCGATTATATAAACTTTATTGTTGCAAATGAAATTCCAAAAGGGCTAACATCCGATGAGAAAAGAAGGTTTCTAACTCGCGCTAGCGAGTATATTTGGGATGAGCCTTATGCCTTTAAATTATGTCCTGACAATATTATACGAAGATGCGTAGATGGTGATGACATTCCAGCAATATTGGCACATTGCCATTCAGGGCCAACGGGGGGACATCACGGTGCAGTCGTCACAAGAAGAAAAATCCTTGATCCGGGATTTTATTGGCCCACTATGTTGGATGATGCAAAAGAATATATAAAAGGATGTGATGCGTGTCAACGATCCGGAAATATAACATCAAGAAACGAAATGCCGCAAAACTATATTCATGTATGTGAAGTTTTCGACATATGGGGATTGGACTTCATGGGACCGTTTCCTGAATCTAAAGGTAATAAATATATTTTGGTTGCTGTTGATTACGTATCAAAATGGGTCGAAGCGCAAGCATTACCAACAAACGATAGCAAGGTAGTACTTAAGTTTTTGCAAAGTTTGTTCTCTAGGTTTGGAATTCCTAAAGCATTGATTAGTGATAGGGGAACACACTTTTGTAATCACCATCTAGGAAGAGCCTTGCAAAAATATGGAGTATATCATAGGGTTTCCACCGCGTACCATCCTCAATCCAATGGGCAAACTGAAGTAACCAATAGGGCTATTAAGCGAATTCTTGAAAAAATGACTGGATATAATCCTAAAGGGTGGTCTGACAAGTTAAATGATGCTTTATGGGCATTCCGTACAGCCTATAAGACACCAACGGGATGTACTCCGTTTCGTCTTGTATACGGAAAAGCATGCCACCTACCGGTCGAAATTGAACAAAGCGCATATTGGGCTTTGACTAATTGTAACATGGATATGGAAGCTGCAACAAAGAACCGTTTCATGGAACTTAATGAACTCTATGAACTAAGAGATGAGGCCTACAAAAATACTAAGATCTACAAAGAAAGAACTAAAAGATGGCACGACTCGAGGTTACGTGGGGATAAAACGTTTACTATTGGAGAAAAAGTGCTACTATTTAATTCTAGATTAAAGATGTATCCTGGTAAACTTAAATCAAGATGGACGGGTCCGTTCGTTGTCAAGAAAGTGTATCCATATGGAACTATTGAAATATGCGACAAAAATGGTTATATATTCAAAGTAAACGGGCAACGTGTGAAGAAATACTTTGATAATAGAATTGAGGATAATGAGAACGAGGTGGTGGAGTTTGAACCCGACGTATTGGAATGAAGAGCTGAACGTGAGTCTAACTTGAAGACTCTGGAATAAAGACAAGTGCTTACCGGGAGACAACCCGGATTTATTATTCTGTTTTCTGTGTCGAGTCAGTCAGGCCCGCTGAAGATACGGCGCATCTCATTCCTGAGATGCGACGCATCTCCTGCAATGGTCATATCTTATTTTATTTTTCTGCATTTTTATTTGCGACTTTAAAACTATTTATCAGTTTATTTTAATGCGGCGCATCCCTGGTTAAGGATGCGGCGCATCTTTATTCTGATCCGTATTTATTCCAGGCTCGATACGGCGTATCTTCTTCCATAAGATACGGCGCATCGACTGACCTGATGATTTTCAGTTTTAATTTTTTTTTTTTAAGTTTTATTTTTCCTAACTACTAATGTATTATGCAAGTTTGAACCTTTCTTATCTTAGGTGTGTTTTAAAGTGTTGGTGGTATTATAGTTTCCTGGATTTCCTGTGGATACATCAAGTATCAAGCTTAAACGCTCTAATCCACAAGAAAGATGATTTTTGCTCTTATACTAATGGAGGATCATACCGAGCAAATCTCAGGGGAGTTTTTCTGTTCTAATTCTTTTATTTTCCAGTTTTTAACCTTTTATACAAACAACGAGGACGTTGTTTAACTTAAGTGGGGGGATTGGAGAATTAGAACACTTAACAATTACTTGCCCTAAACTTTTTCAAAAATTATGCTTAAAATGTGCTTAATATATCAAACTAAAAAATTTTTTTTAGCATGTTTTTGTTTAAGATCTAAGTTGCATAGCTGCACACAAGACGTTATTTTCAAAAATTGTGATTTTTCAAAATTCACAAATCTATGAGTGTGCCGGTGACTTGTAAACTTTAGAACTTGGCTTGTATACTATTCGAGACCACCATAATGAGTATTATTTATATAATTGGAATGACTTGTCTAAATTGGTAAAATTCTAGGATTACACCCAAATAGCCTATTATATGTTATGTGATATTAACTAACTACACTGGTTAGTTAACCCCCGTATAAACCCTTTTTGTTACTCTCATTTTCAGAGTAAGATACCCCTAGAAAAACACTCAGAGCCATTCCTTTCGTTTCTTACACCTATGTTTAAAATGTTTCGTTACACCCTTACACCTTAGCCTACCCTGTAGATTAGAATCCGTGGTTGGTTAATTGCTATAGGCAAAGTGTGTTTCCTTACATTACCTGTGTTTGCGTGCGTAATTCATTATCTTTGGTTAGGTCGGGAAATTGCACAATGCAATTGGAGTGAAAGTAAATATTGTATATTTTTGAGTTTATTTTTCGTGTGTTTACTACTTTCACTATTACCGTTATTTCTGAAGTATGAAAAGTATGGAAAAATTATCCAGAATTATCATTATAGTGATGTGGTGAAATTTTACACATCTATGTTTATGTTTGAAAAAAAAAAAAAAAAAAAAAAAATCGAAAAAATAAGAAAAGAAAAAGAAAGAAAGAAAAGTTGGATGTTAGTTTTAACCAACTTATGTAAAGTTATGTAAGTGGTCGATATCACCACTAATTGTTGTATACTATATCTATGGATTGAATGGGAATTGGCAGTTATGGGAACGCCAATTAAGGTTTATTCTTTGATTAAGATCTTGTTGTGTATAATTCATGTCTACCTAAAGCGTGTGTTTCAAGTGTTAAAGCGTGAGTTATTCGATGATATGAGTCTTATTCATGGGATGGTTGGGATAGTGATTAACCACACTTAGGATTTTAATTTATTTGTTTTGTTTATTTTTCATTTTACACCAATTTATATCCCAAATGTTATCCATGCCCTTTATTATTCTTTATCCAACCAAACCTTTGATTTATTGAGATTAGGGATTTGAGCAATCTTAAGTATCGTAGTCGTGGATTCGGCTATGTATTTATGATTTTGTTGCCCTTTTTGATATATTATTATTGGTGAAATTTGGACCTATCTTTAGCATATTCGAGTTAAGGATTTGAGCAATTGCAAGTATCGTGTTCGTGGATTCGATCATGTATTTGTGATTTTGTCGCCTTTTCTGGAATTTGAGATCGATAGTGAAAGAGAATAATTAACCCTTAAGCCTAAAAACCCTTTTTACCGCTTTAGACTTGTTATTCCTTAGCTTTAGTGGTGGAGATGTGTATACTTGCCAAGCTTATGATAGAATATTCGTCGCGACTGGACAGTTAAACGATTAGATTTGCTTTTATCAGATTATTTTATTTTACTTCTAATTCGTTAAGTGTTTAGTTGTGTGATTATGAAATAAACGAATACATGCTTAAATATAAAAATAAATCCTAACATCTTTTAGGATACATTTTCATAAGAGAAATTTTAAGGTTTACTTGGGGACAAGTAAAGTTCAAGTGGGGGGATATTTGATGAACTCAAATAAGTACATTTTATTACTATCATTTATCCTATTAATTTGACTTGTTTTACTATATTATGTATGAGGATTGATACTTAATCGTTTACTTTTGTAATTCTCAGGTAAAAACAAGCATTTGGTGAAACTTAGCAATTATGGACTAAAAACGGAGTAAAATGATCAAGATTGGAATTGGTTGTTGGAATGAAGAAAATAAAGACCACTGACTGACTTTGAAGAATGCGCCGCATGGATTTATCCCATGCGCCGCATATGAAACTTTGGTCAACGAAGAATAACCAACTTGTTCTGCTCCAGATGCGCCGCATCTCACTCATTACATACGGCGCATCTATATTAAGATATCACCAGATACGATCCAAGATACAAGAGGACATGCGCCACATCTAATCATGGAGTTACGCCGCATCTTATGGCGGTGTACGAATATTCCTGAATATTATAATCTTGGACCCCACGCGAAGTTAAGTACATGCGCCGCATCTACTCCTTAGATGCGCCGCATCTTCCCTCAGACAGAAACTATAAATACCCCAAGACCAGACGAATTTCGGGGACATTATATTAGATTCGAAGACCGAACAGGAGAAACCTAGGACGAATTCAGTCAAGGAGGCAGCACAAGACACACCCAAATCAAAGATACAAGAGCTGTAAGAAGGTGCTGCATATGTTTAATTCATTAAGTAGTTTTGTTTTATTGTGTTAGTAAACTTTAATTCATCAAGATTGGTGGCTTGTGTAATGTGACAACGGAAAGATTGCACTCCCTTAAAACTGCTTTCTCATTAATTAAAGTTTATATGTTGATGTCTTTGGTTACTACTTATTAGTGCATTGATAACCTCTGTGTTTATTAGTGGCTTGCGGGCATTTGACTGCGGGACATAATGTGGCTCCCACGGTTATTACTAAATTGATCACTTAGGAATAACTTTTAGACATAAGTAATCATTAAGGGTTTACTCGCCGATAAGATTAGGACCAACGAGAAAGGGTTAACTACATACACTTCATATAAAGCTATCAATAAAACAAGTGACAAACTACTTAATTATAAGGACAACCCTCTTATTGTCTCGAGTATTTATCTGTGTACGTGTGTGCTACTTGCTGATTCGTGCCTATTGGTTTATTTATTATTTAATTGCAAACAAATCGTGCCAGTCTCTCAGGCTGAAACCCCCTTGCGTTAGGATATTAAAATACTGATTAGAATAACTAGATAATACGTTCCACTCTTAGTGATCGACACTCTACTTACCATTATATTCATACTGACCGGGTACACTGCTCGTTAAGTGTGTGTGTTATTGATAAGTCGGCTAAATATAAATTTAAAACTTGAGTAGGCATTAAAACTGCTAAACCGCAACGACACATCGCACGCATCATTAATCATTATCCATGTGGGAGCTGTTAGTTTTTGTGTATAATGATATTAATATTTGTATGTCCGGTTTCGAACCCGAGACTCGGGATTGCACACAATACGTGAGAGTTCCAATGGTTTGAATAGATTAAATATATTTTATATTTATATTTATTCATTTCACTTAAACAAACACTTAACGATAGTTAGTACTTAACGGGGTTAGAGATAACGGCCGTTAAAGGACTAATTATGCAAAAAGGACCAAAGAAGAATCTAGAAACCCATGGTTGGGTTTGGGTCGGCCGAATGGCCTTATGGATGGGCTGGCCGGTTTTTGAGATGGAGTAGGGAGCAAGTTTGGTGCCCTAGGGATTACCTATAAATACAATTCACTTTGTATTTGATTTTCACCTAATCTTGAATCCCTAGCAAGCCAAATTTCTCTTCTTCTTCCCTCTAAGCTACACCACCGATCGACCTATTTTAATTCCACTAGGAATTATCGACTTCGGTCTTGCTTATTAAGTGTTTGGTTTGTTAGTGATCTTGAACCTAGCTTTCCATTGGAACGCTACTATCGCGTGTGTACAAGAACGAGTGACAAGCTTATTTTAGCTTGTGATTCTTGGTGTTTTTCCCTTGTTTGGTTCGATCCACATCACACCCAAATTAGGGTTCTTGTTGTTCTTGGTGATTACGCGATTAAGGTACGTATTTATTTAAGTTAATTAATTACATGTTCATTAGATCTTTCCGCTGCGTGCTTTGTGATGTTTTATGTATTTATGATTTATTATAGTTCACATATTACAACAGGTTTATCATGGTTTACGAACCAAATACCATGATCTTGTTCATACCATTCTGTTGGTAATCAAGCTATTATATGTTTATTTCTTGAAACATCGAGTTAAAACTTTTTTGTTTGCGTTAGTTTTGGTTTTTATTCCTTGGATCAGAAGTGTATTAAGGATAAACTTAATATTTCGCAATCAGGGACATAATCTTGTTATGTTAAGAAATGCTAATTCAATCGAACTTGAGACCTTCGAGTTGTTCATTCAAAATTTGACAAATGATGGGTTCTTAGGGCTTCAAGACAAGGGTTTGATTGTTACAAATGACGATATGAACGAAAAGTTGGTCAATATGGATTTTATCTCATACTCGGATTTAGAGAGGAAACATGCAAGCCTTAAACATAACTATGACTTTGCCATCACACATAAAGGCATAGAAGAACTGACCGATAAGGTCCTCAAAATCGACGGCATAATGGTTGTCTCATGACTTCTGAATCCTTTCAAAAGCCCTCAAACTACGAAATTGTCCTTGAAAAGCCTTATGAACCAAGACTTGATGCAACAATCATAGCCATGAGGAAAACAAGAATGGTTCGTGATGATAAGAAGAACGCTAGCAACACAATTCCACACAGACGCCTCATGTTTTCACAAAAGAAAGCCGAAGCTATTAAGAAACTTGAAAACGTCCTCCTAGAACCTCCTCAGGGAAATCCAAATCATACTCAAAGAAGCTTTTGTTAGAGTTATGGAAAAATATTAAATCGTGTATGACTAGAATCGAACCCGGGACCATGGGATTGCACACTTTACGTATGAATGATCAAAGAAATAATTAATATATATAATAGTTATATATTTTAATTATTTGGACACAAAATGATAACTAACGGACGTTAAGTAATTAGTGAAATTGACTAACGACCGTTAGTGAATAAAGGAAGGACCGTAGGTGCAAATAGGAGTCAAGAAGGATCTAGAATCCCTATGGATTTGGGTTGGCCGATTGGTGTAGGGAACTAGTTTCCTTATTCGAGTCAAACTTCTCCTCCAAGATTTGTAGCCTATAAATACAAACCCAAAGGTCATTAGTTTTGACTTTGTGCACTAACTATAACCCTAAAAGTTTGTTTCTATTCTTTCTTTGCCTAGAACCGATCGTACATCCCTCTTAGGGTGTCGATCCTTGCTTTTCTATTAAACAAAGTGTTTGGTTTAATTTGTGTTCATTCACTAGCATCAATCTTTGATCGGTTATAGTACGTGTGTACAAGACTTGGTAGTTTACTTACTTTAGTAAACACATCTTGGATTGTGAAACAAAAAGGTAAGGGGTTTCACGTTAATCCGGTTTGTTTGATCAAGAGAAGTGAAGAGAAGATTAGATCATTGTTTGGCTAGGATCAAAAGGTATGTAACCATTTATTATTCGGTAAACTTTATACGTGTTAAATATTCGATCTTGCTTCCGCTATACGTGCTTTGATGTGTTTATTATATTAATTGATTGTCAAGTTATTTAAATTATAACAGTGGCATCAAGAGCCGTTTAACATGTAACTGTATTACCGAAACGCATAAAAATCAAATCTTGATTTGGATTATACATGTTTAATCAATTTTTTAGGGTTATTAGAACAATAAAAAAATTGACCTAATTTTAGGGGGGGTTTGATCCTCTTTTTTTAATTAAAAAACTAGTTTTGTAACCCTAAATTAGGACATGTTGTGTTTATGTGTTTATTTGAATAAAGGGTTACGTTCCTGGATAATCCATAATTCTTCATGCAAGGAATTCATGGATTATGGTTTGTAATATGTGCTACATGATTTAGATAAATCTAAAATTAGGGAAGACCTGATTAATTACATTAATGAATCAGTTATGTGCTACGTGGTATATAATTATTAAAGCTTACGCGGCCAATTGTTGGTGTCTGTGGTCCATTGGGTACAATGCGCTCGAAATCCAATGGGAGTTTTAGTAATTATATACATTAAAATTCACATAGAGATTATTAATAGGATTTATCAAAAGGTTTGCATGTGGCTATATGATTTAATAGTTAAGATTATATGCGTTATTATATGGTTATTTATTTTTTGTTAAAGTACTTGACTTTTTTTGTTTAAATTATCATTGAATTGTAAGCAAAAGGAGGGTAATTTTTGGTATAAAAATAAATAGACCTAATAACTATGAAACCTTGATGTGGTGAATTATTTATTGCCAAGTCTTATGTGCCGACAGTGGTTCGCTTCGCACGGTAATTTGCTCCCATGCGAGACTAGCAATTTAATAATTTACAACATAATTTTTTAAGACTTAGAATCATAAACTTTTAATTGATTGATGAGTTTTGCACCAATAGTTGAACGGCGGACCTAGTTTGACAAACTATAAGGTGGGTATAAGGTTGGTTTCGCATTAAATTGTGGCCTTAAAGAGACTCCATTCTGTCTCTCCGCTTGCTTGTGCGTCAAATTAGACTTACCAAGTACCACTATTATTTTGTGCAAAATCATCTTAAGGGTGAATTGACCTCAATTCCACGCGCCACTTTTGTGGTAATTATCCGAATAACTTGAGTCTTTTGACTCATGCAGTAGTAGGATATAGTGGGCGATAATTGGAGGTAATTCTTTGATTGGTAAACCCAATAACTCAATTAAAACTTTGTTGATTTAACTCTTAGTGAATTGGTAATTAAAATGGTTTTGAAAATTTTGTGATACGAAGATGAGTGCATGCTTCTTCGTACATATTTTGATTGTCACATCAAAATAAATACCCTAAAATTTAATTCCATGCTATCTAATTATAAGAGACACTTGGAATTAATATCTAGCGTAAGTGAGACCTTGACATAGATATTAATGACAAGGTAAATTACATACTTTCATTGCTAGCAGATCAACTGATGTAGTGAAACTATGTTAATTTGCAAGTTTCTAAATTAGACGACTTAATTAAGTTGTAAGTGAGACCTTGAAACTTAAAGCATGAGATGGGAAGAAACATGCTTACATTGCAAAATTGTTTTTTTTTTTTTTTTTTTTTTTTTTGGAAAATGTAATTCCCATAATGATCTAGGAGTCGGAAATTGTTTTGCCGATTATTGTACGACAGATTACCATATTTTGTACTTTCACAGCTAGCAGATCAACTGATGTAGTGAAACTATGGAAATTTGGATCCTAGTTTTCAAGAAAATTAAATGGTTATATTTATATTTCCTGGGTAGTTTTCTTTTCTTGAAAAATTGTATTATCGAAGATACTAAAATTGAATTTTGTAAATTCTTTTAATGTATTAATGCAATGTTAAACCGTAAACGTGGAACATTCTTTATTGGTAAGTTGATCTACACCCGTAGGGGTTTGTGACTAGAGTCAACTTTACTAAAAGAATAAACCTAGTCTACTTTTCCTTGAGAAGAGTGAGACTTAATCCTATTCTTTCCATGAATGAGAAAGGTAAGATAGGAAAATTAGAATTGTCTAAATTCTAAATACATAACTCATAGAAAACTTTAATAGTTAAGATTATTGCACATTTTATGAGTTATTAAATTAGAAGCTAGACCAGTTACCGCTAAAATGGTAAAAGACAAACAAGTATATTTTATCTAGTTGGTTTTGTTTTGACTATTTATAGGTGCTACATACCATTGTGCGGATGGTAGACCTATTAAGGAAGAAATTGCATGCCCAATTTTTTTTCAAAGTTAATTGCATTGATGGATAGTCGGAAGTAGAATACATTCTTTTAATACCTAAGTAATTGTTACGTATGAGATTTCTTAAAGGTGTAGGAAGTAAATAGCATACTATTTGCTTTTACTGGTTATGAAACACTTATAATGTTGTCAAATCCAGTGGGAGCATTGTGTTGTAATTACTGAATTATAAATATTAATGTAATGATCTGTAATTCAGTGGGAGCTACAAGCTTTGTTATCTTGGTAGTAACCCAGATTATCTCTAGGTTGTCTTGAGATAATTACTTTCCAATGATAGACATTTGAGGTTTAAGGATTGTCACGTTCGTTTCCTTACTAGACAAGATAGCCCTATATCTACTAATATCTATGACACAATCATATTGATCACATTAAACAAACGCGTGATGTGTTGTTTATCTGATGCATAATGTTGTTTCATGCACAACTGGGAGAAATCTTAATTGTGTACAACGAACAACACATAAGAATGATTTAATGGATTCTCTTGACTGCAAGGTAAGAGACTAATGTTCTAATATGATTTATTCACATCTAATTAATAGAACATTGGAGTTAATATCTAGCGTAAATGATACCTTGACATAGATATTAATGACAAGGCAAATTACATACTTTCATTACTAGCAGATCAACTGATGTAATGAAACTATGTTAATTTGCAAGTTTCTAAATTAGATAATTATTAGAACAAGTGTCAATATGATAATAAGACTACTTCAAACTAAATATTTATGTATTATTGAAATGACATAAATAAATGAAGTAATCTAATACTAGTTCAAATTTGAATGTTTATGTATTCTTGGAATGTCATAAATATATGAAGTAATAAATTAACTTGAAATACTATTGAAACCAAATTGTGGTGTTCATGATTACTTTAGTTTTGCATATTTATATTTTATTGTAAAGATAAAAATATGAAGTCTTTTAATTGTTACAAGACTTATAATAAAGTAAGACGTTAACTTGTTATGTTTTTAATTAAAACATATACAAGAAAACATTGAGTTGATCAATTATTTATAACGTAAATTGGGATTATAACAGTTTATGTCTTATAGTTAAGACATGGACATGAAGTGACTTGGTCAAAAAATACTTATGTTATATAGCATGCAATGGGCTTGGAAATTCTATTATACCATTAAGCTGACTTAGTTGGTGAATAGATATGCCAAACAAAATATACTTATCTTACATTTATAAGATTGTCTTACAATATTAATCCTAATGAAATACATGATGTTTTTGGTACGTTCAGTTAGGAAAATCAAACTCTTGTTATATTGTTTGATTAAAGATAACTATATCTTATATTCTTCCGAAAGTTATCAAGGTTAGAATATTGAGTATGCATTGTATATACTCAATTAGACTCCAACCTAGAAGATTAATAAGACGCCATTTATTATGGAATGTGATGAATCACATTAAGTCTTAAAAATTAAAGTTCTGAATTTGTTAAACTGCTTTTGAGTAGGTTTTAACAAACTTAATGTAAGGAACTGTCAATTTGTATTTGTAAAGTCCCAAAAGAGAAAATTTTGTGTTGCTCTACTTGCTAAAGTATTTATAGATAGTCTATAAATTGCTAAAGGCAAGTGGGAGTTTTATCTTGAAAAGATAAAATTACAAAATACATGATCTTCTACTAATACACTAGTAAAGTCATGATGAGGATTAAACATGTTAATGTTAAACCTCAAGATGATGGAATTCTCATTTATAGATCCGCAAGGATATCTCAAATATTTGTATAATATGATGAGGATTATGAGTTACAGGATTATGGTAAACCTGTTGATAAATTTCAAATATTGAATTTGGCAAATCACACATACTATGAATGATTAGATGCAGACCAGAAAGATAACTAGTTTTGGAAACTTAGTTAATCTTGAACTCTATAGTTAGACTATAGAATGAAGCTGAGTTTCTTCAAAGGGAATTAAAATCCTAGTGATTTAAATCTTTGTGTAGAAATCATATGGACAAAATTTGTATACATATTAAATGTGTGAAAAGATTATCAACACACTTAAGCAATTAACTGTGATTGAAATTCTTTCTAGGCACATTAAATATATAAAGATTATGATTGTCATTCTTAGTTTCATTTATATGAAATTAACAATGGAATATCAAACTCTTTCTTGAGTAATTACTTGTGCGAGGACGATAAGTAATTGAAAGGAATATTTGAATTCAAATAATCTTTGGAAGTATACAAAGTGCAATCATTTATGAATAGATTAATACATGCATCTAGGAGATATACTTATGTTTAGTTATTAAATTCAAGTGTTGATTTATAATTAAAATAAGACAATCTCTTAATATTCCTAAAAGCTAGTGGGAGTGTTATATATTTATTTTCTTATTTCATATATGTTGTATAACATATAGGAAGTAACATTCCATAAGCATTAAATGTTAAGTCTTAGTTTGGAATGAAACTTCACTTGATGATTTAGAAAATAAACATACAACATTGGAATATATGTTTATTGTTATAAACATAAGCGGTAAAAATAATTGATTCTAATAGAACATGATATATTATTAGAAAGTCTAGATAGATACATATCTTTGAAAAGATATGACATGAATAAATCTAAGTTTGACGCAAGGATTTTTCATGTGCATCATGTTATTTGTTGTATCATGCTTGATAAAGGATGATTTGACAACGTTAATATCTAATTGAAAGTTCTTAGATAACTAAGTGTAATGTATTTGGTTGGATATAGAATTAACATCCTCCTCCTGGAATTGCTCCTAAATTCTAAATATGAACCATATAGCAAATTGTTGCATAATCGTGATAGCCTACAAATCTTAAAATATTTGAAGGTATCAAACATTACTAATGGATATTAAAGTTTACGGGATTTTAAAGAGCATATTATTGTTTGCATACAATGATGCTAATAAAATTGAGATGACACTCAATACTAGTCATGGTGGGAGTTCATCCTTGTTAATGGCCATGTGTACTAGTTATGCTTAACTGTAAGCATAGTTGCATTATACATTAAAGAATTAGAATACTTCAAACTATAAAAGGTTTGATAGTTTGATTGTCATAAATTCGTGAATTGAGGATGGCACACATACAAGAACTTCATCAATTGAATTCTTGAAATAAGTATTCTCAAAATTCCAATAGATCAAGATTAGTTGATTTATGCCTTGTCAACAAGTATGTTTGACATGACTTGAGGCATAATTCATTAATAAGAATTATCATGCATTGATCTATTTAGTATTTGGATAAGGGATGTTAAGCAATTATTATTTACAATGAATTAAAGTACTTGGTACGTTTGTTTTCATTAATAATAAATTGTATCCTATATTTGCATGTTTAAATCCGTGAATAACTTATGTTATTCTAAATTGTCCGTTGTCACTTAATGATATGGGAATACCATTAAATTAAGACAAATATGAGTATTGGTAGAGTATACTTGAAAGTATATTGATGCGTTGACATACCAATTTCACATGATATTCAAATTGTTTGATTATAGGACTTATCCCGACTTCATGAGTTTACTTTATGGATCTTGTCATTAAGTAAATCATGTGTATATAGTTATCCTCAGACTTGAGATGCCAGATAACTGTCATGCATGTAGTGCATTTCTGTGATTCAATTTAACGCTATACGTAACTGGTAGCTATAAGGATTGTTTTCAGGAGTGTTACAAAGTGCATGAGTTATGCTCGTAGTCAAGATAAAATTTGTTCCTTCAAATTGTTTGAAGTTTAATACTGTTGGGCCCCTCGTAGGGTTGCTAAGATGTTTGTGTGCGCACGCCCAAGATCTCCACTGAATATGTTCAGAAGATTTGGTAATCTTGCTCAATCGAATACAACGAGAAACAGAATTATTAATAAAGAATGACTTAGATCCATATATTTATTAATGTAGTATTAGAAACAAAGGGATAAGTATGATGATGATTAATCATCAAGTGGTTTTTACTCGAGTTGTACTAGGGGCATTGGCGTGTTGCTAGACGCTAACCAATGTCAATTACACTTTTAATAGATTTCTAAGTGGGAGCTGTTAGAGTTATGAAAAAATATTAAATCGTGTATGACTAGAATCGAACCCGGGACCATGGGATTGCACACTTTACGTATGAATGATCAAAGAAATAATTAATATATATAATAGTTATATATTTTAATTATTTGGACACAAAATGATAACTAACGGACGTTAAGTAATTAACGAAATTGACTAATGACTATTAGTGAATAAAGGAAGGACCGTAGGTGCAAATAGGAGTCAAGAAGGATCTAGAATCCCTATGGATTTGGGTTGGCCGATTGGTGTAGGGAACTAGTTTCCTTATTCGAGTCAAACTTCTCCTCCAAGATTTGTAGCCTATAAATACAAACCCAAGGGTCATTAGTTTTGACTTTGTGCACTAACTATAACCCTAAAAGTTTGTTTCTCTTCTTTCTTTGCCTAGAACCGATCGTACATCCCTTTTAGGGTGTCTATCATTGCTTTTCTATTAAACAAAGTGTTTGGTTTAATTTGTGTTCATTCACTAGTATCAATCTTTGATCGGTTAGAGTACGTGTGTACAAGACTTGGTAGTTTACTTACTTTAGTAAACACATCTTGGATTGTGAAACAAAAAGGTAAGGGGTTTCACGTTAATCCGGTTTGTTTGATCAAGAGAAGTGAAGAGAAGATTAGATCCTTGTTTGGATAGGATCAAAAGGTATGTAACCATTTATTATTCGGTAAAATTTATACGTGTTAAATATTCGATCTTGCTTCCACTATACGTGCTTTGATGTGTTTATTTATTTAATTGATTGTCAAGTTATTTAAATTATAACAGCTTCGCTATCTTCCTGACTTAATGGAAGATTCCCTTGAAGACTACCCACGATTAGTGTTCATAGATGTCAATGGAGATGCAGGTTGGTTCACCAAGAACTACCCGACAAGAAACAAAGTGTTAGGAATATAAAGTTTACAAGTTGTAGGTCACGTATATATCTCAAACACACACTCGATGTAACAAATAAGAACACGTACTACTACACTAGATTAAGCTACGTATAAAGATAAATAAGCTAATAAGCTAACTAGAGAAGAGAAGAAGAAGAGAATAAGAAGAATGGAAGGCTTTCACTTAATCCAATTACACACGAGCAGAGCTTTCGCACATACATGAAAAACCAACAATAAATGAGGAGCCCTTGCCTTCTATTTATAGGCAAATACTTAGGGCATCCCATGTGCTAATCTTTCTAGAAGAAATTAACAAAGGTGGCCGGCCCATGGGCTACTAATGGACCGGTCACTTAATACAAACAATATAACCCTTAACGTGCAACATTTTTCCTAAATGAACAAGACTTGTAAATATTTAAAACATGTTCCTAACAATCTCCCCCTAAGTCTTGATCATCAATGTTGCTCGACGTCTTCTTTGCTTCTTAGGCTTCTGACGTCTTTATAATCTTTGTTTCTTTGTTCTTGTATAATGATGATATGATGTTGTCTCGATCTGCCAATCTCTAATGTCTTCTCGTCTTCTCCATCATGCTCATATGTCTTTGACTTGTTTTTGTATCATATATTGAACTTTTGATGTTACTGAGTCTTTGTGAAAACATTACTTCAAGATATGAACATGATGGAGTCTTGATGGTCGAACTCCAGCTCCTCAGCAGCAGCAGCAGCAACAGCAGCATCAGCACGAACCAACCGGTACTTACAGGCTCAGACTTGAGATCATCAACAGCATAGTGTGAAGACTTTCTCAAATCCTAACCCAGACCGTTCTGAACCGGATTCCCCCAAAAGGGATTACACGGACACACCGAAGTGCACCCACGATTCAGTGAGTCGCTGGAGATCACCCCACGACTGTAGACCGTTTGGAGCAAACACTAAGCGTAACCCACAAGGAGTTACCGAAGTGACCTGCTGACAGAGTTGTTTGATGTTGCTCTGGCAGGATTTCCATTCAATCATTGATAATCACAGTTGTGACTTCTCTCATGAATGTTCTCAGCAGATTGCTAAGATCTGCGAAGGACACTTTCTTAATTTTACATCTGCTGCCCATGATTTAGAACAACAGAGTAATACTAAGTGTTCCTAAGAGATCTTTTATGAATCTCATGGCTCTAGACTCAATTAGTGCACATTTGTTTGGTCATCGGAGGCGTGGAGCAGATTGCCTCCTTTTCAATATCAACACTCTCGTAATGAGAGGTCGATAGATTATGAAAGGTTCTCCGTGTGAATGAAACAAATGTCTTTTGAGAGACACTTGAGTGGCTTAGAAGGTTTATTAGTGCGTCACTGGGTCCATGACGTCTTTAGTCTTCAATACTGGTGATGCTCATCAACCAGTAGATTATGAATTGAACCCGGTGTCTGCCCTAAGGTTGAACAAATGGAGGGCTATTTCTTTTCACCCTTTTCTTTGCTTTTCTTTTTAATTCTTCAACCCCTTCTTTCTCCGTTCATTCATTTTCTCCTCTTTTTTTTTTTTTTTTTTTTTTTTTTTTTTTTTTAATTTTATTTTATATCATACCTAGGACTTTCTAGTTCTAAACTATTGGTATTGTCCTCGGGTAGATCCCTCCGGCTCTGGCGGATCATAGGACGGTTTTCCTTAACCTTAGTCACCTTATAACTCCATGACTATCCTAATGATGCTATAAAACCAAAACCATTGAAAATCTCTCAAAGTGTCGATAATTTGTAAAGACATTTTGTTGACACCTTGAGAGTTTGATGATTTTCAGAAAGACTCCCCCTTAACATGTGCGCATAAGTAATAAATTTGAAATTTGCACATGCCGGAAAGAGTTGGCACTTTTGAATTGATTGACTTTCAATGAACCTGATCGTCGCGAGACACGCTTACATCACCAGTTAAACTGGCTTGAAATTATTACCCGTCCAGATCAGATTCAAAGATTATCGCTCGAAATTGGTACATTCTACTCAGACACGTCCTTTGCGAGACACGCTTACATCACCAGTTAAACTGGCTTGAAATTATTACCCGTCCGGGACATGTCCTTTCGACTACTGACTTTCCTATTCGTCAATTCAAGAGTCAATTCTGAGTTTGAGCACGCGAGATTCCAGCAATGAGACATCATATTTTAATCATCTTTTTACTTCTCCCCCTCAAAAATAGCATACTCATGATGTTTTTGGAAAAACGTTTATGATTAAAATATGCTGTTTTTGAGTTTTAGGGAAGAATTTCAAGAACATTTATAATTCTTTGAACAAAGATTATATTTTTCAGATACTCCCCCTTATCAAGGGAATATTTGTCCTTATGAGCAGAATGTTGGAAAAAACTTTAGAAAACATTCTGGTTTTAATTATGCTCATAAGTAAGAAGCTTTTGCTCCTTTTTCAGGATTGAGGCACTGAAGCGTACCTCAGGGTCCTTTCTTTGAGGTCTGGGTTGTACACTGTTATGTGTGCACAAGCCGTAAAGCATATGCCAATTATGGAAAGAATAATGATATTATGATATATAAGAATTGATTCTTACATCAACCGCCTTTGCCAAAAGTTGTGAACACTGGGTCAGTCCGCTGAAATAGTCTGATAGCGAATGGTGGACGACCCCCAACATAGCTTTCTAGCCTCCTCATCTGATCCCGATGGTATAACCGTTCTTCAATCTTCCGAATAAATTCCTTGACTTGTCGCAGCTCCTTCGAATTCCATCTTCTTGATTTTCCCAACGCCGAATCTCGAACTCTATTAGCTAACCCATCACGTACACTCTTTAAGGTATCGTCACAGAACTTATGAATTTCATTGAATGCCATGAAACGGTGGAAATCTGTTGTGCTTCTGTAAACGAACCCAAAGACTGGACTATGTAGCATGGTGTACTGAGGGTCCTTTTTGCTGTTGAGAAGGAATTGTGGTTCAACAAGGTTAAGCTGAGTCTGATAACTTTCAACA
This sequence comes from Artemisia tridentata subsp. tridentata, assembly GCA_021014915.2. Taxonomy (NCBI): domain Eukaryota; kingdom Viridiplantae; phylum Streptophyta; class Magnoliopsida; order Asterales; family Asteraceae; genus Artemisia; species Artemisia tridentata. The sequence goes on along the minus strand of CP139509.1, from coordinate 520,665,357 downwards.
CCAAGCTGGAGATCTTCTACACGTTCTTTGATGATGGTTCTCCTGATGTAATGACAGAGGGAAGTACTGAGTGCATATCGAAGCTCGTTAGTCAGATGCTGCAGTTTGCCTTGGACCTTCATCAGATACATGTCTTCGATATCATTCAGATTCAAATCAGGAAAATCAGCCTCAGAGAATGTGTAGAGATTGTTGTCGATTCTTTTTACTGTGATCTCTTCGAGAAATATATAATCGCATCTTCTGGATCCGCTCACATTGATGACGGCCATTATTCTGAGATCACTGTAAACTGGTTCTCGTGATTTCTGGAGAGCAAGTTTGTACTTGTACCAGCTTTGTCGTTTAGAGTACCAGTGATGAATCCCCAACTCTGCATCACGATCATATTTGACGAGCTTTTTAACAAACAGATGTCTGTTAATAGCTGCCTCTTCAATAGCTGACTGTGTGTAATGAGCAGCTGGTGTGAAAGTGATTGACGTAGCATACTTTGTCGTCCCTTGTGCTCCATTCTTTAGAAGTTCCAGATCGTTGTTGAAGAAAAGTTGGAAGGGAATTTCTGAGTGATGAAATCTTCGTATCACGGAAAGCGGCTTAGTCCAATCAGTGATGAACGGTTGATTCTTGCCTACTCTCCTGACTACGTCTGGATTAGCCCAGTCGAAGTCACTTGACATTGCGCGTGCAATGTTTTCAAGATGATATTCAAGTTCTGCTGCGCTGTTGGATTTATCTTTCAGAAGAATGAATGCATCGTTCTTGATCCGACGAAGTTCCCTTTTGGTCATCTTCTTAAAGTTAAGACTTCTTTTGATCTCTTGGGTAACAGCAAACGTGCTGTCTTCAACTCGGGACGCTTCGTCAGTCTGAACTTGAGCACTTGCTAGATGATCAAACCATTCATTCCCTAGCTCATCCTTATCATTATCCAGCCATGTGACAACAGCTGGTTCATTAGATGACTTTTTGCTGTGTGAAGGCTTGGATTTGGAGGACTTTGGTTTTGATGGTGATGGTGGTGAATGAGGTTGATCGTCTTGTGGCTGTGATGCGTGCGATGTGTCGTTACGGTTTAGCAGTATTAATGCCTACTCAAGTTTTAAATTTATATTTAGCCGACTTATCAATAACACACACACTTAACGAGCAGTGTACCCGGTCAGTATGAATATAATGGTAAGTAGAGTGTCGATCACTAAGAGTGAAACGTATTATCTAGTTATTCTAATCAGTATTTTAATATATTAAGTTAGCTATACAACCTAATCTAACGCAAGGGGGTTCAGCCTGAGAGACTGGCACGATTTGGTTGCAATTAAATAATAAACTAAACCAATAGGCACGAATCAGCGAATAGCACACTCGTACACAGATAAATACTTGAGACAATAAGAAGATCTGTCCTGATGATTAAGTAGATTGTCACTTGTTTTATTGATAGTTTTATATGAAGTGTATGTAGTTAATCCTTTCTCGTTGGTTCTATTCTTATCGGCGAGTAAACCCTTAATGATTACTTATGTCTAAAAGTTATTCCTAAGTGATCAATTTAGTAACAACCGTGGGAGCCACATTATTTTCCGCAGTCAAATGCGCAGGCCACTAATAAACACAGAGGTTATCAATGCACTAATAAGTAGTAACCAAAGACATCAACATATAAACTTTAATTGATGGGAAAGCAGTTTTAAGGGAGTGCAATCTTTCCATTGTCACATTACACAAGCCATCAATCCTGATGAATTAAAGTTTACTAACACAATAAAACAAAACTACTTAATGAATTAAACACATGCAGCACCTTCTTACAGCTCTTGTATCTTCGTTCGGGTGCGTCTTGTGCTGCCTATTCATCTGAATTCGTCCTAGGTTTCTGGTCTTCGTACCTCGTATATAATATTATGCTCTTCGAAATTCTTCTGGTCTTGGGGTATTTATAGTTTCCGTCTGAGGGTAAGATGCGGCGCATCTAGTAAGTAGATGCGGCGCATTGACTTAACTTCGCGTGGGGTCCAAGATTAATATATTCAGGAATATTAGTACACCGCCAGAAGATGCGGCGTGACTCCATAAATAGATGCGGCGCATGTCCTCTTGTATCTTGGATCGTATCTGGTGAAATCTTGATAGTGATGCGTCGTATGTAATAAGTGAGATGCGGCGCATCTGGAGCAGATTCGTCTTGATCTTGTACATTTCAGTAGACTCTTAACTTCTTGCATGTTTTGCTCCATAATTAGTCCAAAATCGCCAAGTTTCACCAAATGCTTGTTTTTACCTGAGAATTACAAAAGTAAACGATTAAGTATCAATCCTCATACATAACATAATAAAACAAGTCAAATTAATAGGATAAATGATAGTAATAAAATGTACTTATTTGAGTTCATCAAATATCCCCCCACTTGAACTTTACTTGTCCCCAAGTAAACCTTAGAATTAATCTTATGAAAATGTATCCTAAAAGATATTAGGATTTATTTTTATATTTAAGCATGTATTCATTTTTGTCATAATCACACAACTAAACACTTAACGAATTAGAAGTAAAATAAAATATTCTGATAAAAGCAAATCTAATCGTTTAACTGTCCAGTCGTGACGAATATTCTATCATAAGCTTGGCAAGTATACACATCTCCCCCACTAAAGCCAAGGAATAACAAGTCTAAAGCGGTAAAAAGGGTTTTGAGGTTTAAGGGTTAATCATTCTTAATCTCTATCGATCTCAAATTCCAGAAAAGGCGACAAAATCACAAATACATGATCGAATCCACGAACACGATACTTGCAATTGCTCAAATCCTTAACTCGAATAGGCTAAAGATAGGTCCAAACTTCACCAATAATAATATATTAAAAAGGTCGACAAAATCATAAATACATAACCGAATCCATGACTACGATACTTAAGATTGCTCAAATCCCTAATCTCAATAAATCAAAGGTTTGGTTGGATAAAGAATAATACAGGGTATGGATAATATTTGGGATATAAATTGGTGTAAAATGAAAAATAAACAAAACAGATAAATTAAAATCCTAAGTGTGGTTAATCACTATCCCAACCATCCCATGAATAAGACTCATATCATATAATAACTCACGCTTTAACACTTGAAACACACGCTTTAGGTAGACACGAATTATACTCAACAAGATCTTAATCAAAGAATAAACCTTAGTTAGTGTTCCCATAACTGCCAACTCCCATTCAATCCATAGATATAGTATACAACAAATAGTGGTGATATTGACCACTTAATACAAAACTTTACATAAGTTGGTTAAATCAAACATCCAACTTTTCTTTTTTTCTTTTTCTTTTCTATTTTTTCGATTTTTTTTTTTTTTTTTTTTTTTTTTTTTTTTAACATAAACATAGATGTGTAAAATTTCACCACATCACTATAATGATAATTCTGGATAATTTTTCCATATTTTTCATAACTTCAGAAATAACGGTAATAGTGAAAGTAGCAAACACACGAAAAATAAACTCAAAGGTATACAATATTTACTTTCACTCCAATTGCATTGTGCAATTTCCCGACCTAACCATAGATAATGAATTACGCACGCGAACACAGGTAATGTAAGGAAACACACTTTGTCTAAAGCAATTAACCAACCACGGATTTTAATCTACAGGGTAGGCTAAGGTGTAAGGGTGTAACGAAACATTTTAACAAAGGTGTAAGAAACGAAAGGAATGGCTCTGAGTGTTTTTCTAGGGGTATCTTACTCTAAAAGTGAGAGTAACAAAAGGGTTTATACGGGGGTTAACTAACCAGTGTAGTTAGTTAATAACACATAACATATAAAGGCTTTTTGTGGTGTAATCCTAGAAATTTACCAATTTAGACAAGTCATTCCAATTATATAAATAATACTTATTATGGTGGTCTCGAATAGTATACAAGCCAAGTTCTAAAGTTTACAAGTCACCGGCACACTCATAGATTTGTGAATTTTGAAAAATCACAATTTTTGAAAATAACGTCATGTGTGCAGCTATGCAACTTAGACTTTAAACAAAAAAATGCTAAAAAAATTTTAATTTTGATATATTAAGCACATTTTAAGCATATTTTGAAAAGTTTAGGACAAGTAAGTGTTAAGTGTTCTAATTCTCCAATACCCCCACTTAAGTTAAACAACGTCCTCGTTGTTTGTATAAAAGGTTAAAAACTGGAAAATAAAAGAATTAGAACAGAAAAACTCCCCTGAGATTTGCTCGGTATGATCCTCCATTAGTATAAGAGCAAAAATGATCTTTCTTGGGGATGAGAACGTTTAAGCTTCATATTAGATGTATCCACAGGAAATGCAGGAATCTATAATACCACCAAGACTTTAAAACACACCTAAGTTAAGAAAGGTTCAAACTTGCATAATACATTAGTAGTTAGTTAAAATAAAACATAAAAATTAAAAATGAAAATCGTCAGGTCAGTCGATGCGCCGTATCTTATGGAAGAAGATACGCCGTATCGAGCCTGGAATAAATACGGATCAGAATAGAAGATGTGCCGCATCCTTAACCAGGGATGCGCCGCATTGAAATAAACTGATAAAAAGGTTTAAAGTCGAAAAGTAAAAAATGCAGAAAAATAAAGTAAGATATGACCATTGCAAGAGATGCGTCGCATCTCAGAATTGAGATACGCCGTATCCTCTGCGGCCTGACTGAATCGACACAAAAATAGAATAATAAAAATTTCTCCGGGTTGTCTCCCGGTCAGCACTTGTCTTTATTCCAGAGTCTTCAAGTTAGACTCACGTTCAGTTCTTCATTTAGTTCTTGTCACGGTCCATCCTTCTTCCTTCATCCGAAAGATGTTCCCGTATAGCATTGCAACGTTTTCTTCCGTTCGACTTAATCTAGTATAACTCTTGGTCTTCGTCGCAACATACTCTTCATCTGGTCCCAAAGAATATTTGATGATTTTAAATTTTTCAGAAATAATCATGGGTGGCTCATTATAAGGGATCCCAAGTAGTTGACATTTTCTTTTGGTGAATTCTTCCTCGTCTTTATCAACGAACTTAAAATAAGGATCCTTAATCAAATAGTCATCTAGTTCATCAATTAATGACTTATTGTTATCATCATCTTGAATTGCCTCCCACTCTCTTTCCAATTCCCATTGTAGCCGTCGACTAAGCTTCGTGTAATCATCAAATTGTTCATGCACCCATTCCCAGAAAGTAGTATTCGATGTTCCTTTAAGTCCCTTCAAGTATTCAATTCTACCCTTTTCTTGCAAAGCCTCCTCTTTTTGTGGGCAGTCTTCTACATTATCATACCACTCATAGTCCTCAAAGGTTACATCTTTTCCAACCCGTTTCATCCCAATTATACTTCCCCCATTACAGGTTCCGTCACTCTTATAATCACAGGTCGGCCAAACACTACTCCCATCCTTGAAAATGAAGGGTGTACAGGTGTGATTAATGTGCTCAAATTCCCATGGTTTATCCCAAACCCATGGTATTTGGTCATTCCATTCGTAGTACCAGGTGTTTTTGAAATCATCATAAGTCTTGAACCCTGGTAGATCTCCAGTTAGCACATCATCGTCGACTCGAAGAAGGTAGTTAAATTCCTTGAACTGCTTGTACAAGGGTGTCTCATAATCGAACACATCAATGTCTATTCTGAATAATTCTTCAATGCCCTCATTGACTGTTGCATCATGAAGTGACGACCCATAGTCGCTCTCTACTTCTTCGTCTTCACCTCTCATCCAATATACCCATAACGCATCTTTAGTAGCCCGATCCATACTCTTATGGTTATTGAACTTACTAGCCAACCACTCTGAAAAATCAACATTGTTAGGATCATGGTCAACGTCAAAGCAAGCTTTTCCAATCATTTTCCTCCTTATCTCCATGAACTCGTTAAATTGCTCCCTAAAACTCCGTGTCAACCATGAAGTCATAATCCGCTTGACTTCATTCGCAGGGGCAAATTTCGGACTACCATATTTAAGTTCAAGCCAATCATTGAGGGAGAGGTCCATCAATCTTACCAACCTGCCATGAAATAGTAACTCCGCCACAGCATAAATTTTTTCATCGTCCAGATAGTTCTCATTTAATCCCCAGTACTGTTCGGAATAAGGCATGTAAGAGATTTGGGTATTGCCTCCACCACAGCTTTTGTTGCTTGAGTCCATGTATGCAAGATAGAATTTCCCATCATCTTCTTCGATAGTAGTCCAAGTCAATCCTTTGGATTCAATGATAGGCCATAAGAGCAACAATTCATCTCCAGTGTACCTCACAAATACATCATAAGAGAATACCCCTTTGTCAATGTTGCATAAACGCATGAATTCCTTAAAAGCAGCTTCAAGAGGGGTCTCCCAAGAGAATAAATCCGTATCAATCTCGAGTACATTGAAGTTGACATTATCATAAACTTCCATGGATGAGTTCGAAAGCAAGAGCTCCATAGCAAGATATCCGTTCTTCGACATACCTTCCATAGCAAAATCTGTCATCACAAGTAAAATCATCAGTAGGATTTGTTCGCTATAAAAGAAATTAATGAATTCAGAAACGGATATAAGAATACAAATAGCTGATATCTGCAGACGATGCGCCGTATCCAAAAAGTTGGATACGCCGTATCTTATAATCGTTAAAATTAAATCAGACTTTATTCAGAAAATAGATACGCCGCTTATAAATTAGAATGCGCCGTATCAATTTTAATCATCAAAAATCGATATTCTTATTAAAATTAAATGCGTCGTATTAACAAAAGTTAATGCGCCGTATTTTCGTTACTTTTCAAAATATAAGATTTTTGATTCAGAAGATGCGCCGTATCGATAAAATCGATACGCCGTATCTGTTTAATAATTCGAAAACTGTTTTTAATTAAAATAATAGATACGCCGTATCTGCTAAGGCAGATGCGTCGTATCGCGTTAACGTTTAGAAATTTTTTTTATCAAAAACAGATACGCCGTATCTTGGGGAAAAGATGCGTCGTATCGAATTAATTAAACGCGTTGTATTTTATAAAAATTAAACGCAATACGCCGTATCTGAGAAATCAGATGCGCCGTATCGTTTAAATAAGCTCAGTACAACGATAGCAGAACACAAAAAATACGAAAAATAAAAACAAATAAAAAACACAAACGAAAACAAACAAAAAGAAAACAAATAACACACAAAAACAGAAAATATGCAAAATAATACAATGAATGCAAATTAACTAATACACAAAACAGTTAGCAATTAGATAAAAAATAAAATTAAAAACCTAATTAAAATACTAATCTAATTAACAGATAATAACAATTCACTCCCCGGCAGCGGCGCCAAAAACTTGATGCGTGCGATGTGTCGTTGCGGTTTAGCAGTATTAATGCCTACTCAAGTTTTAAATTTATATTTAGCCGACTTATCAATAACACACACACTTAACGAGCAGTGTACCTGGTCAGTATGAATATAATGGTAAGTAGAGTGTCGATCACTAAGAGTGGAACGTATTATCTAGTTATTCTAATCAGTATTTTAATATATTAAGTTAGCTATACAACCTAATCTAACGCAAAGGGGTTCAGCCTGAGAGACTGGCACGATTTGGTTGCAATTAAATAATAAACTAAACCAATAGGCACGAATCAGCGAATAGCACACTCGTACACAGATAAATACTTGAGACAATAAGAAGATCTGTCCTGATGATTAAGTAGATTGTCACATGTTTTATTGATAGTTTTATATGAAGTGTATGTAGTTAATCCTTTCTCGTTGGTTCTATTCTTATCGGCGAGTAAACCCTTAATTATTACTTATGTCTAAAAGTTATTCCTAAGTGATCAATTTAGTAACAACCGTGGGAGCCACATTATTTTCCGCAGTCAAATGCGCAGGCCACTAATAAACACAGAGGTTATCAATGCACTAATAAGTAGTAACCAAAAACATCAACATATAAACTTTAATTAATGGGAAAGCAGTTTTAAGGGAGTGCAATCTTTCCGTTGTCACATTACACAAGCCATCAATCCTGATGAATTAAAGTTTACTAACAAAATAAAACAAAACTACTTAATGAATTAAACACATGCAGCACCTTCTTACAGCTCTTGTATCTTCGTTCGGTGTGTCTTGTGCTGCCTATTCATCTGAATTCGTCCTAGGTTTCTGGTCTTCGTACCTCGTATATAATATTATGCTCTTCGAAATTCGTCTGGTCTTGGGGTATTTATAGTTTCCGTCTGAGGGTAAGATGCGGCGCATCTAGTAAGTAGATGCGGCGCATTGACTTAACTTCGCGTGGGGTCCAAGATTAATATATTCAGGAATATTCGTACACCGCCAAAAGATGCGGCGTAACTCCATAAATAGATGCGGCGCATGTCCTCTTGTATCTTGGATCGTATCTGGTGAAATCTTGATAGTGATGCGCCGTATGTAATAAGTGAGATGCGGCGCATCTGGAGCAGATTCGTCTTGATCTTGTACATTTCAGTAGACTCTTAACTTCTTGCATGTTTTGCTCCATAATTAGTCCAAAATCGCCAAGTTTCACCAAATGCTTGTTTTTACCTGAGAATTACAAAAGTAAACGATTAAGTATCAATCCTCATACATAACATAATAAAACAAGTCAAATTAATAGGATAAATGATAGTAATAAAATGTACTTATTTGAGTTCATCAGGCTGAAATTCTACGTCGTCAGCCGTAAAATGCTCATAGTGATGGTCGGTTTCAGTAGGACCAGAGGATTGATGTTTTGGAGGTAGAGTTGATGTTGTATGTCCAGTTGGCTCCTGAATATGTATCCCTGACCCGCCTTTATGTTTCTTATGTTCGGGTTTAGGGTCCTGATCTTCCTCATCATCCTCTCAAATACGTTTTCCTTTGTCAGCAGTTTCCTTGCACGATTTCTTCTCAATGTGTGCTTGAAGAGCCGCGATCAAGTTGATTTATTCTTGAGAAGGAGAGGTGATTTCAAAGAGTCTGTCGAGAAGCACAAGCTCGATATATTCAGTGGTGAGATCTGGAAGTGGTTTGGTTTGGGAAGAAGAAGAAACGGCTTCTTTGATTTTTTCGTCAAGTTGTGAATCAATATGTTCATTTATGTTTTGTTGAAGATCAGGAAGAAATTGCTTAACAAATTTCCTTGTCTTGCGTGTCATATGATCTTTGATATTAAAACCAAGGAATTCATCTATCTTCTTCTTACTTTCCTGCATCTCCTCCATTTGCTGAGACAAATTCTTGACTAAACTTTCCATTTCAGCCAATTTTGTTGTTGCTTGTTTGTCTCGTTGTGCTTGTGCTCTCTTTACTGCCTGTTTAAGTTTCTTTGCTGCAGGAGACACAACTTCAACTTTTGTAACATGGACGATTCTTCTTTTGCTCTTTCCTTTGTAGGCCTTATGAATATTCTCAGAAATAGTTGCTTTTGATTTTGGTGATGAAGATCTCGAAGATGATGGAGTGAGTGAAGGGATTGGTTCATCAGATTTAGTATTTGATTCCTTTTGAGGTGAGGGTGGAGGTGTTGGATTCTTAGGCGGTGACCCAGGAGGTGTCTTGGGTGAAGAAACAGACGAGGGCTGAACTGGTGGTTGTTCTTGCTGCTGTTGTGGGTTATGAACGACCATAGTCAGTGCAGATTTGGCTGTGTCCTTTGGAGGGGAAGGAGGAGGTGTTGGAGTGTGACAACGAATGTAGCTATCTGCTTCCAGGTTAGCTTGAGCATCCTCCTTACGTTTACTTTCTTCCTCTTGTCTTGCCTGTTCCTCAAGATCCTTGGCTGCTTTAATTGCTTTATCTCCCAGAATGTCTTTTTCTTCTTCTATGTTCCAATCGACTGTATCATCGTTGCGTGGTTGTTCCTCGGGATTGTCGTCAAACATAGAATCAGAGATATCCTTGTCAGATAAAACAATATTGCTATCCTGATCTTTTTCCTTCTCCTCCTGAGTTGGTGCTCCCAAGTCGGGTTGATTAACCGAACCTGTTTGCTGAGAAGAGACCGATTCAGCCTTATCGAGTTGATTAATCGTATCAGGCTGAACCTTGGTGGATGCAGCTCCAGATCCTCCGGGTTGATTAACCGGATCATCTTGGGTCAAAGCTGCTTCATGAACAGTTTGGGATCCTCCAACTCCATGTGTTCTCTCATACTCCATCTGTTGTTCCAATACTTTTCTTGCCCTACGCTCTTCATCTTCTTTTAGTGATTTGAGACTCTGCTTTTGTGCATTTTCATGAGAAATCTTATTATGAAGTTCAGCCTCTTCAACAGTCATAAAGACATGTTCTTCTTCGGATTCAGATGATTCAGATTCAGATTCAGTATCTTCATCGATGATTCTATTCGGTTCAGGTTTTGGTTGGGGTTTACTGGGTACTCTTCTCTTGATGAACGTGGTTCTGGGATGTTTTTGCTTTGGTTCAGAGACACTTGATGCACTACCCGTCTTAGTCTTACTTCGAGAATGAGTCTTTGAAGATCCTGATTCTTCAACCAACTTAGCAAGACCCACACGACGTTCACGGAATGCCTTGTCGTAATCATGATAAGCTTTAGTTTCTTTTACCTCATCAGGCATCAGAAATTCTGGCAACCGTGCACCTTGTTTGCGCGTGCTTTCTTTTGGGAAGTAGACTTTGCTTAATGTTTTATCCATGCTGTACTCATGAACCTCTTGATCAGTAGGTCGCTTATCGAGGTCTTCATGAAGATCAAGTAGATAGCTAATAAGAACTTTGGTGTATCGTACAAATGGAATTTTCTTGGATGTTTTTCGCATTAAGTACATTATGTCTTCCCAAATGAGAGCAGCAAAGTCAATTGGTTCCTGGTTTAGAAATCCCCACAAGACTTGAAGATGAGAAAGTCTTGGATGCTCAAACCCACTATCTCTTCCAGTTATGGAATGGGTTATGATGAAGAAGATAGTCCTCCAGGGTTGAGGAATGTATCTAGCATTGACTTTGGAGATTGTGGTTAATGGTGTATCAGGTTGAACATCATAACCAATGTCTTCCAGGAATTGCATGACCTCAGACTCTGAAGGTGTCGGGTGGTATTGGTTAGAAGGTTCAGGTGCTTCTGGAAGTTTTAAGGCTTTACGGAGTGTAGCAGGTGTAACTCTGATTTTCTTACGATCCAGTGTACAAGTGAAATACTTGTCATCATTGCTTCTAGTGAAGGTATCCCAGAATTGATGAATGTATAGCTCTGGAATTGTGTCTGAGCTATCAAGAAGATCCCTGCATTTATGAGCTTTGAGAATCTCTACTGCAATCTGGCAACTTGAGTCAGAGCACTTGATCTTGTCCAGTTCTACACGTGAATTGTTCTTCCCAATTTCCAGAGTATACCCGCGAGGAAAGACTTCATCTTTGGTGAGAGCAGGAAGAGGTTGTTGTTGTGAAGTTGCCATTGATGTGTTTCTGAATCAACAATCATATACAAATATACCGAATGCATGTTTGTTAGAAAAATTGTTAGCTTTTGAAAGCAATACATAGCATCCTATTGTATTTATGATTGGTTGTTACATGCTTGGTCAAAGAATTTATCAAGAGTTAGCCAAATTCTATAAAATTTGATTAATTTTAATAAGTATAAAAAGATATACCTAAGGAAATTAATCAAAATTCTATATCAGATCACAACTGCGATAATTATGTCAACTGCGATAATTAATGACAACTGCGATAATTATGACAATTGCGATAATTATTCAATCAAGATAAATATCCTAATTGCAATATTTATCCAACTGCGATAATCATCTCAACTGCGATAATCATCCCAACTGCGATAATTATCCAACTGCGATAATTATCCAACTGCGATAGTTATGTCAATCAAGATAATTAAACCAATCAAGATAAGAATCTCAACTGCGATAATTATCTCAACTGCGATAATTATCCCAACTGCGATAATTTTGGCCAACTTCGATAAACTCTTGTACAAGAGTTTACGAACAATTTTTGACGATGAACATACACTTAAATCTTTATCGTGATTCATTATAACTCATGATTTGTGTCCACAGATTTTCACAAACAACTTAAATGACTATTATGAATATTCTGGCTAAGTTATAACATAAACGAACCACAAATACGCAAGAATCAAACTGCTAGTGTTCTTGTTCTTCATAAACCCTTAAATCTAATCGATTCACTTAAAGTGTTTCTGGGTACAAATCAAGCATGCCAACATTCAATTAAGCATCAAACAACAACATTCCAATAAACAAATTATACAATAACACATTCACAAAGTTTTCCCCAAATCGTTGCTTAAACCCTAAAATCCAATTAGAATAATTTGTGGTTTCTGGGAGTAATTAAGCATGTAATATAGGTTCATTAACATTGTAAAAGCATTATCGTACAATCATTTCCAACACAAACACTCTTATTCATGAATCCCCAATTTAACGCAAAACCCTAGAACTAAACATCACATTTTTGATAGTTCTAGCCGTTGGATCAAGAATCTGTTCAAAACCATCTTTAATAATCACATGTTAATCATAAGAACACTCACAAAATTCGAAAATCTTGATCGGATATGCAGAATGAATGTTAGCCGTCGATGATGGTGGGTGGGGTGTATTGAATGCGGTTGGTGAAATTTGCAGAGTAATAACTGCGATAATTAAATTCTCTTGACTTTAAGTATCTACCAATTAACTTTGCACTTATTACACATATAGTCCCCTAACCTTGATGACTTTGAACATTAGGTCCTAAACCACCATCATGCAAACACTAAGTCTCTTTTTTTTTTTTTTTTTTTTTTTTTTTTTTTTTTTTTTTTTTGAAATTTAATGCATACAACTTTTTATCTTAAAATCTTATCACCAAATTTTGTGAAACAACAATTTCTGAAAATATGCAAGTACAATTTTTAAAAATTGTGGTAAAAATTATCTCCCCCTCAACACGTGTTCAAAAATAATTTGAGACATTGTAAAAGTAAACAACGTGTTGGATGAGGGATTGTACTTGCATTTTTTTTTAATATATTTACAAAGATAGTTTGGAAATGTTTGACTTGGTTAATTATTTTTAAGAAACTTTTCCAAATCATTTGGCGTCAAACATCTCATACCAATCCGGTGAACCAGATCCACAAATCTTGCATGAGGCAAGGCTTTTGTGAACAGATCCGCCAGTTGGTGTTCAGTTCCCACAAAGTATAATTCAACAGTACCCTTTTCCACGTGTTCCTTGATGAAATGGTACCGGAGATCAATATGCTTGGACTTCGAATGCTGGACTGTGTTGCATGAAATGGCAATGGCACTCTTGGAGTCGCAATACATCGGAATCTTGTTGAATATGTAACCGTAGTCCATCAGTTGTGATCTCATCCAGATGACTTGAGCACAACAGGCAGACATGGCTACATATTCAGATTCTGTTGAAGACAGTGAGGTGCAGTCTTGTTTCTTTGATTGCCAAGAGACGAGCTTGTCACCCAAGAATTGAACTCCCCCTGATGTACTCTTGCGTGTGTCTAAGCATCCTGCATGGTCAGCGTCTGAAAATGCAACAAGTTCAAACCCAGAATCCTTTGGATACCAGATCCTTAAATTAATGGTTCCCTTTATGTATCTAAGGATTCTTTTAACGGCTGACAAATGCCGTTCAGTCGGTCTAGACTGATATCGGGAGCAAAGATATGTGGCAAATACAACATCCGGTCTGCTAGCTGTGAGATACATGATCGAGCCAATTATACTACGATACTTCGTAGGATCAATGGGTGTCCCATGTATGTCAGCATCTAGCTTTGGGGATGAGGAGGACATTGGGGTATTATAGGTGTCACAGCTGGTCATACCATGCTTTTTCAGGATTTCCTGAGCATATTTTGACTGACTTAGAAATATACCACGGGGTGATTGATGAACTTGCAATCCTAGAAAGAAATTAAGTTCACCCATCATAGACATCTCAAAGTTTTGTTTCATTAGTTTAGAAAAAGCGTTTGAATATTTTTTATTGGTTGAACCAAAAATAATATCATCCACATAAATTTGTACAATGAGAATGTCTTCCCCGTGTGTTTGTATAAATAAAGTCGGGTCAACAGTTCCAATGGTAAAATGATTAGCAAGGAGAAATGCAGACAATTTATCGTACCATGCCCTTGGGGCTTGTTTAAGGCCGTAAAGGGCTTTCTTAAGCCGATATACATGGTTTGGATGATCTGGATCCACGAAGCCTTCTGGTTGTGACACGTACACCTCTTCTCGGAGTTGTCCATTGAGAAATGCCGTCTTCACATCCATCTGATAGACTGTGATATTCTTGTGGGCTGCGTATGCCAGAAACATTCGAACTGCCTCAATCCGAGCTACTGGAGCAAACGATTCCTCGAAGTCAATACCCTCTTCTTGGCTGTATCCTTTTGCTACCAGTCGGGTCTTGTTACGAATCACTGTACCATCTGCACCTAGCTTGTTCTTCCAAATCCATTTCAATCCAACAACATAAACTCCATCTGGTCTTTCAACTAATTCCCAAACTTCCAAACGTTTGAATTGTTCCAACTCTTCTTGCATGGATTCAATCCAGTTGTCGTATGTAAGGGCTTCTTTGATGTTTTTAGGTTCAGATTGACAAACAGTGAGTGCATACATGCAGTGTTCACTGTCTGAGTGAAGTTTTTGTCTTGTGATGACTGGATTGTTAGGATTTCCAATTATATTTACCAAAGGGTGATCTCTTGTCCATTTGTGGGTGGATGGAATATGTTGAATGTTGTTAAGGTGATCTGACGGGTCCATATTGCTCGAGGATGATTCTCCTAATTCTGGAATGGTTGGTGGTGGAGCAAATGGATTGAAGAATGCGTTCCCGTCATAATCTGATGGTGTGGGAACTGGATTAGAAGTAGGGGAAGAATCTTCAACTGCTGGTTGAGGTGTTGTATCCATTGATGATGATGGTTCAGGTTGTGGTACATCGGCAGCAACTACGGTAGAGGTAGATGCTGATGGATCAGGTGCTTGATTTGAGAGTTGTGGAGCAACGGAACTTGTGGAAGCCTCTAACGCACTTTTAACCAAACTGTCATTAAACATGGGTGCAAACAAATCTTCCAGATCCTTCCTATTGAAAGGTAGGGGTGCAGATGAAGATTCAGGAAAATTCAGACGGTTGTGTGCGGGTTCCAAGCGGTCTTGCTCAGAAGCCATCTCAGTGAGTTCATCAAAATTAGCGTGTATGGTTTCTTGAATATCCCCAGTCCGACGATTCCAAATTCTGTATCCCTTGGAGTTCTCACAGTATCCTATAAATATCCCAATATCTGCTTTAGCCTTAAGTTTACCAAGATCATCTTTATCATTCTTCGGATAACACAATGCTCCAAAGACGTGAAAATAGTTGATGTTTGGTTTTCTTCCTTGTATAATCTCATATGGTGTTTTGCTGTGTCGTTTGTTGATCATGGCACGATTCTAAGTATAACAAGCAGTATTGACAGGTTCAGCCCAAAGATAATCCGGTAATTGAGCATTGATCAACATAGTTCGAGCTGCTTCCACGAGCGTACGGTTTCATCTTTCAACTACACCATTTTGTTCTGGAGTGCGAGCTATTGAAGTCTGATGAACAATTCCATGTTTCTCAGTGAATGCTCGAATGATTTGATTCTTAAATTCAGTCCCATTGTCTGGTCTGATGATACGGACGGTGTTGCGGACTTGAACTTGAATCTTTGTGAGAAACGTGATGAGGATAGAAGGAACTTGATCTTTAGTCCGAAGAAAATAGACCCAAGTCCATCTTGAGTAGTCATCCACTATTACCAGAATATACTTCTTCTCGTTAATACTCTGAACTCACATCGGACCACACAAATCCATATGAAGCAGTTGTAGGACATGGTCTGTGCTATGTTCTGTTTTAGGAGGAAAATGAGCACGGTGACTTTTCCCTTGTTCACACGCAGAACACAAGTGATCCTTGGCATATCTGAATTTTGGTAAACCGTCAACTAATTTCTTCTTGGCAAGGTCAGTGATGGTTTTAAAATTGAGATGAGACAATCTTTTGTGCCATAACCAAGCCTTTGTGGGATGAGCCTTGGAGAGTAAAAAAAATAGGAGTAGAAGTTGTCATGCCTTCAAGGGAGATAGTATACAGACTGGTTCCGCGTTTCCCTTTCATGAGGTCGTTGCCTTGAAGATCACGAATAAAGCAAGTTTTCTCCCTGAATGCTACTTCCAAGTCTCCATCGCAAAATTGTCCCACGGAGAATAAATTATGACCAAGGCCTTCAACATAATACACACGGCTGATTTCGATGTTCCCATTAATGTAATCCCCATAGCCCATAATTGCAGCGAAGTGATCATTCCCGAATCTGACCGTTCCGATAAACTTTGCAATAAAGTTTTGAAGAAGGTTGAGATTGCCGGTCATGTGTCGGGAGCACCCGCTATCAACAATCCAAAGGACGATTTGAATCACCTGCATCACAAACATTGGAAACAGGTGGAGAATTGATAACGGTTGGATCCGCTGGGTTAGTAACACAAGAGGTTAGTACTTTAGGTAACCATTTAAAACCAAAAGTGTGCTGTAACCAACGTTGCTAGGTCCAACTAGTCTCTGCCTTTTTCCTAATGTATGCACTATGTGAAGTAGTTGTTTTGGATTTGGGCTTGTCCATCGTCTTCTCAGAAACATCTAGTGGGGGCATTCCTAAAATGGACTTTGCACTGGTTTTAAGCCTAGAGGAAGCGCCACTAGTTCGTTTCTTTCTCTTAGTCAGCAAAGTTTTAGCAACACATTTTGTATGATTACCAGATAATATGCTATTACGACAAAAAACACAAGTAGCATCAACCAAAACATCTTCATTAATATTTAAAGATTTAGCATCTGTTACATCAATCTTAGAACTAGCCTCAGATAAGTGCAATTCTATTCCTGATGTTACATTTGTCTTATTCAAACTACTAGCTGGAACTTCTTCAGACTTAGATAACTCCTTCCTAGGTTTCTTGACTCTATTCTTCCTCTGTTTCTTGTGAGTCTTGGAATGGCTGACCTTAGATGTGGTTTCTAGTCCTGTGGAAGTACAAGTAGCTGAATTAGTGGTTATATCAGATGCTTGGGTATGTTCTTTGTCTACTACATACATCCCTGGGGCAATCTTATGAACGTTTGCTTTGCCTTTGTCTAAAACTCTGATTTTCTTCTTCAGATCAATAATGATGTGTTGAAATTCTTGATTTTGTGAGTCTAATTTTCTATTGAGGCGGACTGTGTCATTTCTGTTTTGAAGAATTTCATCCAGTTCCTTTTCATTTTCAAACAGTTTAATTCTTAAGAAAGCTTTTGTTTCCTTAAACTTTTCAGGAACATGACTGTTTTGAAATGATAAAGACGCTATAAGATGTTGAAATTTAAGTTCAAATTCAACACTCTGTTTTTGACACCAGTCAAGCCTTTTTTGAAGATTAAAAACTTTGTTTTCCACATCATTGTTGATCTGTCGAAGATTCTCATTCTCATGTACCAGATTATCAATCTCCATACGCAACATCTTACTATCCACAACATGATCATTCACAAATAAAGCATTACCAGATTCATAGAGCGAATTCATAATCACAGACACCACGTCATAACACAAAACTTTTTCCAAGAGTCGATCATTTTCTTTTGCTAAAAATTTCCGTTGAAGTTTTTGACGTTGAACCTTGTCATCTTTAGCTTTGAAAATGGTTTGCATAGATGCTACTTCCGTGTATAACTCCTCTTCCCATTTTGTTGCGCATTTCTTCAGATTTCTGACATGAGGAAGAATTTTCTTTTGAAGAATCTCTTTCTTTTCTTTTTGAACAGGAGAAAGAAAAGAAGAGACAGGAATTTGAGAACTAAACTCAATTTCATTCTCCAAACGAGAAATGTCGTCCATAAATGTCTTAAAATATCGAAGAACCCGACATTTTGGAGGCATTTGTGGATCAGCAAGATCCTCTGTCAGACAATCTTTGAATTGTACAGCAGTCGTGGGAACAGGAGTTGTAGACGAAGGAGCACTTATGTTTGTGTATGTTAACGTTTGTTCTGGATGGTCCTTAGGAGGGACAAATGATTTGCTCAAATGAGGTCGTGCATTATAATCATAATGTATCTTTGAAAATTTTGTTTGTGAATTTGATCGACCCTCAATCTCATTAGCAAGAAAATCAGTTTCTTCATCAACAGAATACATAACAACACGTTGAAAGGTATCATCTAACAGAAATGTTGCATTGTATAACTTGGGATTGTCTTTGAGTGCTTTGTGTAAATTACAGGGTGTGTCACTTCCAAGTGCAAAACTTACTCCTTTAGGACTCGGTTTCACAACATTTTTTTGAATTTGTGTTACAGAATTACCCGTTTTATACACAATGTTTTGAAATTCTTTGAGTTTGGTTTCCAAATCCAGAATTTGATCAAGATATGAGTCAACACGTTTCCTAGTGGCTTGCTTTTCTTCAAGAAGATCCTGCTAAGAAGTTGAAAGCTCAAATTGAGTTTTTAACAACTCAGAAGTTAAAGCATCAATTTGTTTTTTGAATTCAAATTGATCCTTTTCTTTTTGAGAGAGAAGCTCAGCTTTGGCAACGGTTAGCTCACGAACTTGACTTTCTAAATTTTGAACTTTTACGTATTCTTGTTGGAAAGCCATTTCAAAACCTTTTTCACGTTTATCTTGTTTTAGATATCCCGAAAGTTGTAGTTGGTAGCACTCATTATCCTTTGTTAACAATGCAATTTTATCTTTGAGCTTCTGATTGATGTCATTGCATTTTTCTATTTGTGACTGGGTGGTCAATAACAAGGCCTGTAATTCCGAATCTTGATCAGTCAAAGGATCTGTTTGATCAAGATGATCACAAGTGTCATCATCAATGAGATCATCAAATGAAACAACGGTATTATCATCATCAAATGATACAACCGTGTTGATTTGATCATCGGATGGTGATGAGAATGAATCATGTTGATCAAACGTTTCATTTGTAGATGAAGATGCAACTGGTAAAGCAATTTCATGGATGAGACATGTAGGATCAGGTACCTGAGAAAGACCATCGGTATCATAGACCGGGCCTGACTCGGACATATTCATTTCTTGCATATTAGCCATAAGCATGACTGCAGCATTTGCCTCTAGATCTTCCATTTCATCATCTGATTCCACATTAGCCATAAAACTTTGATCATTCTGAGTCAACCTTCCAGCAGCTTTTTCATCTTTGAGTGCCATCAGAAGAGCCTCTTTGTGATAAACACTGCCCATTGTTCGTGGCTTCGGACAAGCATTTGCCATGTGACCGTTCCCCCCACAGTTATAACATGTGATAGACGTATTTGCAATGCCTCTCTGAACATTCCCAACATTCGAATTTCCTCTCTGATCATTCCCCAAATTGTTTCTGTTTGCCCCTGCAGTATTGAACCTATTTCCTCCTGACTGAACCCTTTGAGTACCATATCCATGATTTCCTGAACCATATCTGCCTGAAGACCTGTTTCGAATTTCTACGCTGCCATCATTAACAACTGCCTGATTCCTGGTATTTGAAAATGAGTGAAGACGGTTGTTGGATTTGGTGAATCTGCCAAATGCGTTAGCAATCAATCCAAATGCTTCATTAAGAGAGTTGAAAGCATCCTCTTCTTCATCATAATCTGCATTTGAGTACAACATTGAATCGGTGTTGTTGTATGGAACCAGCTGGTTATCAGAGTATTGTTGTGGTGCTTCATAAGGAATGATTTGGTTATGAGGTTGGGGTGGAAGACTTGGTTGAAAAGATGATTGGCTAAATTCCTGGTGTGGTAAAGAGAAGTTAGATTGAGCAACGAGAGCAAGTGAGTTTGATGTTGGTGCGGGTGTGAAACCTCCTCGTGCTGCAATTTCTTTATCCACTTCTGATTGATGTTGTCTGAGGTAATCATACATGAGTCCATATTTGACATCACCTATTTTCTTTGTCTGTCTTACAAAAGTTGCATACTTCTGCCATTCAGGACCAAGACATCCAAGGAATTTGGAGTTGACAGCAATCTTTTGTAACTTTATATCATGACGATCAAGGTCATTGATAATGTTGGTGAAACGGTGGTAGTAAGATTCAATGGTTTCCCCTGGTTCCATTATGAAGTGAGTGTACTCCATATACAATTTTGACTCAAGATCTTCCTGGTTTAACTCTATTCCTTCCATGAGAAGATGAACATGTTCCCACATATCTTTGGCTGTCTTTTGAGCATCAATACTTCGATAGATAGGATTGGGAATTCCTTGAAGTATGAAAGACATTGCCAATTGGTTTTCTTCTTGTTGTAATGTTTGCTCAGTTGTGTAGTTGGAAACAGGAGTGGGAGTGGTTGTTTCTTCTCTCTCTGAAGTTGCTGGAACAACAGTAGTTGGAATAGGATAGGGTCCTTCTTCAATGACTTTCTTGAGGTATTAACCATGAGGTTTTTTGAGTTCAACGAATCTGAGGAATCTACTAGCCCATTGCACGTAGTTACCCGGAGTTAGCATTGGTGGAGTTTCTTGACTTCCAGCTTCATGACGTGATTGCTGACTACTAATTGCCTCACTCATATTGTTAAACCAATGAGGTTCTCTGGAGTAGGATGAATAATTCTGCAGTTGTTGATTCTGTTGCATGATCTGTTGTGGGGATACTTGTGGTGGAGAGAGAAATTGATGCTGTTGCACGAATGCTTGTTGTTGTTGATACTGAGGATGAAATTGTTGTTGTTGTGGATGTTGCTGTAGCTGGTAGTAGTAATTGAAATGAGGTGGTTGAGACATATCTGGATCTTGAAGATAATTAAGATATGTGTGGACGATATATGTTAAGTTGGTTTGGAAATCTAAAGATTTTGTCCAAATGCGATAAGTACTGTTCACCAAATGCGATAGGTCAGTTCACCAAGTGCGATAACCAAGTGCGATAATGACAGTTCACCAAGTGCGATAAGATCAGTTCACCAAGTGCGATAAGAACACTACACCAAGTGCGATAACCTTCAATAGCGATAACGAAAGTAGAAAATGCGATAAAACTATAAAGTGCGATAAATAATGACAATTTAAATATGTTATCTTAAAGTGCGATAAGTTATAGCAAAATGCGATAAAATATCAAACAGCGATAAGATAAGATATCAAACTGTGATGATTTATGGCAAGTGCAATAGATTTATCACAAATCCAAGTTCGATAATTCTCAACTCTTGTACAAGAGAAGAGAAGCAACCAAGTCGAAGTATTACAACTTTCTAATACAAGAAAGTACAATACTGAGTCCCAATGCCGATAATTGAAGATCTCCCAAATGCGATGAAACCCTAACTTATCTTGATTCGAACTGCGATAAAACCCTTAGTTATCTGGATTGCAACTGCGATGAAACCCTAACTTGTCGAAGTTCACTCAGAAACCAAAAATATCACCTTTCATCAACTTTTCCAATACGCTAATAATACGGATTACATCAAATCGTCTAAATAACCAATAAACCCGATTGTTTTTTACTTTAAACAATTAGTAATCAAAAGATTTGATGAAGATTAAGCTTTGTTAACGTAGAAAATATGAAAACCGATGAAGATTAGTGAAATTTTAACGATCTCAAAGCTATTTTCAACACAAACAAGAGTTTTCACGTTAAGATGTGAACAAAAACCTTACGATAACTATAAAACCAACGTAATTAACAATACTAATGACTCAAACACACGATCCTAATTATCCCTAGGCGAATGATACCACTTGTAGGTCACGTATATATCTCAAACACACACTCGATGTAACAAATAAGAACACGTACTACTACACTAGATTAAGCTACGTATAAAGATAAATAAGCTAATAAGCTAACTAGAGAAGAGAAGAAGAAGAGAATAAGAAGAATGGAAGGCTTTCACTTAATCCAATTACACACGAGCAGAGCTTTCGCACATACATGAAAAACCAACAATAAATGAGGAGCCCTTGCCTTCTATTTATAGGCAAATACTTAGGGCATCCCATGTGCTAATCTTTCTAGAAGAAATTAACAAAGGTGGCCGGCCCATGGGCTACTAATGGACCGGTCACTTAATACAAACAATATAACCCTTAACGTGCAACATTTTTCCTAAATGAACAAGACTTGTAAATATTTAAAACATGTTCCTAACAATAAATATTCAGATGAAGGATCGGTCACCCTGAGTATCTACTTAGCATTTATATAGCTCGTAGGCTTATTTATATTAGCATAGTAATATTAGTATTAGTATCAATAGTATTAGTCGTATTTATATTTGTGGAGTGGGTCGGGGATTTCCCCACTGTCAGGTCACTCCACAGCCCACTAGGGGCACTTATAGTAGTAAGTATATAAACCCTTCCCACACTTGGGAAGGGTGGAACTCTTGTTACATTTCACCTACAATCTAATAGATCAAGTTTTCCCTTTCAACTCTCTCTCTCTAGTTCTTGCATCTAACTTGTGAAGGATTATGCAAACACTTGGGATGTTAATCTTAATAATGTGTTTGGGATATTTAGGAATGAATGTGATGTAGTACGCGGAATTTACTATAACACACTTAAAGGAACAAAGGTGGTGAAAATGCAATCGTGAGTTATAATGAACAATGAACACAACTTGAATAAAACAAAACGATTCAATACTATTTATGAAATAATACGGATGATCTAACTATCACCAGGATTACAAAAGTAACCTTGAATCTTTGGTTTGTTAAAGGATTTGTGAATTTGTAACTAAGTTACTAGAGAGGTTGTTCTGTTTTGGATGTTGCTAAGTATTTGGTTGGGAAATCAGATGACAAAAGAAGGTGACTAAGGGTTCCTTTTATAGGATAAGGAAC
Organism: Artemisia tridentata subsp. tridentata; assembly: GCA_021014915.2. NCBI lineage: Eukaryota > Viridiplantae > Streptophyta > Magnoliopsida > Asterales > Asteraceae > Artemisia > Artemisia tridentata. The sequence continues at coordinate 520,642,413 of CP139509.1, read as the reverse complement.
CCTTTTACATGTTGTCAAGTTGCACAATATAATAAGATACTTGGACTTTTCTAGCCTACTATTAATTACAACTTCCAATGTAAACTACTCTGTATATTCTTCTGCACAATATAGAAGACTGAACTACTTCTACATAATGTGTTACATTGTACAAAGACTAATAATACAACTAAATATCTACAAATAAATATCTATCAACTTGATCATCAACTTGGCAGGACCTTCTTTAACTAGCAGTACCTTCTCACCCAGAAGGTACTGTTAGTATATCTTCAACTTCTTCAAAATCAACTAGCAGGCTTAATACTTCATCTGGCAGGCTCTTTGACTTGAACATTTTATTCCCAAAAACTTTACTCTCTATTCTTCCTTTTTCTTTCACATTGCTCAAAAATGCTCATCAGCAAACTTTGAACAACTTCTGACTTTTCTTCATCTTTATCACATCTTAACCTCTTGGAAATCATGGTTGTAAGAACTTCATAGCTCAGTGGATACTCTTTTTCAGCCAACATAAAGAGCTCAATCCCACTTTGTGTAAAAAGATGATGAATACTGCTAAGACTTAGGAATTCCCATGTGGTTGTAGGATCATGATATGGAAACTTCCAATGAACATCTTTAGGATTTGGATCATACATCCTATTGAACTCTACCCAAAGTTCTTGTTCCTTAACATCAGTGTTAGAATTTGTGTCTAGCCTAATTTGAACTAGATTCCACAATTCTTCTAAGTCAGCTCTATCACATGCCCTAATTAGATTTTCAAAATTTTTGAAGATAGCAGTTTGACCCCCAACCCTGGTTATTTTCCATGACTTTCATGATCTATCATGGTGAATCTCCCAATCAATAATAGGGTGTCTAGACCTAATTGGATCAGCATGTATAATTGTTGGTAAAGCAATTAACATTTTACTTACTTGCTTTGGATCCAATCCTGCTTCTTTCTTCTTTTGAGCATCTTTCTTTTTCATTGAAGGCTTTGCATCAGATGGGATTTTGTAGTAACATGTCTTGTAGGCATTTAGATAAAGGAAATGAATTTCTTCAGGAGTTTTCTTCTTCAGTTGAGATTCTATCCAATTGGCTTGATTTCTTAGAAACTTCTTCATGAAATTCACTTGATCTTTTGGAGATGTGCCCACCTTAAAACCTCTTTTCTGACTTTCTTGAATCTTTTGAAAAATATCATCCAGAGCTGCTTCTCTATATTTGTTGTTGATAAAGGTTTCAAGCTCTGCTGTTTTCTCTTCAGTATTAAGATTCTTGTCATCCATAATTATGGAAGCTTGACCTCTCACAATTGGATCATTTGCAATAATCCATTGCATCTGTGCATCAAATGTTTCCTGAGCAGCTTGAGTGTCAAGAAGAGTTTGAGCAGCATCCTTTTGTTCTTGCATTTCTGCAAGCAGTCTTGAAGCTTCTAAAGCTTTTTGCATTTCATCTTCATGCAGCTTTTTGGATACTTCCTCATCTAAAGCCATCTGCACTTGCTCTCTTTTCTTCAACCTTTTGGGCTTAGGTTCATCATCAACCATAATTTTCTTGCCCTTATCTTTTGGTGTAGGTTCTTGAGATGGAGCAGCAGATAGTTCATCATCAACATATACCTTTCCTTGAATAAACAACCTCCCTGAGGCTGTGATTCCCTCTTTCTTTTGTAGACATGATCAGCAGTACCTTTATAGTCCATAGCCAACAGCCTCTCAATCCTAGCAGGCTCTTGCTCTGCTTCAGCAGGCTCTTTTGAACTAGCAGGCTCTTGCTCTGCACCAGCAGGCTCTTCATCATATACCTGAGTTCCTGATGTAAGAATCATTTAAAAAGTCCACTATTTGATGAAAAGAAGCATTATCCTCAGACTTTTCCAAAAATGCTAACTTTGAAAGAAAATTTTACTTGGCAGTCTCTTTGAAATTTTAGCAAAAATCCCTTATAGTTTTTAGCAAACTATCAGCTATCAACGGATTTGATTTGTCTTTACCAAAAGCCATTTGCTTATGGACTAGTCAACTATTTACTGTAAAGTATGGTTAGTTAAATACCATATAGTTTTCGGTAAACTATCAACCATCAACGGATTTGATGTGTCTTTACCAAAAGCCGTTTGCTTATGGACTAGCCAGCTCTTAAGTTTGTAAAACTTGGTGAACTGAATACCAATTCCATATTGACCTAAAGATGGTGCAATTTCCTTGGATGGAGGAAATATAAGAGGCAATGATGTTGTGTATCTTGGATGCTTGGTTCAACAAGTGAAATCATCTATCAGCATGCCTTTGAATTGAAACTTTCCTTTGTTTGATCTAGATAGAACTTTCTCCTTTAGGAATGCTTCATCTCTTCTGAATATATGATCTATTCTTATCATTTTCAACCTCTACATCATCTTGTATGCTCTTGTCTTCTCCTTCCTTTTATTGGATTATCTTCCTTTTCTGGGCTATTATTTCCTCCCCTGAGATTATTACCTCCCCTGAGATATAAATAACTTTTATTTCCCCCTTTGTTTGGAAGATCTCTTGTTTTGTTATCAACCTGAAATTTGTTAGTTGCAGACCAAAAGAACATAGTGCAAAGCACTTGTTTAATAGCATTCTTAACATTTAAGCATCAAGATGAACAAAACAGAGCAAACTTTATACTAGCAGGACCAATTATGAACTGACAGTACCTTTTGACTAACTAGCAGTACCATGTTTAAGAGTCAGTACCAGTTATTTTATGTACAAAAACACATGTTTTTCAAAGATTAATCATTCCAATACCTCCTACTAGGTATTTAAATCTACCTAAATCAAAAGCTTTGGTGAGAAGGTCTGCAAAATTCTTTTCAGAATCAATTTTGACAACTTGAATTAACCTTTTCTCATTGCAATCTCTTATGAAATGGTGTCTGATTTCAATGTGTTTTGTTTCTGAGTGTTGAACTAGATTTTTAATGATACAAATAGTACTGCTATTGTCAATGTAAATAATGGTGTTAAGAAAATTGTACCCATAGTCAAGCATTTGATTTTGGATCCAAAGGACTTGCCCACAACAACTTGCACCAGCAACATATTCTGCTTCAGTTGTAGAGTTGGCCACCATTGTTTGCTTCTTGCATTGCCAAGATATGAGTCTGCAACCAAGAAATTGACATCCACCAGTTGTGGATTTTCTGTCTAGGGTTGTACCAGCATAGTCACTATCAGAATAAGCCACCAAGTCAAAAGATGATTCTCTTGGATACCATAGACCCAACCTAGGTTGACCCTTGAGATATCTGAAGATCCTTTTGACTGATGTGAGATGAGAAACTTTGGGATGTACTTGAAACCTTGCACATACACATACTGAGAACATGATATCTGGTCTTGATGATGTAAGGTACATCAAGGACCCAATCATTGATCTATAATTGTGCAAATCCACATCTTCACCCTCAACATCTTTTAGTAACCCCTTTTCTGAATCCATTGGTGTACTTGCAACCTTAGAATCAGCAAACTGAAATTTCCTCAGGATCTCTGCTACATACTTATCTTGGCTGATAAATATGCCTTCATTTGATTGTTTCACTTGGAGACCCAGAAAGAAAGTAAGTTCCCCCATGGAACTCATTTCAAACTTACTATGCATAAGTTTTTCAAACTCTACACACAGGTCTTGGTTTGTGGATCCAAAGATAATGTCATCAACATAAATTTGCACCAGCAAGATGTCTTTCTTGGTTCTTTTGATGAACAAAGTTGGATCAATCTTGCCTCTTTGAAATCCATTTTCCAATAAATAGAAGGCCAAAGTTTCATACCATGCCCTAGGAGCTTGGTGTAGACCATAAAGAGCCTTGGTAACCCTATACACCTTGTCTGGATACTCTGCATCAATGAAGCCTGGAGGTTGAGAAACATACACCTCTTCTCCAATAGTACCATACAGGAAGGCACTCTTGACATCCATTTGATAAACAGTGAAGCCTATGAAAGAAGTATAGGCCAAGAATAGTCTAATTGCTTCAAGTCTTGCAACTGGAGCAAAAACCTCTTCATAATCCACCCCTTCTTCTTGAGTATACCCTTGGGCTACCAATCTTGCTTTGTTTCTGATCACAATTCCCCTTTCATCTTTCTTATTTCTGAACACCCATTTGGTTCCAATTGCCCAGTGACCTTTGGGCAAATCAACCAGTTTCCAAACCTTCTGAAGCTTGAATTGAAGAAGTTCTTCTTGCATTGCTTCAACCCAACTTGGATCATCTAAGGCTTTGTTAATGTTTTTGGGTTCAGCCTGTGAGAGAAAACATGAAAACAGGCATATGTTGGCAACTTCATGATTCTTTTCTTCATAGATAGATGAGATAAACCCTTCTTGGTCTGAATTTAAGACTTGAGTTCTTGTTCTAACACCAGAATCAATGCTACCAATCACATTATCAATGGAGTGATCTTTGAGAATTCTTGTGTTGTGTGTTGTAGGAACTTCATAGGTAAGTGGAAGATTGCCAATCCCCACTTCTTCTGGTAAAGAATCATCTGATTGAACATTTAATGGTTCAACAGTACCAATTTGTGAACTGGCAGTACCATCTGGTGAACTAGTAGTACCATTTTCATTTGCACTACTTTCTTGATTCTCTTGACCCTTAGTTCCATGATCATCTTCAACACCTTCATTTGTTGTATTTGAAGGTTCTTCATGACTTGAAGACAAATCCAATCCTTTCCAAATTGGCATCCAGATGTAATCTTGATCTTCAGGTGTTTCAACATTGTCTTCAAAACCTGCATTATCATTAGTATTTGTACCTGTAACAGGCACATAATTCATAGATTCTGAAAGCCTATCAATGTCAAACATCCAATCTGGCCCAATGCCTTTAACATTTGGTAGTTTCTCTTGAAACTCTATGTGCAGATTTTCTTCCACTAGCCTAGTGCAACTATTATACACTCTATAGGCCTTACTTTGCAAAGAATACCCTATCAAGTAGCCTTCATCAGCTTTTCCTTCAAACTTTCCTAGATGATCTTTGGTATTGAGAATAGTGACATGACATCCAAAAGGTCTCATAAAACTTAAAGATGGTGTTCTACCAAAGAAAAGTTCATAAGAAGTCTTTTTATGTGGTTTAATCACAAGAACCCTGTTTTGCACATAACAAGCAGTACCTACTGCTTCAGCCCAAAATGAAATAGGCAACTTAGAGTCTACTAACATTGTTCTAGCAGCCTCTATAAGTGTTCTATTTTTCCTTTCTGCTACTCCATTTTGCTGTGGGGTTCTAGCTACACTAAATTCTCTTTTTATTCCTTTTTCTTTGCAAAATTCATTCATAACCCTATTCTTAAATTCTATCCCATTGTCACATCTGATGACTTTCACTTTCTTATCAGCTTGGTTTTCTACCTTAGTTATATAAGACTTAAGGATCTCACTAGTTTCATGCTTAGATCTTAAAAAGAAAACCCAAGAAAATCTGCTGTAATCATTAGTAACTACAAGACAATATTTTTTACCATTCAAGCTACTCACATTAGTAGGACCAAAAAGATCCATATGAAGCATGTATAAAGCTTGAGAAATTGAGTTATGGGTCTTGGGCTTACAAGAAGCTCTATGTTGTTTGCCTTTTAGACAATCAACACAGGATTGATCATTTTGAAAAATCTTTTTGGGTAAACCTCTAACCAAATCATATTTTGCAATTGTATTGATTGTTTTAAAGTTTATATGACCAAGCCTTCTATGCCAAAGCATAGATTCATCCAATGAGGCTTTTGCTACTAGACAAGTTAAACTCGCCTTAGGATCAATGTTCTTTAAATCAACACTGTACATATTGTTCCTTTTTGGGATTTTAAGAAGAATCTGACTCTCATCAGGAATTTTAAAATCAGAAGAAAGAACCATACATTCATTGTCAGTAAAGAGAACATTGTTCTTTTTGTCACACATTTGTGAGACACTGAGGAGATTAAACTGAAGCTCTTTCACAAAGTACACATTTTTAAAATCTAATTTACTGGTTTTGATTGTACCTTTACCAGTAATCTTTCCTTTGATTCCTCCCCCAAAGGTAACATATCCTCCATCAAATGATTTGAAGTCTGTGAGGTAAGACATGTTGCCTGTCATGTGCCTTGAACATCCACTATCTACATATCCTTGATCAGCAATATCATTTGAATGTTCCTGCACATATATAAACATATTAGTTTCCTTGGGGTACCCAAGCCATAACTGACTTGGGTTTGCCTCTTGCATCAATGTAATCAAACCTCTTTAGGACTGTTGATGCACCTTTTGATTGGAGTGGTCTCCATATCCAACATGCTGAGGACTTAACAACATTTTCCCTTTTAACCCATTTTGTGGTTCTTGGTCTGACAGTACCATTTGGTCTAGCAGGACCATTTGGTCTAGCAGGACCTTTAGGTTTTGGTCTCCAATCTTGTGTTTTAACCACAGATTTCTTTTCAATGGGATTTTTCACAACTCTTTGTGCATGTTTGAAAGTATTTCTTGCACCCTTAGTAGTTGGTTTTGAGTTAACAGGCTTATTTGGTCTAACAGTATGATTAACTTTTTGTGTGTTAGACTTCACAAAACTTTTTCTGGAGTTTGTTCCATTTGTTTTAAAACTTGATGTACTCCCAGAAACCTAATTGTCACAATAAGCATGAGTATGATTAAAACTACCACAGTAATAGCAGGCCTTATTGTACATAACAAAATCATCACCAAGTTGGTGTGACTTAAGATTGTTCCAATTTCTCTGGCTACCTCTAGGTTTGCTATTACACTTAGCACAACATTCAACTGTTTTCAGAACAGTTTTAGCCTTTGTCTTAATCTCTACACTTTTAGGACTGGGTGGTCCTACTTTGTTTCCTTTGTTTGAAACAGTCTCTTTTTCCTCATCATCAGATGTCCAATCTTCAATAATTGGAGCATCTGAGCTCTTATTAGTGATCACCTTTTTGTTAGAGAGTGAAGCAATACTAGCATTCTCAAAAGGTTCACTTTTCTCTACAGGTTTATCTAGTGGTTTATTGGTGAATTCATGTAAACCTGATTCTGCAAGATCTATACCTGGGGGACAAGGGATTCCTCTGTAAGGAGGTGGACAAGTATTGTATCCAATTCCAGATTTGATTCTCTTGTTCATTTGATTTTCAACTATGCTTCTAGTACAGTCAGAAGCAGTTTCCAATGTGGTAACAGTTAGTTGAATATTATCCTTTGCCAGTTTCATTTTAGCACACTCAGTTCTTAACATATTTATTTCAGCATCTTTCAAAAATATTTCCTTATTAAGTATGGCTTTTGTGTCAGAAAAAGTGAGTTCATTTTCCCTAAAATGGATTATCTGCTTTTCAAGTTTGGCCATACCACACTTATGATTAACTAGTTCTTGATGAGTATTTCTTTGTTCTACTTTCAGTTCATCATAAAGTTTTATTAAAGTTTGTAATTCTTCAAAAACTTTACAAGTATTAGAACATTTAGTAATTTGTACCTCAGGATTGGAGAAAGCCATTAAAGCCATTTCATCTGAAGTTGACTCCTCTTCACCCATAAAGCTCCAATCAAAACACATCCCATCAATAGCTACCATAGCTTTAGGCTCAGTGATTTCCACAGCCTTGCTCTTATTTTCAAAGCTTCCCTTGTTCTCAAAGCTTCCTTTCTTCTCAAAGCTTCCCTTGTTCTTGTTCTCAAAACCTCTTCCCTTATCATCCTGCTTCTTTGGTCTTCTACACTCTCTTGAGTAGTGACCCTTCATGTGGCAGTTGTAGCACTCCACTTTAGACTTGTCATACCCAGCAGGCTCATTACCATTTATGATAATCTTCTTTCCAGTTCTCATCAGTAATTTCTTAGCCCTTATGCTCAGAAGTGAAAGTTGCCACTTTATATCCATTTCCTCAAGATCATCATCATTGATCTCTTGAATATCTTCAAAAGTCAATATGGAACCATTGTGTTGTGATGTCAGGAAAGCACAACCAATTGTTTCATCTAGAATTGTTTTGGTACTGCTAGAAGTATTGGCAGTACCAAAATTTGTGTTGGCAGTACCTTCTTCTCTACCATCTTTTTCTTCATCTACTACCCTTGAGGTGCTTGGAGATGATACAAAAGCCATATTTCCTGAGCTTGAACCAGTAGACTTCTTCACTTCATGCTCTACTATCTTGAAGTTGTTGTAAAGATCATTAAGACTCATTTGATCAATATCTGGTTTGTTTTTCCAGACAATGACATGCATGGCCCATTCAGAGGGTAAACTCCTAAGAAATTTGGAGTTTAAGTCTTCTTGAGATATCAGCACTTCATGAATGGCTAACTGACTTGAAAGCTTTTGTAGTCTATTGAACATGTTGTCCAATGACTCATTTGTTGTGGCTGTAAAGTTTTCAAACTGATGTTTGAGGAGAGTTTTCTGAGTTTTCTTGGTGGCATCATTTCCACCAAATCTAGCCACAATAGCTTGAAAAAGGGTTTTAGCACATTTGTACTTGTTGAAGATCAAAAGCTGGTCATTTGGAATAGTCATGAGAAGCATACTCCTGGATTTAAGATCATTTCTCTTTTGGATTCTTTCTTCTGCAGTTGTTGGGTTCACTTGCATATTTGTTACTATTGCATCGTTCACTGTGGAGGTGGTGATTGTAGGTTTGAATGAGTTTCCTTGTTCAATGATCTCCCAAAGTGCATAGTCTTGCACTTGGAAGTATTGTTCTACCCTCAGTCTCCACATATCAAACTCATTTTGTTTGAGTAATGGAAGTTTTGCAGCCACATTGGTTTGAATGTGTTCAACGTCCATTGTTCTTTTAAATCGTAAATATCAGCCTAGCTTTGATACCACTTGTGAAGGATTATGCAAACACTTGGGATGTTAATCTTAATAATGTGTTTGGGATATTTAGGAATGAATGTGATGTAGTACGCGGAATTTACTATAACACACTTAAAGGAACAAAGGTGGTGAAAATGCAATCGTGAGTTATAATGAACAATGAACACAACTTGAATAACACAAAACGATTCAATACTATTTATGAAATAATACGGATGATCTAACTATCACCAGGATTACAAAAGTAACCTTGAATCTTTGGTTTGTTAAAGGATTTGTGAATTTGTAACTAAGTTACTAGAGAGGTTGTTCTGTTTTGGATGTTGCTAAGTATTTGGTTGGGAAATCAGATGACAAAAGAAGGTGACTAAGGGTTCCTTTTATAGGATAAGGAACCCTTTTACATGTTGTCAAGTTGCACAATATAATAAGATACTTGGACTTTTCTAGCCTACTATTTACAACTTCCAATGTAAATCACTCAGTATAATCTTCTGCACAATATGGAAGACTGAACTACTTCTACATAACGTGTTACATTGTACAAAGACTAATAATACAAATAAATATCTACAAATAAATATCTATCAACTTGATCGTCAACTTGGCAGGACCTTCATTAACTAGCAGTACCTTCTCACCCAGAAGGTACTGTTAGTACATCTTCAACTTCTTCAAAATCAACTAGCAGGCTTAATGCTTCATCTGGCAGGCTCTTTGACTTGAACATTTTATTCCCAACATAACTCAAACATGGGTTTCTTGATCTTTCAAGATCCAAGACCACCCGAATAGATCCACACAATCAATAAGGTTAGATCTTACAATTGGTATCAAGAGCCATGGTTAGGTTCGATTGATTGTGTGTGCCTAGATTTGTGGTCTCTATTTTATTTGTGTGGTTCGAACACAGTTTCAAATTTTTTTGTATTCTATTTGTTCGAATATCTTTGACTGGTGATTCCTATTTTTGTGGTTCGTATACCACTTGGGTTCATATGTTAATTTGTGTCTTTGGGCTTTAACAACAACATACGTGGTGCATCTGGGCTTTATCTTTAACAAGTAACATCTTAGCTAAAAGTTCAAACTCTGTTGTTTTTTTTTTGTGTTGTCGTGGTATGAGAATCATTTGGGATTTAATTGTTTACTAAAGATGTTGCGAACAGTGTGTATGGATTTGGGTTATTTTGTTTAAGTTTGAGCCCATTATTGGTTTAACTTTTGTGGTGCTACCTTTGCTGAGCTCTTTGGTTTTATTTCTTGTTTGTCCAGTATTCTTGTAGTTTATGGTTTAACTTTTGTGGTGCTACCTTTGTTGTGCTTTACGGTTTGCAATATTCTTGTTTGCACATGTTGTTCTTGGTAGAGATTTGATAAAAAGTTTGTTATAAGAAAAGGATGTTCATAGTGGCGATTTGTGTGTTTCTTGGTGCTGTTTTGTCGGTACTTTATGCTGCAGTTTGTCTGGTATCCTATAATGGGAAAGAAGCCAAATCTGAGAAAGGGACAGTTGAACTATCGTGATAGTGACAGACTGGCGATTTGTCTATATGGCGATTTGTCTATGTGGCGATTTGTCTTAATGGCGATTTGTCTAAATGGCGATTTGTCTAATGTGGCGATTTGTGTCCTCATGAATGTAGCCTTTTGTCTACTCATAACATATTATCAAACAAATTGAAACGTCATGCTGCCAAAATTTCTAAGAAAGTAGCGATTTGTCTATGTCTCAAGTGATAAAGCATTAAGATGAAGATGAGACTATTTGACCACGATGACTACAACCAAATACCTATCAAACGACTTCACCTTACACATCATCAGTCAACAATTACAACAAACAGATGATTAAGATGAAGATAGAAGACCAGTTGACCACTAAACCAAAATTAACCATACTCATTGACCTCCGCCTCTAAAACATCATCAGCCATTAACGAAATAAATGACCAGTAACACACCACAATTGTAATACATAATCCAACTCTATCCTAACTCCTTACCCTTAATTCCATCACAAAACAACCTCAAATCACAGACAAGACTCGACTCATCAAGATAATTACCAGATCTCAGATCAGTTCACTCTCAATCTTTCAAAAGATTTGTTTCATTGAACCTATCTCTTCATCGATCTTGTTGAAGCCTAGCTTCATTTAATATACAAACCATAAAAAGAAAAGATTTATAACAATGATGTTATAATCATTTTTCTTGAGCTCGTTTAACAACAAATTACAAGAAAACGGAAGTAACCTACCCGAGACTTCCCCTAAGATCTTGCTGTCGAATCCAAATCTTGACACCGGCGCTCATTTTTTTTCGGTTCTTGGGTTATCTTCTTGCTTCTAGTGATTCGTGATTAAAACCGAGTGGTTTTTGTGAGATTAATGTGATGTGATGGGAATTATTTGATGATTACTGAGTTTAGAATTATTTGTTTGAATGAGATAAGGTTAGTGTTGTTGGTGGCTGAGCTAAAGGAAGGAGAAAGAGGCGGATGTAACTATGAGATTAGGGTTTGACTAATTTAGGATTAAGGTGTGTTTTATACACAATTAACTAAGGTTAAATTGGTATGGGCTTGATGTTGAACTCTCAATGGGCTGAGAATGAGGATGTTATCTTTATTGGACCGGCCACTTGATTGGGCCTTGACTCTTGTGGTACTCTGATTAAAGGCTTAGAACATTGGACTAAAATGGACCTATCTTCAATATCACACGGGATTATAAGTTTGTTTTGGTCCGAAACACTTGTCTAATATTAAATTGGGCTGAACTGAATATATTTACCAATGTACTCTTAAAATGCATTGTGCTAATTTTTGGTAAATTATTTGGTGAAAAAGAGTGGTGCTATGGAGTGGTACTTTGGTCGTATAAAAGTTCACAGGGATACACACGTCTCGGCTAGTATTGGGGTATATGAATGTCGACATGATTTCAGAGTTGTAGACTTGGCATCATTGTCCTATTTGAGTGAGCCTACGAGTTGATCTTTGCAATTTGAGTTATAGTTGTCTAATTGCAACTTGAATAATTGCGAGTTGAAAAGTTGCTATTTGACTTGTTGCGATTTGACTGATTGCGATTTGACCAGTTGCGGTTTGACGTTGCGAGTTGACACTTGCGATTTGACTTATTGCAATTTGGTTGATTGCGATTTGACTTGTTGTGATTAGACAAACTGCGATTTGACTTGTTGCGATGTGATCAAGTTGAGATTTGACTTCTTTGACTTGAATTGTGAAGATTAGTAGTGCAACTCACTCTTAGATGTTCTTGTTGATTTCACGGTTTCTCTTGGTGATTTTAGAAAATCCCGCGAAAGATTCGATTTCTCGGTTTAAATCACAAGAGTTGTAAAATCCCGTGAAATTAATTTTGAACAAGTAGGATGGACATGGATTTTGACATAATAATACTTACGGGGTTTGACTATTTTTTCGGGGATATGTTTGTGCTTCATGATCGGCAGGAATTGGGAAGTTATGGTAACTTGATTGGTTTATTAATTCACGGGTTGGTGTACTTAGTGTCACAAACATCTCGGGGTGGATGGATGCACGATGTTTGATGACCCTTGCTCGAGCATATTTAGGGTGATTAGACTTGGATGTTCAAGAAGTGGATATATACAATAAAGGATGGAAGGTTGGGTATATATCACTACCTATATTTAAAGGAGTTATGTTGTTGTGCTCAATATAGGTTCTAAATCACAAATTTGGATGATTAGACTTGGATCTTCAAGAAATGGATATATACAATAAAGGATGGAAGGTTGGGTATATATCACTACCTATATTTAAAGGAGTTACGTTGTTGTGCTCAATATAGGTTCTAAATCACAAATTTAGTGCAAGTATAAGTCGCGAACTTGTCCTTTATCAAGCTTCATCAAGTGATTGTTGTTTCTCAAGCTTCTAATGGGATTGTAGTACAAGATCTTCTCAAGAGGTGGTCAGACTTAAAGACGGGAGGTGGTTTGTTCAGAGATGTGTTTTAACCCGGTACACACAAATGAGGGGTTACTACAAGAGAGTCTTAATCACCATTTTCGTTGCAGTAGTTTTATCTGTCTCTTTCCATGTATTGTGCCTGTCAAATTCACTAACATCACGGACTCTCAGCTTTGGAAAAAAGGTCATTTCATGCCCTTTTTGAGGGGGAGAATTAGCGCGAGTTTCCTAGCAGTTCCGTCTCCAGCGATGTGAATTTTAGCGGTTCCGGTTACAGCGGGTCAGATCGTATCGGTTCAGTCTCCAGCGGTTTGAATCTTAGCAGTTCCGGTGACAGCGGGTTAGATCGTAGCGATTCAGGATTCAGTGGTTCAGTCTCCAGCAGGTTGAATATTAGCGGTTCCAGTTTCAGTGGTTTAGCTTTCAGCGGGTTGGCTCTTAGCGACTTTCCTAAGATTTCAGCGGTTTGATACTTACTGTTGTGCAGTTTGTTCTTGAATTTAATTCCCGGTTAGATCTCTAGAACTGTAAAATCCTGTACACAGTACGACAACTATTCCATGCACAGCACCAATAACATCCAAGCAGCTGGGTCAGACAGCTATGTTTGTTTGGACTAACTATGAGTCTTGGGCACTGCTAAGAATTTGCGCATGTTTCTTCTCCCTTTGACTATTCAACTTCACAAAATGATCACGAAGTTAATTTGGCATTCCTTGTTTAAGATTGAAGTTGAATTTCACGAAGGCGTCTACTTAGTTTATCTTGAAGTCGGGGTTGGTTGGATGCATGACCTTCAATGATAACTTGCTCGTGCTTAAAATTTAAGTTGAAGACTTGGGTTATCTAGTTACCAGCAGTCGGGGTAACTATCACTTAAGAGTCATGGGAGTACTCAGTGTCACACGTCAATGACGTTGTCGATAATCGCAAGAGGTGTTAATGTCTCATACGTTGGTTGGGTATTGAGCACTTAGAGATTTGTTTGGAGCATTAATTCTCTACACCGTTCTTCCAACATTAGTGCAAGCTTAAGTAACAAACTTGGGGACTTCTACTTCAGTTTTCAACATTGGTATATCGGGTTTTTCTTCATCAAGTGGTCACAAATAGATGTTTGTGTACGAGGTTGGTTAGTTGGACAAAGGTTTAAAAGTTGTGATGTGATCTGTAATTCTCTCAAGACATTCTTAACCCAAACAAATGTTCACCGAAACCAAATCAGTCATGCCACATTCAATCTGTTACTGTCTCACGGTTTCTTCTTGGTTTTGTAAAATCCCGCAAAAGAACTTATTTCTCGGTTTAAACCATAGATTTGTAAAATCCCGTGATGATGGGCTTAGCGCTCTTGACCATGATCGGGTTAAAATCATTATCAAAGTTCAGCTATTACATCACAAATGGCTGGATCGGGGCATTTAATCGACAAGATGTGACTACGGCGTTTGTTCAGTATTATTTATTTGAGGTTGAAGTGAAATTTCATGAGTGCGTGCACTTAGTATCTGAAGATATCGGGGAGGTTGGATGAAGATTCTTCGAGATTCTTGTTCGAGCTTTCAATACAATGACGAGGACTTGGATATCTAGTTATTTTTTCTTTCTCCCTATTACAAAATAACTATCACTTTAAGGAGTCACGTTGTAGTGCTCAGTGTCACACGAAGTTGTGGATATCCAAGAGGTGATGTACGTCTTATACTTGATGGTTGGTTGGTTGAAGAGTATAGAGTACTTAGGGATTCGATGTTGGACGAAATCTCTGCACCGCTCTTTGTCTCGCATTAGTACAAGGTTAAGTCACAAGTTCGGGTTATGTTACTTCAGTCTCAAGTTCATCATATTGGGTATTTCTCCATCAGTGGTCACGACGTCAAGCCGACTAAATGATAATGGGGTTGGTAACGAGTTAGATGAGAGAAGTAGTAAAGAGAGAGTAATGACGTCTGTACACATCAGTGCAGGCCTCGCTCTTCATCATTATGACGTCTGTACACATCAGTGCAGGCCTCGCTCTTCATCATTATGACGTCTGTACACATCAGTTCAGGCCTCGTTCTTCAAAGAAAAGAAAAGTGTACGCTTGAGTGCACTTTATCTTCAAAAGAAGAGGAATCTTCTTATTTATGGCCATTCTCATCAACAAGTTTCATGCTCTTTCCGTGCTTATTCAGTCTTCAAGTGGATCGGCGCATATTGGAGTATATTCTTATTCACTTATTCAACCAAAAATTGCAGTTGACAGGCATATGCAATTTTTGAGGGGGGAAAGGGTGAATATTAATCTACATGTTGATTGATGATTGAGAAATGGTCATACGACTCCTGAATACGTCAGTTCAGGAGTCGTGCAAACCATGGTTCTCCAACACTACATCTTCCTCCTCTATCAAGGTGTTGAAGAACATGGTCATGGAATGCTAATCGACATCGTCTCACGGGCTGGTACAATCAGCAACAAAGGGTTTCTAGTCAATGCTTCATGTACACGTCATTACGCTGCATGTACACATCATGATGATGATTCCGATTAATCGTAACCATCATGGAGGAGAGAAATGTGTACACCAAGGACGCACAACAGGTTCACGTGATCGGGCATAATCATGATGATGATTCCGATTAATCGTAACCATCATGGGGGAGAGAAATGTGTACACCAAAGACGCACAACAGGTTCACGTGATCGGGCGTAATCATTTATTCCGGTGTTGATAACCGTAGAGATGATCAGTGGTTCAACTTGTTACCTTGGTATTTACGTTTCACTGTTACGTCATGGGCTGATTAATCGTAACCATCAGGGGAGAGAGAATGTGTACATCAAGGACGCACAACAGGTTCACGTGATCAGGGCTTAATATCCAAGGATGGATACATACTATAGATGATCAGTGGTTCAACTTGTTACTTTGGTGTTATACTCAAGACTGAAGAAGGTCGAGTCGTCAGTCTACTCTACATTCTCTGTTGGGTGTTATCATCTCATGTGTATGCTGCGGGTTGATGGGTTATATGTAAGGTTACTGGAAGGCATTTGGTGAGATGAAGATGATTGGTATTCTGTTCCTCCACATTGGGCAATCTTGAAGAAGGTCGAGTCTACAGTCTTCTCTACATTCAAAAATGTTGAGTTCTTTTCTTACAACTTGATATTTAACTTAATCCCATGACAGTTCTTGTTTGATGAGTTGTGGGAGTTAAGTTAGGTTCAAGTTGTTCTGCAGTTTAAGGTTATGTCCAACTTGATTTTAACCTAATCTCATGACAGTTCTTGTTTGATGAGTTGTGAGGTTAAGCTGAAATCAAGTTGTTACTGGGCTTAAATTTATGGTTTAGCTTAACCTCATGACAGTTCTTGTTTGATGAGTTGTGGGGTTAAGCTAGATTTCAGTTGAGGCTCAACTTAAACTTACGAAAAGAGGCCTAAGGTTTTTGACGGCTTTTCTCAAGGACGGGAGTGTTAGAAGACTAAAGACGGCATGCATTTGGTTACCAAAAGACTTCTTCTTATTATGGGTGTTCATCCAAAGTCTTCTTCTTCTTCCTATTATGGGTGTTCATCAGGAAAGGTTGTCAGATTGGGGGAGAGCACTAATTAGGGGAGAGTGAAAAGCCTGAATTAATCCCTAAGATTAAATGTGCTCACATTACTCTTCAGCAAGTAAAGCGATGGCAGCGGAGATATTCTGGAAGCTGAGGAGTAATGGTTTTCGGTTCGTATCCTTGTATATATTTTGCTTCTTACATTCTTTTTCATATCTTATACCATTTTTGTAAATAGATATATAGAATTCTTGCTAATTGTAAATAGAGAAACGTAAAATCAGAAAAACCATAAAAATTAAAAAATTAGAAAAGACCAAAAATAGTTTCACCTAGGCATGTCTTCTGTTTATCGATAACATTTACGGACTTAGAAATGTCATTCAATAATGGCACGGGTCTTTAAATGAAGCTCGAGCAGAAGTTAAAATGGATTGGTAAAACATGTCTAAAATGGCTTGCTATTACTTTAGATAGCAACCCGCGCTTCACAATGGGGAAAGCACGTTGCCAAAAGGACGGCTATTTTTCCAACTGGGTGATGTTCACCTGGGCATGGATTACTTTATATCTATGTTTCTTCGATCTGATGTACGTTTCAGTGCATCATTTCTGGTAAAGGAAGAGAAATCTTCTTTGCATACAAATAGTTTTCATTCAATGATTCTTCTGAAAATTATTTGTGAGACACTTGGTGATTATGTGTTACCTGAAATTCTTTTACTCTTGGATTATGCATAAAATTTTTCACTCAATCAACGACTACAAATCTTTAACTAGAATACGAGTCATTGATTGAGGGGGAGAGTGAATTCAAATTGTATATCATCAAATGGATTTCTTGGTTAACTCATACTTGTTAGAAATGGTTTTGTAGGTAATGGGGTATTAGTTGAAGAGGATCTTGCAAAAACTTTATATCAAATGGCCAAACGTGTTAGTTGCTAGAAAGTTTAGGACATTATGTGCAACTTGCTTATAGTTTCCTAGCTTTATGTATCTAGAAGGCTCATTTGTGTTACTTTGGAATCCTCGTTTAATCCCCTAAATACGTTAAGACTCAAAACCTAAAAGAAGTAAGAAAACCAGTTGTGTTTGATGTTCTTGAATACTCCTATGACATTTGTATGATCTGAATGAATGAGTTTCAAATGTTGTGTGACTCTGGTTAGTCGACTGCTGCTTAATTGTTGTTGATATTGTGCATATGTTCTCAGGATTCACTTAGGTATATTGCTATTATCTTAGAATCATGTTCCTAAGATCCTGAATTGAATATTGATATCTGTGTGAATTGCCATGTGCATGATTGCTAATTGCTCTTCATGCTAGATAGTAGTTTGACGTATTTCCTGACTGTGGTTTGATTAAATGAATTTGGTATTATAATGTGGCAAGCTGCTGAAGGGTAGCTGTTAAGGAATAGTGTATCTGTATGTATGTATATTTGTGTTGATATTCTTATGCAGATTCCATTGCCAAAATGAATGTGCCAGTTCCCATTCTAACCATTTGATCAGACGATCAAACTCTATTGATTGGCTCGAAATTCACCTCAACAACAACGTCGGCAACAACAACAACAACAACACTTTCACCACCGCCACCACCATTCATCTATTTTGGTCTCGCCATGTGAGGATCAACGACATTTGCGAAAGATTTGTTGGTGGATGGATAATTGATGTTGACTACTAACTCAGAAAAGCGGGTGATTACATCATCTGCGCAAAAAGGTCAATATCATTTGTGTCATAATTGTCGAATTGTGCATAATAAGCAGTGAATCTCCCTCTTAGTTTAAGGGGGAGCATAGTATGTTCCATTATCAAAAAATATTAAATCGGACACATTTTCTCCCACATTTTTCTAACTTATTTAAATCAATTGGGATCACAAATCTCAAATGGTTTGAAATTTTTGATCGGGGGAGAGAATGTGATTTAAATATAAAATCTGATAAAATGTGATGTTTTGGACATGAATGTAAGCTCTCTCATATGTGCTAAACTCTTTCGTATATCGATGCACATATTGAGGGGGAGCAAATGTTTTGTGGAAACAAAAAGGATTTAGCATCGCAAGAGATCGTGACTTAGACTTGACAAATGAATTGACGATAGCTAAAGTCAGTAGTCGAAAGGACATGTCCTGGACGGGTAATAATTTCAAGCCAGTTTATCTGGTGATGTAAGCGTGTCTCGCAAAGGACGTGTCTGAGTAGAATGTACCGATTTCGAGCAATTTTCCTTGAATGTGATCTGGACGGGTAATAATTTCAAGCTAGTTTACTAGTGATGTAAGCGTGTCTCGCGATGATCATGTTCTTGAAAAATCAATCAATTCAAAAGTGCGAGCTTCACCCGACATGTGCAAATTTATAATTAAAACACTTGAGCACGTGTTGAGGGGGAGCATTTGAAAAATTCAAAACTCTCAAGGTGTTACTAAAATGTGTTTCTTAATCATGAACACTTTGAGAGATTTTTCAAAGATTTGGTTTGGCAATCGTGGATGTACACCAAAGACCGACCATTTTATTTAATGCATGGAGTTATAAGATGGTAAGGTTAGGTTCAAGTTCCCACGATCCCGCCAGAGCCGGAGGGATCTACCCAGGGACAATCCACTAGATAGTGTAGATGTCCTTAGGTTTGATTAAAAAAAAGGAGAAATGTGAATTAAGGAAGAGTGCCGATTGAGATGGAGCTAGTGCTGGAACAAACCCAACAAGTTTCTAGTAATGAAGTATCGGTAAGCACTAAAGGGGTTGAAGAATGAAAAAGAATTGTAAAGATAAAGGGTGAAAAGAAAGAAGCCCTCCTTACAAACTTAGGCAGAAACCGGGTCAATTCATATGCTGTCAGAATCACTTAGTTGATTGCTGACATTGAAGACAAAGTATCATGGACCCAGTGATACGCTGCACAACCCTCCCTAGCCACTCAAGGTCCCTCAAAGGATTCTTGTTTCAATTGTCACGGAGTTCAATACATTTCTATCGTCTCTCTCACTCCGAGTTAAATGATATTGAAAAGGTGGCAGTTCTCTCCAGCCTCCGCTCACTAAATCAAAACGCACTATCGAGTCTAGAGCCACGAGATGCATAATAAGATCTCATAGGGACACAAATTACTTCTACACTGGTTGTTCAACATCAAGGACACTAGTTGTAAACTTATGAGTCCTACGCAGATCTTAGCAATCTGCCAGAACATTCATGAGGGAATTTACAAATGTAATTCTCAATGATTGAATGGAAATTCCTACCAGGGTCAACATCAAGCAGCCCTGAAAGCAGGTCACTTCGGTAATTCTTTATGGATTACGCTTAGTGGTCACGGCGGTTTCAAACGGTCTACAGTCGTGGAGTGATCTCCAGCGACTCACCTAATCGTTGATGTGCTACGGTTCGATCTTAAAAATCCCTCTGTGGGTTTTCGATTAGGAACGGTCTTGGTAAGGATTAGAGAGAGTTTTCACACTATGCTGTTAATAATCTCGAAGTCCGAACTTGTAAGTACCGGTCGATTTGTTGCTAACTGTCGTATGCAGGAACTTCTGGCGATTGTAGCTGTGGAATGCTGTAGTTGGTTGTTGTTGTAGCTGGTTGCAGAAAAGATGTCAATCCTCTACCACATGTTCACACTACATCATCATCTTAAACAAAGAAGTCATGATCAATCTAAAAAGACCTTCAACACTGCTTCCGCAACTCTGAAGCTAAAGATCATGATCCAGAAAAGTGTGAGCATGTCGACACAACATACACAATCCATTACCACATGTTCACTCTACTCCATTATCATATTCAAAGAAGTCATGACAACCTAAAAGACCTTCAACACAGCTTCTGCAAACTCTGATGCTGAAAGTCATGACCCTGACTAGAGTGAGCATGTCGGCTCAAAGATTTACACATCGCATGGAAACATACTACTGAAAGATGGCTTGAAGATACATGTTGGATGATATTTTTGAAGAATACTCAGAGTCATCCAAGACAAAGGAAAAGTCATCAAAAGTTCACTGCTGAAAGCACAATGATCAAAGACGTTGAAGAATCAATGACTACGAGCTATGAAGACAAGTTCAGAAGACAAAATGCTAGAATTCAAGTTATTATTTCCGGGGTGACCTCCCTTAAGGGGAGATTGTTTTCAGATGAAGGATCGGTTACCCCGAGTATCTACTTAGCATTTATATAGCTCGTAGGCTTATTTATATTAGCGTAGTAATATTAGTATTAGTATCAATAGTATTAGTCGTATTTATATTTGTGGAGTGGGTCGGGGCTTTCCCCACTGTCAGCTCACTCCACAGCCCACTAGGGGCACTTATATTAGTAAGTATATAAACCCTTCCGACACTTGGGGGGGTGTAACTCTTGTTACATTTCACCTACAATCTAATAGATCAAGTTTTCCCTTTCAACTCTCTCTCTCTCTCTAGTTCTTGCATCTAACTCAAACATGGGTTTCTTGATCTTTCAAGATCCAAGACCACCCGAATAGATCCACACAATCAATAAGGTTAGATCTTACACAAATACTTTGAAATCTATCAAGTCGAAACAACCATTCAAGAAATGAATGATGTCGAAGACGAGTCCGATATATTAACTGAAACTGAGAGAACAGATTGGCTAAAAGAAAATGTAAACAAGGGTGAGTATGTGGTAATGAAGGCTGAGGCAGATGTGGTTGAAGAGTTGATAATGTAATCAACATTTAGACATTACCTATATCCTTTTTGTTTCAATCAGTTTCACTATTCCTAAGTATTCTTGAATCGTATTAGAGCAACGTACTAAGAACTTCTTCCTGACTAATTTTTCCATACAGTTTATTCAATCGAATCATATTGACTGCTCAAAGAAACTACCTTCAAATATGAAGGAACCAAGTAGATGGGTGCAAGAGCAAGAAAATGCACACTTTCGATCACAGTATTGCTATTGTGATGAACTGGTGATATATATATATATATATATATATATATATATATATATATATATATATATATAATATATATATATATATATATATATATATATATATATACTAGACTTCAAAGCCCGCCCAATGGGCGGGCATGACTTGTAATTTTAGACTGGATGGTTGTAATCAATTTTAAATCATGCCTTAATTTCGTTACATTTAACATAATAAAATATAACAACTTTTATACAAAAGCAATAGAACGCGCACTGCCGTTAGATTGTTTTTTATTGTCAATATTTTCCTCTTTCATATTCGCACACAATAGTCATTTACATGTTAACACATTAAATAACATTGCTTATACATTTTGATGTGAGCAAGTTATTTTATTCCATCATTTTCAAGAGAATAACTATTATTATTAAATTTAATAGACAAAAATATTTAAAAAAAAATGCGTGTTTGGATAAAGAAAACGTGAGTCTACATTATTGATCTTATATTTTGAGTTACCAATTGCATTCATGTATTGTATTATGCAAGTATATTTTGATGTAAATAATATGATGGAATTTTATTTTTATTTTTATTAGTATTATTTTATGACATGAAATTCTGATTGTAAATTATTAAAAGAAACATCTTTGTAGAACATGCAAGTTGTGTAGGATACTCATTAATAGGCTATTCATATAGGCTTGCTATCTTATCAGTTATAATTACTCATAACTGCTATTCACACAAAGTATCATCACATTATCGAAAACACCAACATCTCACTGCTCAAATTATTTTTGCCCAGATCAACAAAAGGTGAACTACATATTCTTGATCTAATAGTTTTGTTCATGTTTTGCTAACCTTTGTTACCTGATTTTGGTATTGAAAGGATGAAATCTTGAATATTTTGATTGACTAATTGTATTATATTTATCTGTATATTTAAGCTAATATCTTGCAATCGCATGTTTTGTTTTTTGTGTTTAATTGTATGTTATAATTAACTTAAGTAATTATTTTATGTGTAATTTTAGGGATGAAATCTCGTTTATTAGAGCACCTTGAACACTGGCAGTATGATGTTCCGTTACATCAGTAACAATGGCAGTACCATGTTCTGTCCCATCAGAGTTTAAATGAATCTGATTTTTAACCTTCAACACTGGCAGTATCATGTCCTATTACATCATTGACATTGACAGTACCATGTTCTGTCCTACCAGAGTTTAAATGGATTTGATTTTTTATTAGTTTGGTTTGTATTTGTTTGTTGATTAGTTGGAGTGTTTAGCTGATATTTGATTTTATTTCATACTCTGGCGGTATGGTTTCACGCAAACAAAGTTAGTAACATATTTTTGCTATGAGATGGATTACGCATATAAATTATAAACATCTCATGCTTAAGTAGCAAAGTCTCATGTGAAAAGTAATGAGGTTAATTTATTAAAAAATTAGAACATAAGTCTTTATTGTAAATAATCTAAAATGATAACATGAAACTTAAGTATTTATTGTAAATAATCTAAGATGATAACATGGGAAATCGTGTTCCATTTGTTCATAATTCATCTTCGCTGTCATCATCACTGGTTGTTTCATAATCAGTGGATCTGTCATTGATAAAGTTGCTGACATCATCTTCGTTAGAGTCATAACTGACACTATACGCGGCTGAATTTATTTCCCACGTTTCTTCGTCAACATCGCTGATGTGGATGATTCTACCATGTACTTTTCCATCGATATCAGGCATCTCGTCCCACACGTCATTGTCAACCATGTTAGATTGGTAATCTTCGTCATAATCGTCATCAATAGATGTATATCTTGAGTCGCCTATGAAATTATCGAGTATAAAATTATATAAACAAACTTTTAATTTAAAACATGTTTAACAATTTACAAACACAAATAATAATAAATTTATTTTTTAACAAACAACCTGTGGAAGAGTCTTCAACAACAAATTCATCAGGGATAGTATATTTAGGTTTACAATCTCGCGTGGGATAAGAGGGTTCTTTGAGAGCATTGATATTGACACACATGCCTGTTTCAGATACATTGTTGTTGTTATCATGTTCATCATCCGTATCTTCATCATATAGCATATAGTTCCGTGAGAAAATGGGTTTCTACATACCAAAAATATAGTTAGTACTTAGAAACAGAGTATCTATTATGTGGACTGTTTGGTTTACCTTATTGTATATGTTAGCTTAATAATGTGGGATTAGCAAGGATGTTTCGTTTAACATATTAGTTGGACTATGGAGGCTGTTTGGAATAACTCAAATATAGCATGTGTAATATATATGTTTTATAGAAATATAATGTACAAACATAAATTATTATTACCAATGGGTTTTTTCCCCCAGGATGATTAGTGTTAAAATAATCACAAGTCAACCTCTCACGAAGAAAAGTCAACGTGCAACACTTAACGCAAAATCGATTTAATAACCGGATAAGCGTGTACCCGGGTCGTTCTCCCTGCGAGGCGTGAAATTGAGGATAACGTTTTCGATTTGGTATTAAAATGCTTGAAATGACGAGAGTTGATTGGTTTTTAATATCTACTAAAACGAAAATTAAAATAACGCGAACGATAAACTACGAACGAGTAAAAACGTCAAAATATTTAAAAATTAATCCTACGAGTACCAAAATAATTTTCCTACGTACTAAATGACAAAAGAAAATTTTGAAAAAAGAAATTATAATTTTTTTTGACTTTTAAATAATTTTTTATGAATTAAAAACATTTAAACTAATTTTAATTACTAAAACTATTTTAAAAAATGTGAAAATTTTACTGAAGATACTTTGAACTAATTGAAAGATAAGAAAAATAAAATTGGAAAAAAAGCAAAACTGAATAAGCAGAAATAAGCTAAAACAGCTTAACTAGGCTAGAAGGAAAATGAGGCTTAAGAAATAAATGTGGCAAACATAACCCAAGCATAACTTGGAGCACACTGGTAAGGTGTTGTTGTTGTGTGCTAGCAGACCTGGGTTCGAATCCCAGGTTTGCTAATTTTTTTTGCAAACATTTTTCCTTTTTTGCTTTACTATCTAAAAACTAATTAAGCTATTTAATATGAGCAAATTTGAAACTGAAAATCATTTTTGAAAAGCAAAATAAGCTCAAATCAGTTGGTTTCATGGATCAGACTTGAAATAAATGCAAATAAGCTAAGAATGGCTAATGAGCTAAAAATAAGCTCCTAATAAGCTAAAAACATGAACAATAAACTGAAAACTAAAACTTAACTTACAATAATTTATAAAAAGCAGAATTAAGCTCTACATAAGCCAAAAAGCCAAAAAAACTAAAGGGGGTCTGCTGATCTAGCAGTTATAATCAGTCCAAATGGAGCTTTTTGAGCTAAAAAATAAGCTAGTAAACAAGCTCCTAAATCAAAGGCAAGCTTAAACAGATATAAACTACCAAGAAAGCTACTAGAAAAACAAAATTCAAAATCTAAATCCTAAATTAACTACTCTAAACTGAGATTGAAAAAGGCTAGTGAGGCAATAACAAAAATGCAGGCTGCTAAGACTAAAGGCAACATCTAACACAAGTAAACTCTTAACTACTTCTAGCTTACCAAGAACTTAAAATAAGCAGTGACAAGCAACGAATCAGCAGAAATAAGCAGTAAAATAAGCCGTTTGACCAGAGTTGACTAATCAAGAAAACTTAAAATTGCATTCAATACTAAACTGAAAGTGAGTTACAACTTTAAAAGCTACAAATTACACTAAGAAAGCAATAAAATCAGACAACAATTAAAAATGGTCTAACTTTTCTAAAACATGAAAAGTGGACAAAATAATCTGTGAGGAGACGCAGCTATATAAAGGAGAGGGTTTGTGCTTTTCTTGTGAGTGGAATCCCAGTTGCTACTTGTGCTTTCTCTATGGCCCTTGGATTATACTTGGTCTCCACTCCTTTGATCTTGAGCCGTTGATCACAAGTTTGTCCCTAGGATCGATGAGGTAGCAGGGGGGGAAAGGAAACACACCCATGTGAGTGTTTTGGACTGGTGTGGTGAGGTGAGAGTGGCGGGTGGTTAGCAGGAGGTTAATGGCGGGAAAGAATATTAAGAAGATAAACAGTGTATTAATTTTAGGGATTTTGACTGACTAATATTTGGGAAAAGGGGGGTTTGACCCCGTGTTAGTATTATTAGTGGAAAAGGGGCGGGTCGGATCAAGGTTGTGGGTTGGACGGGTTATAGATTTAAGGTTGTGGGCTGTGTTTAGGTTTAGTGTAGTGGGCTGTGGGTTCAAGTGGGTTTAAGGGTTTGTTGGGTTTAATAATTTTGTGGATCCGCTTGATAAGGTTTAGAGTAATTGGGATTTATCACAAGGACTATGGTTGTAATTTATGAAACCTTAAGGACCATTTCTGCCACTTCTTCAAATTTAATCAAAGGACCAATTTTGCCAATATTAAATAATCCAAGGGCCATTGTGAGATTTTTGAGCTCGAATAAAAATCCAAATAAAAAACGTCTTTCCCGGCTTCGGTTTTCGGCTCTTTTCCAAATCACGCTCGGTTTTGTCCGCGTTTGCCCCGTTTTAAATCCTTTTGTACCTGAAACACATAAAACACAATCCAAGGATATTTGTAACAATATATGGTCCATTTGGGTGTTTTTGGTCATTTTTGTGGGGTTTTTCGGGTTTAAAATGATGAGTAAAAGGCCACTCATCAATCCCCCACACTAAGCAATTGCTAGTCCCTAGCAATCCGATCATATAAAGTAATGAAAGGATCAAAAGAAATCAAGGTCACCAAAAATACCACCCCGTTTTGATTTATTATAAAATGCAAATAATTTAAAACGAGATAAAACGTAAATATCATGCTTGATTTTCAAAAGTGGCATCATGGAACGGGAATCTGATGAAGCGAAAAGTGTACCGCTTTTAAGGGGTCATTTAAGCCCTAAATCGTATTTATTTGATCAAATATTGCCCTAAATCGTTCCTTTTGTCATTTTAGGTACTTTTGAGAAGAAATCTGGAAAAGGAAGCATTTTGGACGTTTTTGGAGCATAAAAGTGAAGAAAACGACAAAGTCTCAAAATCGGCTGAAAAGTGCCTTTGACGACGTCAGAAATATCCCCAGACGGCGTCATGGCTTGGCAAGAAAAAGGTGGATGTGAAAATTACTCATGATAAGCCAGAGAAATTTGCATGGGAATTCTGACGGCGTCACCCTTTAATCTGATCAAGGTCGTCACGGCTTAATTTAAAGATGGACGGCGTCACGCCTAATCCTGACGGCGTCAAGCCTTGATAAGCCAGAACGGATTTTGGAGAGCTAAAGAGGGACGGCGTCAAGAAGGCCATCCGGGAACCCTAAAAGCGGCGAGGTGACGGCGTCACACTCCATAACGTGACGCCGTCATATCTGAAAGTCTATATATAGTTTTGCAATTTTTTGTCATTAGTGTGGAACTTATTGGGGAACTTTGTGTGTGAAAACCCTAAGACGATTTTAGCAGCTTTTTCAAGGCTTTTTGCCTTGAGATCTTCCATGTTACATTGAAGATAAGTTATCAATTAATCATTCAATATGTCTATGTGTTGTTTGATTCTATCTTGTTCTTGTCTTTTGTTTAACATGCTAGGCTAGATTTATCTTGTGTTTGCTTAGATCTAATGAAACCTAGCTATTGATTATTGGTTATTAGTGTGTTATTAGTTGTATTAGATGATTGTTTATCTATGTTAGGCATAAGAAAACTGGCTAACTTCCTATTCGGTAACTTGCTTGAACGTCTTAAGAAACATGAACCAATGCGTACTAAAGGTTTTTATGGTTGTATTTAATGCATGAGCGAATTCTAGTGATCCCATGTTAGGAGCTTCTTAGCCGGCTCGACATAGGAGTGAAGTAGGAGCTTGTAGAGTTGGGGAAGTACGTACGCCACCCCACGATTGGTATTAAGGAATACACCCGTCATCCACGCAATTAATACACACTAATCAACCGGTAAAAGATAGTTAGGGAGTAAGGAAATCTAAGTAAACACATTTCTCTCCATATAAGTTTTCACCACATTTTCATTTTTGTTATTTTATTTTATTTGCATTCGTAGTAATTTGGGTTAGTTGACTAGCAACTAATTCCGCCCACTCTTTCAAACCCGAGATTTTACTTGCTTTCATAAAAAAATATAAAAACATAAAAAGAATCTTCTCTCACCCTTAGACCTATTAGAGTAGTTTTTCATACCTAACGAACACTATTCCCTGTGGAGAACGATCAATCCCCCGTACTTACCACTTCACTATACTACATCGGTCAGGTACACTGCCTGGTGGGGATTGCAAGCCTCTTGAGATCCCTTGAGAGGTAAAACCTGTTGTAAGGTTGCAAAACCACGCATCAAGTTTTTGGCGCCGCAGCCCGGGGAATAGTTATTGCTTAGGTTGAAATTTATTTTTATTAGGTCTACTCATTAGATTCCTATCTAGTGAGATTTTTATTTTCTTTTTATTAACTTTCTAGTAGTCTATCTTTTCTTTGTGTCTTTGTTCGTAAAAACCTTTCCATTGACTCTTCCGTTCACCAATATGGAGTACGCGAACCCACCATACTACCGACCACGAAATCCATTTGCCCCTAATGACATCTTGATGTTCAACCAATATCGAGATGAACCCATATATGATGCATGGACTCGTTTTAAAAACTTACTCCGAATAGTCCCTCATCATAGCTTCGATTTAGCATCCCTAACCCAAATCTTTTTCGATCGTGTCGACCGATATGACCAAATGTGCATTAACGATTTTGCCAATAGGGACTTTAGGAATTAAATGCTGAAGAAGCATGGGATGCCATTGAAGATTGTGCCCAGTATTATTATAGAGTAGACAACCCAACAAACGTTGGTACAAATCAATTGACCACAAATTCCAAGGATCATGAAACAAGTTTGTCTAGGGATGACTATTTTGGGATACCTAAGTGGATGTCATGTAACATCATAGTACAAAACAAACACATAGGTAATCTAGATAAAATGGATGATGAGGTGGATAATCCAAGCCCACAAAGTACCCCACAAGTCCTACCATCACTTGAGGCACACACACCGCCCGTGACTTACCCGGAAGAAGTAGAAGAAACTTTAGGAATCCCAATGGAGGTAGAACCCTTGGACCAAGCACCACTAGAGTATATAGGTTTGAATACTTATAGTGATAACCTTACTCTTAGTTCCAGGAAATTTCCTAGTGTTGATGAACCGGAACCTCAACCTTTACACAACTTTCCATCCTTAGATATATTTCTAGGAGACAAAAGAGGAACCGACCCACCCATCAACCCTTATTATCCGGGTAGTTTTAGGATGAAGGAAGCCATTCACTCACCCCCTTCACCTCACGTGGCATATTTCCACCCTAAGGGTGTGTATCGCTACTTTCACCCACACTTAATCCTAAGTGTAGGGAAAACCTCCCCTATTTCCGTTAAATAAGGGTAGAGTCAGGCTCGTGACTCGAACAAAAACAAGCACTTCTTGGGAGGTAACCCATGTTTTTAATTGTTTGATGTTTTTATTTTGTTTGTTTGTTTGTGTCATATATGCTTAATCATAATTGTTAAATTTTCATGTTTCGAATAATTTGTAAAAATGCTTTATTTTGTTTTTAACCTCGTCTTAATTGCATATAAAGGTATTTTACAAAAAAAAAGATAAGTGTAGGAACGTTTATATTTTGTTAAAAAGAACAAAATTCGAACATGGAAAATTCACAATTCATGATTAGCATGTATTCTATCTTGTTTATTTGTCAATACTTGTGGACATGTTTTATGAGTCCCTATTTGTAAGTCATCCCGCAAGTATCCTATCCTCTTATTACTTTGTTTTGTTTTTATTTCTAAGTCTGGAAATACATCTAGTTGTGGTTTTTCTTTGTTCGGTTTGATGCTTTGGTTTTTGTGTTTGTTGGTTACAGGTATTATTGGATAAGAAGATGTACGTGCAACACATCAAGAGGATGATTATATTTCTGGAGTGAAGCTTATCATGTTCATTCTCTTGGAGGGAGATTTAACCATATTATCACATCATCCATACCGAGCGAATCAGGGAGTATTAGTTTCTTCCATTCTCATTTATTTTTACTTTTACATCTTTTGTCTAGAACATTGGGGACAATGTTCGGATTAAGTGTAGGGAGGGTAAATTAGGATGCCTTAGAAACTACAACTTCGCTTGATTTTTGTTTTGTTTGATAGTAGATGTGTAATAAAACTGAGAGAAATACCTGTTAGGGCAATTTTAGTGCCAAATTTAAAATTGGGATAATTACCAAAATAGCCCAAACACAAATGGGCGGTTCCCTATCTAACCCGAAATCCGAAAATAATTGTGTTGCCCAGGGCAACCGGCATTTTTTGGGGCAACCGAAGGATTTCCAGTGTATTTTTTGGGCAACAATCGCCCTTTTTTGGGCAACTGGGGGCATTGCCCAGGGCAACCGGGGTAGAAATATCCCATTTGGGTTTTGGGCTATTTTAGTAATTATCCCTTTAAAATTTTTTACAACATATAGGAGTGAAACTTTGATCTTAATGAGCATCTCACGGATAGGGAATTATATGACTAGCACAAAAACCATACCACTCAAAAATTTCCACCCCAAATATGTGAGGTTCGCCTTTAGATCTTTAGGAAAAAGCATTCATTGTTGGTGCTTATGAGTGTACCGGTAGTTTTATAGATTCTAGAACTTGTGTTTGTGATGCATACCGAGACCGCTAGTGAGACTACATTCGTGTAGTTAGGATTGACTACATGATAAGAGGCATTAGGATTAACCCATTGTTTTACACCTGTGTTTTTGTTATAATTACTTTGGCTACATTGGTCAAGTAATTCTCCCACACCCTTTGCGTTGTACCCATTTTTGGTACACGATACCCCTAGTACACCCCTCAGAGCCTATCTTTTCGTTTCGACCTTTAAGCATTTTACTTAAAGGAAGAATTTGTTTACACCCCACTTAAATGTACACCCAAATCGCCTTAGCCTACCTTGTATGCACTCATTTTTAGTGCATTGTTGTGACAACATTTGTTTAAACCCAAGTTAATTATCTAGTTGATTACATGGTTGCTAAGTCGAGTCATATCCTTGTACATATTGTTTTAGGATGATTGGGACTCATGGGTAAAGTACTAGTGTAATGGAGTAATGGGGAAGAACATCATTTATTACCCCCATATGTGCTAAATATTTTAAAAAGTACTCCGAGTTTTTCGATTATCTTAATTCGAGTCATTAGAATAGTTATTTGTAAAGTTATGTAAAAGTTCAAGTGTAAGGGGAATGCAATGCCCCTATGATGTATTATTTTGGATGGTAGGGCAAAAGTGTATGAAAAAAAAAAAAAAAAAAAAAAAAAAAAAAAAAATCGAAAAATCAAGAAAAATACAAAAAAAAATGAGAAAAAGAAAAGTAGAAAAATCATACGGACTACCACCCCCGTTTCATTTTATGTTTATTTTATGTTTTTGTTATTTTGTTTTTAGCTTAAGATTGAGTCGAGTCTTGGCTTAGCAACATTGTATAGTACATGTAATCGATCAAGATCTTTAACTCCCCACCAGTAAAATATCCTTTATCCAACAAAACCGTGTTTTCCTTTTCCCTACACCTAACGTTATAACCCGTTTAAAAGCCCTCTTTGATAGTTTATCTTAGGTGCTTACGCCTAGTGGAGGAGGTTTTCGATCCTTTCCCAAGCCTATGGTAATCTATTTGCTATGACAGGTAGTGAGAGATATTATCCGTTTTCATTTATGAGATTTATTTTGATGACACTTGAGAGATGTGAGTATCTAAACACTACTTGTGAGGTGCTAGTTTGTAATCTCCGTGCTTATTATGATTAAAGTGGAACGACTATTTGTTGTAATTACTTTTATGTTAGCATTAAATGACCCCTAACTTGTATTTTGATTAGAATAAAAGCGCATTTGCTTGAGGACAAGCAAATCTCAAGTGTAAGGGTATTTGATGAAGCGAAAAGTGTACCGCTTTTAAGGGGTCATTTAAGCCCTAAATCGTATTTATTTGATCAAATATTGCCCTAAATCGTTCCTTTTGTCATTTTAGGTACTTTTGAGAAGAAATCTGGAAAAGGAAGCATTTTGGACGTTTTTGGAGCATAAAAGTGAAGAAAATGACAAAGTCTCAAAATCGGCTGAAAAGTGCCTTTGACGGCGTCAGAAATGTCCCCAGACGGCGTCATGGCTTGGCAAGAAAAAGGTGGATGTGAAAATTACTCATGATAAGCCAGAGAAATTTGCATGGGAATTCTGACGGCGTCACCCTTTAATCTGATCAAGGTCGTCACGGCTTAATTTAAAGATGGACGGCGTCACGCCTAATCCTGACGGCGTCAAGCCTTGATAAGCCAGAACGGATTTTGGAGAGCTAAAGAGGGACGGCGTCAAGAAGGCCATCCGGGAACCCTAAAAGCGGCGAGGTGACGGCGTCACACTCCATAACGTGACGCCGTCATATCTGAAAGTCTATATATAGTTTTGCAATTCTTTGTCATTAGTGTGGAACTTATTGGGGAACTTTGTGTGTGAAAACCCTAAGACGATTTTAGCAGCTTTTTCAAGGCTTTTTGCCTTGAGATCTTCCATGTTACATTGAAGATAAGTTATCAATTAATCATTCAATATGTCTATGTGTTGTTTGATTCTATCTTGTTCTTGTCTTTTGTTTAACATGCTAGGCTAGATTTATCTTGTGTTTGATTAGATCTAATGAAACCTAGCTATTGATTATTGGTTATTAGTGTGTTATTAGTTGTATTGGATGATTGTTTATCTATGTTAGGCTTAAGAAAACTGGCTAACTTCCTATTCGGTAATTTGCTTAAACGTCTTAAGAAACATGAACCAATGCGTACTAAAGGTTTTTATGGTTGTATTTAATGCATGAGCGAATTCTAGTGATCCCATGCTAGGAGCTTCTTAGCCGGCTCGACATAGGAGTGAAGTAGGAGCTTGTAGAGTTGGGGAAGTACGTACGCCACCCCACGATTGGTATTAAGGAATACACCCGTCATCCACGCAATTAATACACACTAATCAACCGGTAAAAGATAGTTAGGGAGTAAGGAAATCTAAGTAAACACATTTCTCTCCATATAAGTTTTCACCACATTTTCATTTTTGTTATTTTATTTTATTTGCATTCGTAGTAATTTGGGTTAGTTGACTAGCAACTAATTCCGCCCACTCTTTCAAACCCGAGATTTTACTTGCTTTCATAAAAAAATATAAAAACATAAAAAGAATCTTCTCTCACCCTTAGACCTATTAGAGTAGTTTTTCATACCTAACGAACACTATTCCCTGTGGAGAACGATCAATCCCCCGTACTTACCACTTTACTATACTACAACGGTCAGGTACACTGCCTGGTGGGGATTGCAAGCCTCTTGAGATCCCTTGAGAGGTAAAACCTGTTGTAAGGTTGCAAAACCACGCATCAGAATCACACAAAATGGGTGACTCCGGGGAATTGTAATCGTCATCCTCTTTTTATACTCCCCAGCTAAGTCTAAAACCCTCGTGCAAACGTTTTTGTAAAATGCTAACACTACTTATATTAGCAACCTATGTAAGCCGAGACTTAACTTTTCGCTCCCATAAGTATTCATAAGTTAGGTGTGTGTGCTTGTTTTCAAAGTCTTGACCGTAAAAATCGACATTTATTAGGGTTAAAAACCGACAATGATTTAGAAATCAGAGATTCAAAGGTGAGATCACTCCATGTAGCGACTTTCTTCTCAGCTTATCCTTAGTAGACTTAGGAGGCTAGGTTTTTACACCCTCGAGAATAGTATCGGAGCTCACGGGATCTTTGAAGTCAACAATTTCTAAATCACCGTCCAACTTTTAGACAATATTGACAAATACTAGTTCAACTTTCGATTTAAATTTAAGAAGAAGCAAGTTTCTCACATTTATTCATAAGCAACAAACATAAACTTCTTTTTCATTTTTTCATCACTTTTTTTTTTTTTTTTTTTTTTTTTTGGGACTTAAACTTTTTACTTACGTACCCTAAACGACGGAGCTTCACGGTTTAGTTCCAAGACCTTACACCTTTCGGAATAAAGGATCCAAGGGCCGTTGCAACGGAGTGTTCCAAGACTCTAGACATTCCTGAAATGAGGATCCAAGGTGGTTAGACCAAGACCTTACACATTCCTGAACTAGAGGTCCAAGGGCCGGTGCAAGAGGGTAGCCAAGACCTAAACGCCTTCCGGAAATAAGGATCCAAGGCCCGATCTCGAATCCGTAGCTTAGAGCACTTATTTATTCATACTTAAAACTTTAACTTTTTGCAACTTTCAAGCAATTGCTCACTTTCATTTTGCATTCTTATTGGGTTTGTAAGAAAGTATGCTTGTTCCAAAATTTAAATAAAACTTTGAACTAGTATTCTAAATCAAGATTGTATAAAAATTTATTTGCTTAACAAAAACGGTTTTTGCGTTCAAAAGTTTGAAAATAGCACTAATTTTAGTCAGGTTAGGATCTTCTGGGAGGAAAAGCCATAGATTACTTATATAAGCTCTAAAGAGAACCAACTACTCCACGCTTAGCATTTTCATTTGCACAATTCGTAAAAACTTAGCCTAAACGTTAAGGGTAGCAGCTAGATCAACACTCTAGCAGAGTCCGGATTCCCTTTGTTCTAGCCTAATCAAGTATAAACTTTCATTAATACCGAAGCATTAATGTTTAGCAAATTATTTTTATTGTGCATAGCACTTCTTTTAGACGAAAAATACGATAAAAATTTTAAAATTTTTGCTCAAAACGGGGGTGCTAGGGGACTAGAAGGTACAATATGTGAAAAAATTTTAAATTTGGTCAAATTCGCAAGAATTCCCCCTCACACTTAGAATTGAATATTGCCCTCAATATTCAAAGTACCGGCCTAAGCCGACACTATAGAACGTAAAAGGGTAAGACTACTATCTAAGTGTGGAAACGAAATCTTTTTCACAAAAAGGATTTTAAGATATCCCTGGATAAACATAAATATAAAGATCGGATATTGGGCGGCTGGATTGAAAACAGGCGCATCAATCATCACGATCTACGAGAATCCTGAAAACAAAGGTAAACACACAACAAAAAAGCAACAAGTAGAGGAACTCCCCCACACTTAGTGTTAGAAATAAGAAAGAAGATAGAATGATAAGCATGGGTTGCCACCCACGAAGCGCTTGTTTTTTGATCGAGTCGTATAGCTTAGACTCGCCCCGAATTTAATTGTTCTTGGGGGAGCAGGTGGAAGAGATAATCTCCATCGAACTTTCATTCAAGATGTTTGGATAAACATTGAAGTGCTTGAAAGTTCCACTCCGATGAGATACACCCGGCTCAAAAGAATGAGAGATGCCAGGGTCAAAAATTTTGTCCTCACTCCCGAGCGAGTGAATGGAAGGACAATCTACCTTGTAGGAGAAGAAAGGTAGAAAAACTCGAACGACATATGCGAAGTCAATATAAGGGTGACCCTCAATAGGCACTGTCACATATGTCGGAGAAAGAATATTCTTTTGAATCTCGGGATTAACAATTGAGGTCATATTATCAAAAACATTAGAGTCTTTGACCTCATCGTTCTCTAACACTTCAACAAAGAGAGGATTAACGTTGCTAGAAAAGCAATCGTCATCAAATTCAAAAAGAGTGTTAGAGAAAATCCCGGAAGTAACCTCAGAGATGTCAAGAGATTCTCCAAAAATTGGAGAATCACATTCTCTGTCGAATATCTCCTCAGACTCACTTGGGGTTGGGACAAGGTTCTCAGCACTAGACTTTATGAATTCGTCCGATTCCTTTTCAGGAATAGTGCTAAGATGCTCATCCCCCATAATGAGAGAGTCCTCGGGTCTAGACTGAGAGGGTTGAGAAATGGTATCATTTAAAGGAATAAAACTCTCCTCTTCGTCTTCTTCATCCTCATCATCGTCATCAAGAAGGGCAGCCCTGAGAAATATGGAACGCATTTTTGCTCCTCGTTCTTCGGCTAGAAGTTCTGCACAAGATTTTTCATGACGATCTTCTTGGGTATGTATTTTACCCAAATCCCTGACTTCTTGTAGTAAATCAAGAATATGAAGAACGTCTTCTGAAAGTTCTTGAGACGGTGGCTGAGGTGGTGGCTGAATCATTTGGTACTGTGGAGGTTGGTCATGATAAAAATAGTCATAATTGTCACAAGGGCCATGCTCATAGACAAGCGGGTTCCTCGTTTGACAATCAGAGCTATAGTGAGGACCTCCACAGTACTCACAACAATAATATTGTTGTGACTGATTCGGTGAATTATATGGATAATGGTCATACCCGAAGTTTTGATAACATGGAACCTGCTCATAGACAAACGTGTTCCCTGTTTGACAATCAAAACCCGGGTGAGGACTACCTCCACAATATTCACAAGAATATGTCTCCATCTGGTGTTGTGGGGGCTGGTTGAAAAAGTTGGTTGTTTCATGGTAGGAATAAGGATTTTGGTCATAGAAAAACCCGTTTCCTGATTCCACCATGCTACAACCGGGACAATTCCCACCATTATGAGGACCTCCACAACACTCACAAAGATCATTTGGCATATTTTGGAATGATGTATCATTGAAGTTTTGATAACATGGTTCTTGCCAAAATTGATCTTGAGGAGGGTTGAAATCGTTTTGAAAATTTGGACAATTAAGTGTATTTTCGATTTCAGGAGTGCAACACACGCAAAGTCCATGGGTAAACCCACATCCCTTGCAGAAGCATCGTTCACAGTGTGAATCATCCCCCAACGGATCTCCACATACAAAGCAATTATGCTGAGTGAGTGAGGATGGCTGGGGTTGTGGAGGGTGTTCGGAAAAACTTTGAGAATTATCGATGGAATTAAGCTCTTTGAGGGCTACTTCACACCAATAACAAGATCCTCTTGGGTTGTGATTTCCACACCGCTCACACGCACACTTTGAACAATGAAGACTGTCAATCAACGGGCTTTTACAATCAAAACAAGTATAGCCCAGTGACGACATGAGAATTAAACATTAATGAGGGTTAAGAAGATAGAATTAAACAAATAGAGGGTGAGAGATAAAGAATTAAACGGATAAGAGGAATAAGAAGAATATTTTTGGGTTTTTAAAATTTTGAAACATTTAAAAGAAAAAGGAAAATAATTTTTGAAAAGAAAATCTTTTTGGGTTTTTCAAGGATTTTTAATTTTTTTGGATTTTGGATAAAAAATATTCACAAGATATATACGAAACTTCATGAGGAAGGATCTTCAAGTCACTAATCGTCAAACCGTAACGATATTGTCGCAACACACCTCCCCGGCAGCGGCGCCAAAATGATTAGTGTTAAAATAATCACAAGTCAACCTCTCACGAAGAAAAGTCAACGTGCAACACTTAACGCAAAATCGATTTAATAACCGGATAAGCGTATACCCGGGTCGTTCTCCCTGCGAGGCGTGAAATTGAGGATATCGTTTTCGGTTTGGTATTAAAATGCTTGAAATGACGAGAGTTGATTGGTTTTTAATATCTACTAAAACGAAAATTAAAATAACGCGAACGATAAACTACGAACGAGTAAAAACGTCAAAATATTTAAAAATTAATCCTACGAGTACCAAAATAATTTTCCTACGTACTAAATGACAAAAGAAAATTTTGAAAAAAGAAATTATATTTTTTTTTTACTTTTAAATAATTTTTATGAATTAAAAACATTTAAACTAATTTTAATTACTAAAACTATTTTAAAAAATGTGAAAATTTTACTGAAGATACTTTGAACTAATTGAAAGATAAGAAAAATAAAATTGGAAAAAAAGCAAAACTGAATAAGCAGAAATAAGCTAAAACAGCTTAACTAGGCTAGAAGGAAAATGAGGCTTAAGAAATAAATGTGGCAAACATAACCCAAGCATAACTTGGAGCACACTGGTAAGGTGTTGTTGTTGTGTGCTAGCAGACCTGGGTTCGAATCCCAGGTTTGCTAATTTTTTTTGCAAACATTTTTCCTTTTTTGTTTTACTATCTAAAAACTAATTAAGCTATTTAATATGAGCAAATTTGAAACTGAAAATCATTTTTGAAAAGCAAAATAAGCTCAAATCAGTTGGTTTCATGGATCAGACTTGAAATAAATGCAAATAAGCTAAGAATGGCTAATGAGCTAAAAATAAGCTCCTAATAAGCTAAAAACATGAACAATAAACTGAAAACTAAAACTTAACTTACAATAATTTATAAAAAGCAGAATTAAGCTCTACATAAGCCAAAAAGCCAAAAAAACTAAAGGGGGTCTGCTGATCTAGTAGTTATAATCAGTCCAAATGGAGCTTTTTGAGCTCAAAAATAAGCTAGTAAACAAGCTCCTAAATCAAAGGCAAGCTTAAACAGATATAAACTACCAAGAAAGCTACTTGAAAAACAAGATTTGAAATCTAAAACCTATATTAACTACTCTAAACTGAGATTGAAAAAGGCTAGTGAGGCAATAACAAAATGCAGGCTGCTAAGACTAAAGGCAACATCTAACACAAGTAAACTCTTAACTACTTCTAGCTTACCAAGAACTTAAAATAAGCAGTGACAAGCAAAGAATAAGCAGAAATAAGCAGTAAAATAAGCCGTTTGACCAGAGTTGACGAATCAAGAAAACTTAAAATTGCATTCAATACTAAACTGAAAGTGAGTTACAACTTTAAAAGCTACAAATTACACTAAGAAAGCAATAAAATCAGACAACAATTAAAAATGGTCTAACTTTTCTAAAACATGAAAAGTGGACAAAATAATCTGTGAGGAGACACAGCTATATAAAGGAGAGGGTTTGTGCTTTTCTTGTGAGTGGAATCCCAGTTGCTACTTGTGCTTTCTCTGTGGCCCTTGGATTATACTTGGTCTCCACTCCTTTGATCTTGAGCCGTTGATCACAAGTTTGTTCCTAGGATCGATGAGGTGGCAGGGGGGGGGGGGAAGGAAACACACCCATGTGAGTGTTTTGGACTGGTGTGGTGAGGTGAGAGTGACGGGTGGTTAGCAGGAGGTTAATGGCAGGAAAGAATATTAAGAAGATAAACAGTGTATTAATTTTAGGGATTTTGACTGACTAATATTTGGGAAAAGGGGGGTTTGACCCCATGTTAGTATTATTAGTGGAAAAGGGGCGGGTCGGATCAAGGTTGTGGGTTGGACGGGTTATAGATTTAAGGTAGTGGGCTGTGTTTAGGTTTAGTGCAGTGGGCTGTGGGTTCAAGTGGGTTTAAGGGTTTGTTGGGTTTAATAATTTTATGGATCCGCTTGATAAGGTTTAGAGTAATTGGGATTTATCACAAGGACTATGGTTGTAATTTATGAAACCTCAAGTACCATTTCTGCCACTTCTTCAAATTTAATCAAAGGACCAATTTTGCCAATATTAAATAATCCAAGGGCCATTGTGAGATTTTTGAGCTCGAATAAAAATCCAAATAAAAAACGTCTTTCCCGGCTTCGGTTTTCGGCTCTTTTCCAAATCACGCTCGGTTTTGTCCGCGTTTGCCCCGTTTTCAATCCTTTTGTACCTGAAACACATAAAACACAATCCAAGGATATTTGTAACAATATATGGTCCATTTGGGTGTTGCTAACTAACTTTGGTCTTTAGTTGGTCTAAACCGTTTATGTGTTGTTTGATCAGCCTGCAACTATTAGATTGATATTTAGATTTTATAATAGATGAGCTCGACGTAATGAAAATTTTATGAAAATACCTCATTATCAGTTTGATTTTCGTAATAATCAAACATGCATCTGTTCTTACGGGTCCCAGGTTTCGCCTTTGACAATCTCCGATTGTTATGTGTTAAACAAACAACCTAAACAGAGCATACAAAAATAAAAACCATTAAGTATTTTATGTTTACTACAGTGCAAATTACTACGCAGTAAATTTTTTATATAATACCTCGTTATTGGTATCATGTAAATCAGCATCTTCATTGAATATTTTGCATACATACGGATTATGTGGTTTTCGCTTATTACAAATTGGAGTAGTTCGATATCCGTTAACACCAACAGCATAAATCTATAAATTTCACATTTATATTTAATTCGTTAAACCTAACAAAAACTATTATTAATAATAATAACCTTAGTTATGTTATAATACCTCGTCATCTGATAGGCCAACCTGCAAGTATTATAAAGATAATTAGATCCTGTGATATATTAATGGATATATGCTACATAATTTTAAGTTATAGATATAATCAATTGCTTGGTTGCATTGGTTGAGACGTTTACATGCTAACCTAAAGATGCATGTTCGAATCTCACTATGGTCATTTTGTAAAATCTCGAATTTAAGGGTTAAACATACGAATTTTGGTCAAATATTGCTTAGATGACTAATCATGCACTTAATCTACCACCTAAGCATGGATTAAGTGCATGATTAGTCATCTAAACATGGAAACATCTTGACCAATAGAATCAAGCAACCCTATTGTTTTAAACATGTACCATTGTTCAAGCATTTATTTTAGCTAAAGATTATTGCTAAATAAGTATTCGTATATGTATAACAATTCATGATAATCTTATAAGGTAGTGCCTATGGGTAGTTTAGAAAAAAAGTACTTAGACATGTTATGAAGGATACCTCTTCATCGTCCAATATATGAACACTGGATATATCTTTTTTGAACAAATCAAATTGTTCATCCTGCATTCATGCTAAACATAATCAGATAATGTGTTTCATATATAATTTAAATAAACAGTTAATTTAGTTATTGTACATCCTCATCATATGATATGACGATGTTTGGTATATTCTTATCTAGCGAGCCATCGGCTGATGATGGAGGATGGTGGTGATCTGTTTTCGGATTACCCTGACAAAATTGTAGTAATTAGTATCTAATTCATCTGATAATTAACAAAACATATTCAACTTAAGATTATGTACCTTGTGTGATCTTCGGTGTGACATTGTTTGTATTTTATGTTCGCAATTTTTGAAGATATATATTCAATATGTGTTAATATATGGCTTTATTTATAGAGTTTGAAGGTGGCCATATAATGGAAACCGAAAATTTGTTTCTCATATATTTGTTATAGATAAATATTACGTTTACAATTTAAACGTTTTTTAGAGTTTACATGATTTATATCATGCTCTAAATATAGATTTGGAAATTCTACAAAATATTTGATTATCATAGCTTTATTGTATATAAAGATTACGTTCGTTTGTGTATGAACATTTAAAAACGTTGTTAGAATTGATGGGGTATAAAAACAATGGACTACGTATATTTAAAGTGATAATGCGTTTTAATATAACTCTTATGAACTGGTTATAATATCAGTACCAAGTCGGGGACATAGTAGTACAAAATTAAAATACATACTGGAGATAACTCAGCAGTACTACATAGCACATATGTATTGTTTATACCAGTACAAAGTACTCTTAAATATATTTTGACCCACATATAGTGTCAAAGTAGGTATATGATCTTAAATATATGCACAGAATATTTATACAAAATACATTCTAAACTTATCTTTCAAATCATATTTTCTATAAATTTATCATATTCTTGAAAAAATGATTATAATATGTATATATCATTTTAAAAATTCTTATTATCATGTGTATATAAATAATACGTTCATTTGTGTATAAACATCTAAAAATGATGTTAGAATTGATGATGTATAAAAACAATTGACTACATATTTAAAGTGATAATGCGTTTTAATGTAACTCTCCGTAGCAGTACAAAAATAAAATACATACCGGCGATAACTCAGGAGTACAACATGGCATATATTGGTTATATATCTTCTATAAATTAAACATATTATTGAAAAAATGATTATAATATGTACATACCATTTTAAAAGGACAGTATACACATTCAAGAAGTAGATATGTGTGTATATTCTAAATATGTGTATAATTTTAGCTGTTATCTATTATTAATTTTATTTCGATTACTTTTTGGAATGTTAGTATACATTTTTAATGTATATGTTAATACGTGAGAGACAAATAAGCAAGTGTTTGCAGACGAAAAAAATAATGTTCATTAATAAAATCATATATACATATATACAAAAAAAAAAAAAAAAAAAAAAAAAAAAAAAAAAAAAAAAAAAAAAAACGCTAACAATTAAATTTATGTATTTTTTCTTGATCATAGACGAACCGCCCCAGTCTCTATTCTTCTTTTCCTGCTAGATGGACATGATGTTTTAAGCTTTGCAAAGTTAATGAAACCAAGTAAAAACCCTATGAAGTAAAGTTTGTTAAGCTTACCTGGTATTGTTTTGCTGAGGTTGAACATTTGTAGGAAGTTATATATACGAAAATAGGGCAATGAATCGACTTCACTTGACCCAAGGAATTGATAAGGTTGTTGTTTTAATTTTAAAAATTAAATGTGTACATATTCATCCTTCCAAATCTTTGGAAGTTGTTACAACTTCATTAAAGTTTGACAATCATTTCTTTAACATGCTTATAGTTATTTATGGTTTCAAGGTCGAAAATACATTTATTATAAGAATATAGTAGATTTTTTTTTTAATTTTATAGGTAAGTATCGTGTATACATCCTTATCCCGGTTAATATTATTTTTAAACATCACCAATGTTAATACTGCTGGTTACGTTAGTACTGCTGTATTTGAGATAATATAGTGTTCTACATGTGGTTATCAATGCAATATTATATTAGTACCGCTAGATATACTTGATACTGCTATATCATTTTTTCACGTAATGATCAACGTTTGCACTGGTAGATAAAATAATGAAACTTAATATGAATAAAGCTTAATACGAATATCCACACCCATGCAAGTTTGCAATTTGTAAATAAATTGTTCAAAAATATTAAAAAATGCTAATGTAAATTAATTGTCTTCTTGCTCCTCTTGATTATTAAGATCATTAGCTGGTGTTTCGTCATCCAGTGTCGCTGGTACACTGTTAACGTTGTCTGTCGTACGCTTGCCTACATCATCAATTTGAATTAAAGTGGCGTTCGTGGCACCAACGCACACTGCTGGAATATCATCCGTTGCGTCTATCGTTTCAACAACATCTTCGTTTGTTGGTTCCTGCTACATGTTGCGAGAAGATGTAAAAGATTAATTTGTATTGTTTGTTACAATTTAACGGTGTTTTTAGAAATTAAAAAATACAATGCACAATACCTCACTAATATCATCAGAATGTGTTTCCGATCCATCATCTGAACACACGGAATTGTACTCTAAACCTTCGTCTTCCTCGTCGTCATCCTATTTTGATTCATTCATAAGGATTAGCATATACTTGTTTATAAACACAAACCATTGTTAGGTACATTAAAGGAAAAATGAATCAGACCTCTTCTTCTATAAAGCCATTCTTGAAATAGTTGATTATATCAACATCGTCCGTCACTTTCTCCGCTCTATATATATAACTATTGTTGTTGTGATTGAACTCAGAAAATAAAATTTTGAAAAGATACTTCCTCCCAATAATTTGATTAAGTGCATCCGGAAAGTATTCTTCTGTGTTCACGCCTTCGCTCTCCATTATCTCCCACGCTGTTAAATTTGTCATTTTGTGCACACTCTTGTCAAAAATCACGACTTGTGCAGTACCACTATGGTCAAATATGCGCACAATGATTTTGAACCTACATATATAAAATATTTATAACGCTTAAATCTAACATGTTTTTGATAGCGTTATTGGTAGTTTTATATATGTTTTGTGGTTATATTTATATGCTTTTGTTACAAAATCGTACCAAAGTGTGTTTGCAAAGCATTTGTAGCCAAAGACAGGAAAATGGATGGAAAAGATGCAAAAATGAGGAAAAAGGAAATATTTATTATTGCATGTGAATTTTGTGTCAAGTTCTGCTCCGTAAGGTATTTCAATGAGTTAAAGTCCAAGTAGTCGAGTTAATAAGCTTAAGGATGAAGAGAAAGATCAAAGAATCAAAAGCTACGACCGAGAAACAAGTCATACGGAAAAGTCCAAGAAAAAGGTCCACCAGCAGTAGCCATCCGATCGGTCGCCGCCCGCAACCGAATCAGATGGAGAGAATTGGATTTACCGAGAAGACCAACCGATCGGTAGACCATTCTATCCGATCGGTTGGAAGTTGCTGTTGACCCAAGACTTCTTTATTAAGGATTGTGACTTTATAAATCCGGTTCTAGGTCCTTCTTTTCAGTATTCTAACCATTCAATACTACTTGGAGAGCAAGAGAAGCATTTATGCACTTAGACCCTTGGTTAGAGAAATTTATTGAACCATTTGTTGGGTATTTATAATGACAATCAATCTAAAGAGAGGGGGTATGCTAGAGAGAGCTTACTTAATAGAAGGGAGAACCAATCATAGAAAATACTCAAGAAATTCGTCCTTAGGTCCAGGAGAAGGGAGAAAGTCGATTACACCATTTTCATTGCTTGTGGAATCATTGTCTTTCACTTGTAATCTTATTTCCAATCATTGTAAGACTTTCAATTATGGTTTCTAATGTTCAAAGTATTGAGTTTGCATTTATGTTTGCTATGAGCGGCTAGTGCCTTTGTGCACTTGCTTAGATGATGTGTATTATTCATTGATTGGCATATGATTGTGATAACATGTTTTAATTCAATTTCAAGTCGATTCTAAGAACCAATTGTGATTAAGTTTCATAGTGACATTTGGGTAATCAAGTTTAACTATTGCTAGTAATCTTAAGGGTCGAAAGAACTATTGTTATTCCACTAGTTATAATCATTTGTCTATGAATGATTGTTGTCTTCCACTATTCTTGATTAAACAAAGGAACTTAATTGTGATTGTAATGAAAATGCTTTTGTCTATCAAAACGGATTGATTGTAAACCACTTTAAAGGTCGAGAGATTAATAGTTTGCTTTCAATTGTGACCTTTTGTCTATAATCGGTTACCTTTTGTATTGACCATTTCCTAAGCTTGTTTGATTAGACAAAAGATTGTTTTTGTGTTTGAGGAACACCAACTCATGAACCTTGAATTGATCTTGAATTGATTGGTTAAACGTAATGCTTGTTTTTATAAACCAAAATCTTGACGAAGGTTTAATTTGTAGAAACAATAGATTAGTGTCAAAACTAATTATCACCACCAACATGTTATCCAAAGTTATCACAATCATATTAGTCAATTGTAGTACACTAGTCTAAGCAAGTGTAGTTTTTA
This sequence comes from Artemisia tridentata subsp. tridentata, assembly GCA_021014915.2. NCBI lineage: Eukaryota > Viridiplantae > Streptophyta > Magnoliopsida > Asterales > Asteraceae > Artemisia > Artemisia tridentata. Next base: position 520,597,743 of record CP139509.1, on the reverse strand, counting down.
ATCATTTGAATTTTCATAATATCATTACTACTTGTTTGAGAAAGTTGCTTTTAACTTACAATTCGATTCACTACACAAATCCCTGCGAACGATCCCGACTTACCATCAAAATCTTGCTACAACGGACGAGTATACTTGCTCGTATGTGTTGTCATTAGATTCGGTAATTCACCCCTTATAAATTTAAAACTTGCACCGAACCGGGCACATCAAGTTTTTGGCGCCGTTGCCGGGGATTTTGATCGTGTTTCTGTAAGTTTTAGTTCATTTCTCATATAGTTAGTTTTCGTAAAAAAAAAAAAAAAAAAAAAAAAAAAGTTTACCGAGCTGCCCATCCGATCGGTTGTTCATTCATCCGATCGGTTTTTCCAAAATTTTCATTTACCGAGAGAACCATCCGACCGGATCCTTCAAACCAAATTTACCGAGAGATCTATCCGATCGGTAGACTGTTCTATCCGATCGGTTGGACGATTCTGATCTTTTCAAATTGTTTTCATTCTTTGTTCGTTTGTTTAGACATTGCCTCGATTCGCTGGGGAATTGTATGAACACTCGATCAACTGGAGTAGAACCAATTTCACCACTTTTCGATTCCGAAAGTTTGATTCGAACAAGATCTAGAAGAAGAAGAAGAACACCCTTTGTTCCATTATCCAATCGTGTGCCAAGAGTACCAAACCCAACTTTTGATAACCTTTTTGAAGCCAAAGTCGTTTATAACCCATTCACTGATCAAACTTTTCCCATGGCTGACGATAGACCCATGTGGGAAGCAAACCGAGCCGTAGCACCCACTCCTGGAGCTGCTATTGTTGCTGTCAACTTAGGTGACAATTTCACCGTGAAAGGTCACCATCTTTCTATGATCAAAGACCGTCAATTCGATGGCCGTTCGAGGGCCGATCCTCACAAACACGTTGCCGAATTCATTGAAATTTGTGGCATGTTCCGATACGGTGATACAAATGTGGATGCCATTAAACTCAAAATTTTCCCGTCATCACTTGCTGGAGATGCAAAAGTGTGGTATAACGAATTAACACCAGGAATCATCACTACTTGGGAGGAGATGAGGCAAGCTTTTGTAAGCCGATTCTTTCCACCTGCAATGTTTGATCGACTCATGGGAGAAATTCGTGCTTTCACACAAAACCCTAACGAATCACTCGTCGAAGCCTGGCTTCGTATGAAGGATTTACTTCGAAGTTGTCATGGACATGGTTTAGGACGAGGAACCATTATCCAAATCTTTTACCATGGACTTGATGAAACATCTCAAGGAATTCTTGATGCTGGAGGAATATTTCTTTATAAGACTCCTAACCAGGCATACCAATTGCTTGAAGACCGAGTTCTTCTCAAACTCGACTGGTCAAAAGATGCCAAGACAAAACCCTTAAGAAAAACCGTTGCCTTTGCCGAAAGTTATGATTCATCTAAACTCATGGAGAAAATGGAAACCTTGGTTTCCAGAATCGATTCACAATACAAAGATCTTAGAGGAGAGATGAAAGAAATGCGAGATGGTTGTAACAACTGTGGAGGTAACCACCCATCATCAGAATGCGATGATCAACCTATGGATCAACCAAAAGAAGGAGAAGCTAATTACATCCAAGGAGGATACCGAGGAGGAGGATATCGTGGAAATTATTACGGACGAAACTCTGCTAGTTGGCAAGATCGCTGACAAAGGGATAACAACCATGAGTCCCAACCAAAAGTAGAGAACCAAACTTCACAAAATTCCGACAAGAAACCTAAAGAAACAGATTTTGAAAAAATGATGAGAGAATTCGTCACAGCTCAAAAATCAACCAACGAGTTCGTCAAGAATCAATTTTTCAATCTCAAGACCAAAGTTGAGCAAGGTCAGAAAAATCATCAAGCATTTATCCAAGATCTTGAAAACAAATTCGGTAGACTCTCTGATCAAATTTCTTCCTGACCATCAGGTTCGTTGCCTAGTAACACCCAAACCAACCCAAAACCATCATCATCATCGAATGATAAGACTTATCGTCCACCACAAACCAGAAATGAGCATATCAATGATGTATTCACAAGAAGTGGCCTGTCTTATGATCCACCACCAAACCCAAACAACACCACAACTATCAATTACGATAGTGAGGATGAAGATGAATAATCCAAGAAGGAAAATACACCAAAAACACCACCCAAACCCAAACCCAAACCACCAGTTAAGGCATACACTCCAAAAATTCCATATCCCCAGAGCCTTAAGAAAGAAAGAATGGAGGAGCGTTATAAGAAGTTTGTTGAAATAATCAAAGAAGTTAGACTCAATGTACCTCTCATTGATGTTTTAGCCGGAATGCCCAATTACGGGAAATTTTTGAAAGAACTTCTTAACAACAAGAACAAGTTGGAGCAAATATCCGCTACCTTTCTCAATGAAGAATGTTCAGCTATTGTTCAAAACAAAATTCCACAAAAACTCGGAGATCCCGGAAGTTTTCTGATTCCATGCATATTAGGAAACAACATCACATGCGATGCTTTAGCCGACTTAGGTGCGAGTATCAATTTGATGCCCTATTCGCTGTATACGAAACTTTCCATCAATACCTTGAAACCCACAAGGATGAGTATCTGACTATCTAATCATACTTACCAATATCGTGTTGGTATTGCTGAGAATATGCTTGTCCAAGTAGGTAAATTCATTTTTCCCGTGGATTTTGTGATTTTAGAAATGGAGGAAGATAGTAGAGTACCCCTTATTTTAGGAAGACCTTTTCTAAACACCGCTGATGCGATCATCAAAGTAAAAGGAAAAGAACTCAATCTTGGAGTTGGAGAAGATAGAATCACCTTTTTAATCGATAAAGCAATGCAATATCCACATTCCAGTGATGACACTTGCTTTAACATTGATGTAATCGATGAAGTCACTGGGGAAGAATTGGATGCATTACTTGAAGATTCTGATCCATTCATGACTATTTCAGAGAAGATTAGTGAAACAACTTTTGATAAAGAATTTGCTGATTTTATGGAAGTAAAGATTGATGAAGAAGAAGAAGAAGAAGTTGAAGAAGGAGAGATAATAGAAGAAGATTTTGAGGAAATCAGTTTTAATGATCAAATGAGGATCAAAACATCACTTCAAGAACCACCGACTGATCTTGAGTTGAAACCACTTCCCGAAAATCTTGAGTATGCTTACTTGGAAGACAATTCACTCCTTCCAGTAGTCATATCTTCGTTGCTCAATGATTATGAGAAAGAATGTCTGATTTCAGTTCTTAAGAAGCATAAAGAAGCTTTTGCGTGGAAAACTTCTGACATCCCAAGAATCAGTCCTGATTTTTGCAAACACAAAATCAATTTCGAAGAAGATGCCAAACCAGTTGTAGAAAGACAACGTCGACTCAACCCCAACATGAAAGAAGTTGTTAAAAAAGAAATCATCAAACTTCTTGATGCCGGTATCATTTACCCCATCGAGGATAGTCCTTGGGTGAGTCCTGTTCACTGTGTTCCGAAAAAAGGAGGAATGACTGTTGTGACCAACGAACGAAACGAATTAGTTCCTACTAGAACTGTCACCGGATGGCGAGTATGTATTGATTACAGAAAATTAAATAAAGCCACCAGAAAAGATCATTTTCCTTTGCCTTTCATGGATCAAATGCTTGAGAGATTAGCAGGAAACAAATACTTTTGTTTTCTTGATGGTTTTTCAGGATATTTTCAAATTCCTATTGATCCGGCTGATCAAGAAAAGACCACATTCACATTTTTCTTTGGAACTTACGCTTACAGGCGTATGCCTTTTGGATTATGTAATGCTCCCGCGACTTTTCAAAGATGTATGATTGCTATATTCCAAGATATGCTTGAAACGTCTATAGAAGTTTTCATGGATGATTTTTCAGTTTTCGGAAGTTCATTCGAAGCTTGCCTTTCTAACCTCGATAAAATGCTTGAAAGATGTAAAGCAGCACATCTTGTTCTCAACTGGGAGAAGTGTCATTTCATGGTAACTGAAGGAATTGTGTTAGGACACAAAATTTCCAGCGCAGGATTGGAGGTTGACAAAGCAAAGATTGATGTCATTACCAAATTACCACCCCCAACTAACGTTAAAGCCGTTAGAAGTTTCCTAGGACATGCAGGTTTTTACCGTCGTTTCATTAAGGATTTTTCCAAAATATCTCGTCCAATGACGAAACTTCTTGAAAAAGATTCTGTTTTCGATTTTAATGCAGACTGCATGAAAGCATTCGAAGCATTGAAAACACAACTGACTAGTGCACCCATTATGGTTTCCCCTGATTGGTCACTACCATTCGAGCTTATGTGCGATGCAAGCGATTTTGCTGTTGGAGCCGTATTAGGACAACGAGAAGAGAAACATTTTCGTCCTATATATTTTGCCAGCAAAACACTCAACAATGCTCAACAAAATTACACAGTTACAGAGAAAGAATTGTTAGCCGTTGTTTTCGCTTTCGATAAATTCAGATCATACCTTGTACTTTCGAAAACAATCGTGTTCACCGATCATTCAGCGTTAAAATATCTGTTTACGAAGCAAGATGCTAAACCGCGTCTCATCCGATGGATTTTAGTACTCCAAGAATTCGATATTGAAAACAAAGATAAGAAAAGAGCAGAAAATCTAGCCGCTGATCATCTATCTCGTTTAGAAAATCCAAATCTGGAAGAGTTAAAAGAAGATGAGATTGACGATTATTTTCCGGATGAAACACTCATGATTGTTGATACAATTGATGAGAACGAAATTCCATGGTTTGCCGATTATGCAAATTATCTCGTTGGAGGAATTCTAAAGAAAGGATTAACTCATGCCCAACGTAGTAAATTCTTTTCGGATCTTAAACATTATTATTGGGAAGAACCCTATCTTTTCAAAATGTGTCCCGATGGGATGATTAGAAGATGTGTTTATGGTTCTGAAACGAGAAGAATTCTCGATGAATGTCATCATGGCCCAACTGGGGGACATTATGGTCCTTCTACCACCGCTAAAAAAGTTTTTGATGCTGGATTCTATTGGCCGCCTATTTTTAAAGAAGCCCATATTCTTGTTAAGAATTGTGATGCTTGCCAAAAATCTGGTAGTCTTTCTCGAAGAGATGAAATGCCACAAAAGAGCATTCAAGTCTGTGAATTATTCGATATTTGGGGAATTGATTTCATGGGACTGGTATGTGCTTAAACACATACTTTTTCTTGACCAAAACCCGACCCAAAACGACCAAAAACCCGACCATAATGCCAAAAGATATTGTGTTTTTGTGTTTTTGTGTATGCAGGGACGGATATCGTGAAAATTGACAAAAGACACAAGAAAACCGGGAAAACGAGCACGGGATTTGGAAAAGACTCAGAACCAAAGCCGGGAGAGACATGTTTGGCCAAATGACAAAAATCACCCTTAGATCAATTTTGATGAATAGGCAAGTTCGGTCCCTTGAGAATTCAGAATTTACATTTATGGTCCCTAAACTTAAATCCCTAAAACCTACTCTTAAACCCGGATTTATTTTAAAACCCAAAATCTTTACACAACCCAACCCACTTAATACTATACCCTCCTAGCCCAGCCCACCACAAAAGCCTTAACCCGAACCCAACTTTAAACCCGGTCAAAAGTATAAACGAAAAAAGTCAAATAAAAATAAATTACACACTCACACACACGCGCGCCTAAATACTATCCCCAAATTCACTGCTATGAACCCTAAAAAAATGACCGCACCTTAATTAACCTCGTACCCAATAATTACCCAATGATTGGGAGTTTCTAGAAGGACTGACAACTGCCAGGGACACGTGGGTGCTGCCTATTGGTCAAGCCACATCATTATTTTGATCTACGGCTGAGATTGAAGAGTGGTGAGCAAGGAAATGATCTAAGGGTGATAGAGGACTGAGATAGCACACGGATTGCCAGCATGGACAACCCAGAAGCTTCTCCAGTAGGCTATAAATAGATGAGCTCTCTTCGTTAGTTGTTTTGTCCAATTTTTATGTTTTAAAAAATTGTTGCCAATTCTATTTCTTGTCATTTTACTGCTTTCATAGTGTAATCGTTTCACTTCAAGTTGTAATTTCATATTTCAGTTGTAATTTTTGAAGTTAATTAATGAAATTTTAGTTTATGTTTCTTATCAATCCGAATCTCTTTAAGTTTTATGTTTCTTATTAGCTTAATCATTGTCTCAGTAGCTTATTCATACCATTTCTAGCTTATTTACATTTTTTATCTCATACCTTGTTCATCTTATTTGCAAAAATCCAAAAACATTGAAAAAAGTCTAAAAATCCAAAAATAATTCTAAAACCAGCTTCAATAAGCTGTTGTATCCATTTTAAAAGCTCATTTAAGCTATTTAGTTTATTGTCAGTTTTTACTTTGTTCAATTCTGAATTTATCTCAAATACTCCAAAAGTCAACAAAAAAGTCAACTGTCTTGGTTATATGGTGATCTGAGGTGATTTTGGCAAGCCAAAGTGAGTAAGGGAAGCATTTGGCCTGTCTAGAGACAGGCAAGCTCAGTGAACTCCCTCTGTTCTTGCTGAGGGAGAAGTGTTTTGTAAGTTCAATCTCATTTTCTTATTCCTTTTCTGCATCAGTAGATTTCTAATAATATAGTGTTATTTGATAGTTAACAATTGCTTGTTAGTAGTTAATTTGAATAGTTAATCTTAGATTAGTGGTAGTTTAAGCTACTTTCAGTTTATTGTTAGTTGATATAAAGCAGCAGTTGGTTAGAATTAGTTAGCATAGGGACTGTTTTGAGTTCATATATCAGTTACTGTTCATTGGTTATTCTTCTTGAAGTTTTGGTTGATTATAGTTGGAGTTTAGGTGCTGTTGAGATTAGATGTTAGATATGTTGTAGTGCATTTGAGGTTTTGATCATTAGTTGCAAAAGTTGAATCTTTAGCTGCCATAATAAGCTCTAATTAAGCTAGTATTGATCTGAGTTAATCAGTGGTGTTTTTGTGTTTAAAATATTGTTTTAAGAAAGTGTTCAAGAGTTGGTTTAATTCTCAAAAGGTTTTCGCCAAAAGCTTGCCTGCTGCACCAGGGTTTTTCATGTGCAGACCTGCACTTGTTGGGCTGTTGTTCTAGGTTTAGTTGTGGCTTATTTAGATAAGTTGTGGATTTGATTTTTGGTTTTTAGTAAGTTCACATAGCTAGCTTGAAGTTTATAATCTGGTCTTTGTAGTTTGAGCTTATTAAGGTGCTTATTTTGGGTCTTCAAATCTGCTACTCTGCCCTGTCTGTCTGCTGCACTAAAATTTGGCCCTAACTACACCTGATCTAGGTGCTTTTTAGATAAGCAAATCAGTTCAAGAAATTGGGCATTTTAGGTTTTAAGATAGACTTTCATATAAGCTTTGATTCTACCATCTGGGATTTGCCAAAACAGCTTATTAAGGTGCTTAATTTGGGTCTGCAAAGTAGGGTCCTAGGCTGTTTGATTCTGGCTTGGGTATTAATCTATTCAGCTGATTTTCAGCTTTTTGCTTGTGCTTATTTTTACATTTTCAGTTCCTTTTTGCTTCCAGTAGTTAAAATAACCTGTTCGTAGCTTTTTATAACTTTTGGCTTATTTTTGCTTATTTTTAGCTTATTTCCTATTAGCTTATTTACTGTTTTAGCTTATTTAGACATAATCAGCTTTTGAAATTATTTTTCTTAAATTTCTTATTAAAAATTAAAATTACTCAAAAATTTTCAGATTTTATTAATTAGTTTTACTATTTTTAAATCATTTAAATAGTTTTAATTAGTTTGTAATTCATAAAAAATTATTAAAAAGACAAAAAAAAAAATTTTCTTTTTCCAAAAATTTTCTTTTATCAGTTTTAATATAGGAAAATTATTTTTATATTTTTAGGTTTTAAATTTTAGAAATTCACTTTTTATTTACGTTTTATAATTCGTCGCGTAACGTTTTTAAATTCAAATTTTCGTTTTTAAGTTCGTATGCTTAGTTTAATTGTTTCATTAGCTTAATTAGTTGTTTACTTTTATTATTTTATTGTTCGTAGTATAAAATCACAAATCAATCACTCTTTTTCACACTCATTCACCACACGTATTCGACAACGTTTACAACAACTCGATATTCGACCTTCGTTGGGACACGACCCGGGGAAAACGCATACGTTGCCTTTTCCCTTGGAAAAATATATACTCAAAAAGACTTATCAAAAATGGCGCCGCTGCCGGGGAAGGCTTGAAAAGAGTTGGAGTTTCGCCATAGAATCGTGTTTTGAAGACCCTTCCTCGGAAGTTTTTGTTTTCATAAAAATAAAAATACAAAAAGAAAATAACTAAAACACTTTTCCTAAAGTGTTTTCAAAAATACCAAAAATAATAAATCCTTGCTCTCGAGAGGGCGTTATAAACCATTCCGAATAAACAACAAAAGAGATCGTGAAGTTAAACGTTTCTCGGATTATTTCTTTACTACAACCTATACACGGGGTTTAAGGATGGTCTTGACATTAAATTGTAGACCGAAAGAGGCGGGTTTTTAATCACCTTCGAGTGGACCTTTGCTTCTCCGCCACGCTGCGCGTAGTTTTGAAAAAAACGAGTACGGTTGATCATCGATCACCAAAAAGATAATAAATCTAATTTTTTAAATATAAAAATCCAAAAATATTTTATTTTCAAATTTGGTTTTCCTTTTTGATTTTGTGTTTGTTTTTGGTGTATGCACACCCGATCTTCTTCTTCTCACCCTCTTCTTTCACCACTCTCAAATCCCGAGAGGATCATTCGTCATAATCACCGTGTTTTATTTCCAACCGAGGAAATAAACGACGATCAACATCCGCCGATGGGTGATGATAATCACAACCACGGGCAAGCTCCCGATCTCCGCACTATGCAAGAGCTACTCCAGTGTCCCACCGTGGGATACGGAGATGCTATTGTCATACCCCCGATTCGAAACACAAATTTTAAACTCGAGACCGGTTTAATTCAACTTGTCACGGGAAATCAATTTCATGGTTTTGATCGGGAGGATCCTCACAATCACATCCGATGGTTCAATAAATTGACCTCAACACACTACCATAAGGATGTCCCTCACGAAACAATCAAATTGATGTTATTCCCATTTTCGATCGAGGGGGCGGCCCGAATTTGGCTCGAGAAAGAACCTCCTTAATCAATCCAAACTTGGGAAGATCTCGTCCATAAATTCGTGAACTACTTCTTTCCACCATCTAAAATGACCAATGCTAGAAATGAAATCACAAATTTCCAGCAACGATTTGATGAGAATTTCGGTGAGGCATGGGAATGATTTAAAGATCTCCTACGGAAATGCCCACATCACGGATTCTCAGAATTGCATCAAATCGATACGTTCTACAATGCCTTAACTCAATCAGACCAGGATTCACTCAATGCAGCCGCCGGTGGCAATATCATGAGTCGAATGCTGAGAGAAATTCTTTCAATTATTGAGAACAAATCTAAGGTACCTACCTCAAGGAACAAACCGGTTGTTTCTAAGGTGAGTACCCAAGCTTCTAGCAGTGATGCTAAGATCGACAAGCTTGCAGATATGTTCCAAGCTTTCATTCTCTCAGAACAAAAGAAACAATCTTCTCCACCCGCTCAAGTGAAAGCGGTGCAAGAAAATTGTGTTATTTGTGGTGGTCCCCATCCTTATTATGATTGTCAAGCTACCGACAGCCAAGTTTGCAATGCTACCGTAGCATCTGCAAACTACAATCAGAATCAAGGATTCCATCCTCAAGGTGAAGTTAACTACCGAGTTAACAACCAAATGGGACCACCCGGTTTTACACCCGTTCAAAACAACCAAAACCGTTTTCCTCAAACCAATCAAGGTTACAATCAAAATCAAAGCTACAACCAAAATCGAGGAAACAATTATCAAGCTCAACCGCAACAAGTCTATCAACCTCCTCCTCCCCAAGTTCCACTTCCTCCCGACTTTGTGAGTTATATGAAAGCAACCGATGCTAGCATACGAACTATGCAAGGTCAAATCAACAATATGAGAGCTGACTTTCGGAAGGAGATTGATACGACAATATCTCGACAAACAAACGACCTTAAGCAAATGATGAGTGGATTTTTTTAGATGAATCAACCCTCAACCTCGGTACTTCTTCTCTTCCTAGCAACACAATTGCTAACCCGAGGGGTGATGCTAAGGCGATCACGACAAGGAGCGATGTTTCATATGATGGACCCACGGCTCCGGCTACCTCTTCTTCTCTACCTCCCAAGGTTGTCGTCCGTGAGACCGAGGTGACCAAGGACACGGAACCTCCTACTAACAACGGAGGAACCGAAGACGTCCAACCTCCGGTCGTCCATCCATCTAAACCAAAGAATGTTGAACCAAAAGAAGCTCCCGTTAAGACCACAATTCCGTATCCTTCGAGATTGAGTGATCAAAAGCTCCGTGATAAAGCTTCGAGTCAAATGGAAAAATTCTTTCAAATATTCCAAGAATTACATTTTGATATAAGCTTCGCGGATGCTTTGCTCTTGATGCCTAAATTCACTTCCACACTCAAAAGTTTGTTGAGCAATAAAGAAAAATTATTTGAAATGACAAAAACTCCAGTGAACGAAAACTGCTCAGCGGCAATTCTCAAAAAGCTTCCGGAAAAGCTTGGAGATCCCGGAAAATTTCTCATCCCATGTGAATTTCCGGGAAAGGTTGAATGCCACGCCTTGGCCGATCTTGGTGCGAGCATCAACCTAATGCCGTTATCCACTTGCATGACCCTCGAGCTTGCGGATCGGTCCATAACCCTTCCTAAAGGTGTAGCCGAGGATGTCTTTGTAAAGGTGGGGCAGTTCCATTTTCCAGCAGATTTTGTGGTAGTTGATTTTGACGCCGACCCCCGGGTTCCTCTCATTCTCGGAAGATCATTCTTGAGGACCGGGCGTGCTTTGATCGATGTATATGGTGAAGAAATTACTTTGCGGGTCGATAAGGAAAAAGTTACGTTCAATATTAATCCGAACTCGAAACCTCAAACCGACAAATGCAATGTCGCTACGGTTGATCAAAAGTCCGATCCCGTAATTGCTCCTAAAAGAGTTGATCCAAACCTCTCAAGATTCACGGTCAAGAGTATGTCAGAAAAACGTGCTGAGCTCAAGGCTATGAAAATCAATCCTGGATCGAGCAAATGGTTTGAGTGTTGTGCTGCAAATGCTAAGAGTGTTCTTGACGACGATGATGAAGATGAAACGGAGACTACAACGGAAGCGGTGGAAATTGCTAGCTCTAAGAGCACACCACTTGTCCCACCTCCAGAACAAGTTTATCACATCGAGATTCTTAATTCCGACTCTTCCCATCTTTCTCCTACGATGGAAGAAAGTGATATCTCGAGGGAAGAGGTCGAAGTGTTCTTTGATAAAACTCCAATTTCTCCGGAAATTGTTGAGACTGACAGTGATCCGGGGGAAGATGATTCATTAAAGATAAATGATGAACCGTTCCTTTCCCTTCCCCCGGAAGAAGTTAAAGAAGTTATTCTTGAAGAAAAGCCGTCAGATCCTTTGGAGCTCGAGCTCGAGGATGCTTGTACCGAATATGAGAGTTTTACGTTTGACACGGCTAGTGGCAATCCCACTTCTGATCCCAATCTTTCTATCCCATCTTTTGAAACATTCTTCTTCGATATTGATCATTCGGAGGAGACGAGTAGTGGCAGTACCACTTCTCATGCTCATATCTCTCCTCCCGAATATGAATCATTTCATTTTGATATGAATGATCTTTATCTCGACAAGTTCTCCGATGAACTTTCTTTCTTTCTATCTCCTCCGGAATATGATAAATTTTATTTTGATCTGGAGGAAGATTCTAGTCTGGGGGAGGCATACCTTCTCATGAAGATTTAATCCCGACCCTCCCGCCCAAGACTTTTGATGACAAAATTTCTGCTGATGATGAAGAGCTTATTATGATCATCATCAAAATCTTTATGCTCTTCATCACATTTACTGTGCCTTCTCCCATCCTTCATTCCTTCGGGAGTGAGGATACCATCTTTGACCCCGGTATTACCATTTATGGTTACTCTTTCCTAAAAATACCGTGGGTATCTCATCGGAGTGGAACTTTCGTATGCTTCAGTGTTTATCCAAACATCTTGAACGAAAGTCCGATGGAGATTATCTTTTCCACATGCTCCCCCATGGACAAATAAATTCGGGGCGAGTCTAAGGTTTCCGACTCGATAAATAAACAAGCGCTTCGTGTTTTCTGTGGTATTTCAAGGAATGCCCGATGATGAAGACTCTCGTGCTCGTAGTTTCCTTCACGCTACTCGAGTTTCATCATCCGTTGCTTATCCGATATCCTTAATCTTATCGTTTTACGTTTATCTTTGGCATAATTAATAAACGGCCTTAGATTTATGTAGGAGAACCCTTACCTTTAAGACATTGAGGACAATGTCTCGTTTTAGTCTTGGGGGGTAATCTTTCGATTTGATTTTTGCCTTGCATTTTTTCCATTTTCTCATGCAAACCCCGTTTTTCCTCCAAAATTGAAAAAAAATTCAAAAAAAAAAATGAGAAAAATTTAAAATTTTTTGCAAAAATATAATAAATTTTGACATTTTTGTTGATTTTCCGCTGGTGAGAGTAGGAATAAAATTCTGAATTGACCGGGCGTGTTGAGCCCTAGCTTGTTCCCTTAACCGTTTATAATCCATAAGCTTGTGCTAGTCTTTTACACAAGGAGCTAGAAAACGCGAATTCTTTTTAAGAGTTTGCAAGTTCCCGTATCGACTTTATATATGCATGGCTTGATTATATGGCTAAGCATTCGCGGATCTTATTACTTAAGATTTTAAATTTGCGAAGAACGAGAAATGATAGAGTTGTTCATAAGTTAGATTGCTAAACGTGGAGTAGTTGGATCTCTTTAGAGCTCATCAAAGTTATTTGTGGCTTTTTGTTCCCATAAGCTTGTTTCACCTAAAAAATAGTAATCTAGGAATAATTAAAGGTATTTTGGTTTTGGCGATAATTAGTTTTTATTTCTTCCTTAGAGAATTCTTGCTTATGAAAGTTGGGTACACATCAAGGTATTGTCAGTGTTACGGTGTAATAGACTATTCCATCTTGCCGGCTCGCAACCGATGTTGGGATTGTTATAAAAGCCGTAGGACTTGGGGTTTGGCAAATAATTAATGAATAATGAATAATAATAATAATCCAAGGCCATAAAAAGTTTTCTACATCTTGTCGGTTTGCAGCCGATGTTGTAGACTTCTAATAAAGGCAGAGGAAAAATTCCAAGGTCATAATAGACTATCACATCTTGCCGGTTCGCAGCCGATGTTGTGATTGTTATAAAGGGCCAAGGATTAAATACGTTAATGAGCTTAATAATGTTTAAAAATACCAAACTTCGACTCCGGGGGTATCCTAATAAAGGCTTCTGTCTCTGGACTCGTAGATGAGTTGTTTCGGTCGCAAATAAAAGGGATATCCTCAAAATCGTGTTAAATCAGAGACCTTGATGTGGACCTCATTTTTGTATGCAACGGTTTTCGAGGGAAGACTTGGAAACTACTTAGCGTCTAAACTAGGTATCTTTATCGGTCTAAAAATTATCGAAATGAGAAAATGAAAAAATTCATTTCTCACCAAAAATAAAATAAATAGAGAAAAATAGGAATTTGGGAGCAAAGAGTCCACAATTAGCTTTTCTGGGTAGTGTTGGCAATCTAACTTGTAAATGACAATGATTTCATTTTTAAGCTTAGTTTGGGGGCTCGTGAAAAATCAGGAACGACGAATTTTATCCGTATGGTCACTTCTTTATGAGTCGTGTTTCCTACTCGAAGACCCTAAAAATTATCGTGAGATAATGATTGTCAACAAAAGCCGTCACCTAAATAATAAGAAAAATACAAAAATAGAATAAAAGGAAAAATGGGGAGTTTTTAGAACTTAAGGTTTCTTAATCTCTTTTGAGAATTTTGCTACTTTTCAAAGTTAGTAAAAAGAGATTGGAAATTTTTGGTTTCGAAAACGTGTTTTTATAACATTGCATGAGGACATTGCAATAGCTTAGTCTGGGGGATTTTGGTATGTGCTTAAACACATACTTTTTCTTGACCAAAACCAGACCCAAAATGACCAAAAACCCGACCATAATGCCAAAAGATATTGTGTTTTTGTGTTTTTGTGTATGCAGGGACGGATATCGTGAAAATTGACAAAAGACACAAGAAAACCGGGAAAACGAGCACGGGATTTGGAAAAGACTCAGAACCAAAGCCGGGAGAGACATGTTTGGCCAAATGACAAAAATCACCCTTAGATCAATTTTGATGAATAGGCAAGTTCGGTCCCTTGAGAATTCAGAATTTACATTTATGGTCTCTAAACTTAAATCCCTTAAATCCCTAAAACCTACTCTTAAACCCGGATTTATTTTAAAACCCAAAATCTTTACACAACCCAACCCACTTAATACTATACCCTCCTAGCCCAGCCCACCACAAAAGCCTTAACCCGAACCCAACTTTAAACCCGGTCAAAAGTATAAACAAAAAAAGTCAAATAAAAATAAATAACACACTCACACACACGCGCGCCTAAATACTATCCCCAAATTCACTGCTATGAACCCTAAAAAAATGACCGCACCTTAATTAACCTCGTACCCAATAATTACCCAATGATTGGGAGTTTCTAGAAGGACTGACAACTGCCAGGGACACGTGGGTGCTGCCTATTGGTCAAGCCACATCATTATTTTGATCTACGGCTGAGATTAAAGAGTGGTGAGCAAGGAAATGATCTAAGGGTGATAGAGGACTGAGATAGCACACGGATTGCCAGCATGGACAACCCAGAAGCTTCTCCAGTAGGCTATAAATAGATGAGCTCTCTTCGTTAGTTGTTTTGTCCAATTTTTATGTTTTAAAAAATTGTTGCCAATTCTATTTCTTGTCATTTTACTGCTTTCATAGTGTAATCGTTTCACTTCAAGTTGTAATTTCATATTTCAGTTGTAATTTTTGAAGTTAATTAATGAAATTTTAGTTTATGTTTCTTATCAATCCGAATCTCTTTAAGTTTTATGTTTCTTATTAGCTTAATCATTGTCTCAGTAGCTTATTCATACCATTTCTAGCTTATTTACATTTTTTATCTCATACCTTGTTCATCTTATTTGCAAAAATCCAAAAACATTGAAAAAAGTCTAAAAATCCAAAAATAATTCTAAAACCAGCTTCAATAAGCTGTTGTATCCATTTTATAAGCTCATTTAAGCTATTTAGTTTATTGTGAGTTTTTACTTTGTTCAATTCTGAATTTATCTCAAATAATCCAAAAGTCAACAAAAAAGTCAACTGTCATGATTATATGGTGATCTGAGGTGATTTTGGCAAGCCAAAGTGAGTAAGGGAAGCATTTGGCCTGTCTAGAGATAGGAAAGCTCAGTGAACTCCCTCTGTTCTTGCTGAGGGAGAAGTGTTTTGTAAGTTCAATCTCATTTTCTTATTCCTTTTCTGCATCAGTAGATTTCTAATAATATAGTGTTATTTGATAGTTAATAATTGCTTGTTAGTAGTTAATTTGAATAGGTATTCTTAGATTAGTGGTAGTTTAAGCTACTTTCAGTTTATTGTTAGTTGATATAAAGCAGCAGTTGGTTAGAATTAGTTAGCATAGGGACTGTTTTGAGTTCATATATCAGTTACTGTTCATTGGTTATTCTTCTTGAAGTTTTGGTTGATTATAGTTGGAGTTTAGGTGCTGTTGAGATTAGATGTTAGAAATGTTGTAGTGCATTTGAGGTTTTGATCATTAGTTGCAAAAGTTGAATCTTTAGCTGCCATAATAAGCTCTAATTAAGCTAGTATTGATCTGAGTTAATCAGTGGTGTTTTTGTGTTTAAAATATTGTTTTAAGAAAGTGTTCAAGAGTTGGTTTAATTCTCAAAAGGTTTTCGCCAAAAGCTTGCCTGCTGCACCAGGGTTTTTCAAGTGCAGACCTGCACTTGTTGGGCTGTTGTTCTAGGTTTAGTTGTGGCTTATTTAGATAAGTTGTGGATTTGATTTTTGGTTTTTAGTAAGTTCACATAGCTAGCTTGAAGTTTATAATCTGGTCTTTGTAGTTTGAGCTTATTAAGGTGCTTATTTTGGGTCTTCAAATCTGCTACTCTGCCCTGTCTGTCTGCTGCACTAAAATTTGGCCCTAACTACATCTGATCTAGGTGCTTTTTAGATAAGCAAATCAGTTCAAGAAATTGGGCATTTTAGGTTTTAAGATAGACTTTCATATAAGCTTTGATTCTACCATCTGGGATTTGCCAAAACAGCTTATTAAGGTGCTTAATTTGGGTCTGCAAAGTAGGGTCCTAGGCTGTTTGATTCTGGCTTGGGTATTAATCTATTCAGCTGATTTTCAGCTTTTTGCTTGTGCTTATTTTTACATTTTCAGTTCCTTTTTGCTTCCAGTGGTTAAAATAACCTGTTCGTAGCTTTTTATAACTTTTGGCTTATTTTTGCTTATTTTTAGCTTATTTTCTATTAGCTTATTTACTGTTTTAGCTTATTTAGACATAATCAGCTTTTGAAATTATTTTTCTTAAATTTCTTATTAAAATTAAAATTACTCAAAAATTTTCAGATTTTATTAATTAGTTTTACTATTTTTAAATCATTTAAATAGTTTTAATTAGTTTGTAATTCATAAAAAATTATTAAAAAGACAAAAAAAAATATTTTTCTTTTTCCAAAAATTTTCTTTTATCAGTTTTAATATAGGAAAATTATTTTTATATTTTTAGGTTTTAAATTTTAGAAATTCACTTTTTATTTACGTTTTATAATTCGTCGCGTAACGTTTTTAAATTCAAATTTTCGTTTTTAAGTTCGTATGCTTAGTTTAATTGTTTCATTAGCTTAATTAGTTGTTTACTTTTATTATTTTATTGTTCGTAGTATAAAATCACAAATCAATCACTCTTTTTCACACTCATTCACCACACGTATTTGACAACGTTTACAACAACTCGATATTCGACCTTCGTTGGGACACGACCCGGGGAAAACGCATACGTTGCCTTTTCCCTTGGAAAAATATATACTCAAAAAGACTTTATCAGGGACCGTTTCCTAAATCACACAAATACGAATACATTCTCGTTGCTATTGATTACGTTTCCAAATGGGCTGAAGCGGAAGCTCTACCCACAAATGATGCACGAGTAGTTGTTAATTTTCTCAAAAAGCTTTTCACTCGTTATGGAATTCCTAAAGCTTTGATAAGTGATCGTGGAACCCATTTCTGTAACAAACAAATGGAGAAAATTATGAAGCGATACGGAGTTCATCATCGTTTCGCTACAGCTTATCACCCACAGACCAGTGGTCAAGTCGAAAATACCAACAGAGCCTTAAAAAGGATACTCGAAAAAACGGTTAAAGACAATCCCGCCATTTGGTCGAGAAAACTAGATGATGCTCTGTGGGCGTTTCGCACGGCTTACAAAACACCAATTGGTACAACACCATACAGATTGTTGTATGGAAAAACTTGTCATTTGCCGTTCGAAATCGAACATCGCGCTTACTGGGCATTGAGAAACTGTAACCCAGACCTCAAAGTAGCTGGAGAAAAGAGATTTTTGCAATTGCATGAACTCGATGAGCTTAGACTGCAAGCTTATGAGAACTCCAAACTTTACAAAGCAAGAACAAAAGCTTATCATGACAGAAAGCTAAGAATCAGAAAAGAATTCAAAGCTGGAGACAAAGTTCTGCTTTTTAACATGAAGTATAAGTTCAAAGCTCCCAAGCTGAAACCGAAATGGTTCGGACCGTATACAGTGAAACATGGATTTCCATCGGGATATGTTGAATTGCATGACAAACATGGTGGAAGTTTCATTGTTAATGGGCACCGAATTAAGTTATACTATGACAAGGAGCAATTGAATGAAGTTTCTATTCAAGAGATTCCGCCTGAATCCGAATATGAAGCTATAACATTTATGTCACCCTTCCCGGCCGATTTCAAGAAAAACACTCCGTGGGCCGAAGATTCTGGTTATATCTATGATGTTCTTCCAAGACCGTGGGAGAAAGTTAAGTTGGAATACATAGATGAAACTGGAGAAGGAATAGTGATTGGAAATGTGCTGTACGTTCCAAAATTTCCAAAGAAGAAGTCAGCAAGTGCACCAACATGAAGAGAGAGAAGTTCGAGTCTGGCTGATGACTGGTTAATAAAACAAGCGCTTCTCGGGAGGCAACCCGTGTGTTTGCTATTTTCATTTTTATTTTTATTTTCTAGTGATTAAACCTCAAAGTTTTTCTAAATTGCTTAGTTGAACTTAAGTGTGGGGGTGTATCACTGTCCTTTGAATAAAGCGAAGAAATATTTCGTATGTGTGTTTCTTTTGTTTTTAGATTACTGCAGGTAATGATTTCGAAGCTTGGACGCTAGGATCAAGACTCCTCTTGAGCAGAAAATACGGTTTATTCTCTTATTTCCCTATTTCATTCTTTGTTGTTTATCACATTGAGGACAATGCTTAACTTAAGTGTGGGGGGTGAATAGGAAAATAAGAATAGATTGTAGTTTTGAGCTGAATTTTAATTTTGTTTGCCCTTGTAATCTAGTCTTTTGTCATTTTAAAGATCATATTCTAGAATAACTGGATTTATCCACTGGTGAAATCTGTAATTTTGAAAATTCGAGATGTGTCCCGATTAATATTGCAATCCATTCTGGGATCAATAACATTAGCTAGCACAGATTATAGCCCTTTCCACTAAATTGTGAGGATTTGAGCCTGTTCTATATATAGCATACATCTTTTATGCTTAGATCTTTTGCTATGAGTGTGCCGGTGATTTTATTTATTCTAGAACTTGTACTTGTAAATCATTACGAGACCGTTGTGAGATCACATTTCATTTGTGATATAAGTGTATATGCGTGATAAGAGGCAACCTTAGGATTTATCCCAAATGGCCTTCCATTTTCATATAATGCTATATTAGCTAGCTACATTGGCTAGTTATCCACTCATATGGACCCATTTGTTAGCATTTGTCTTTAATGCTAGATACCCCTAGTTATACCCGCCGAGCCTTTCTTTTCTTTTGATACAATCCAGAAAAATTCAAAAAGATTTTACACCTTTTTAGCCTAGCCTTATCCATAGTCAAGTCTTGGTTGGTTGCTAGCTATTTGGCAAGATGGATGTTATGTGGAAATCATGAAAGTTCAAAGAAAGTGCAAGCTCCGAAAGTTGTTATCCAAGATAGGTCATTGCAATTATAAGATGACAAGTTAAAAAAAAAAAAAAAAAAAAAAAAAAAAAAAGAGAGAGAGAAAAAGAGGAAGAGTCATCGCAACTATAAGGTGACAAGAATAAGCCAATGGGCTAGTGAATCAAGTATGAATAAAGGAAGTATGGAGTTTTTCGCAAAATGGCATGATAGTGGTTTGTAATAGCTAGTAACATTTGGTTCGTAGACTTTGACTAATTTTGTTTTTATTTTCAACCAATTTCATAAACATATCCCATGCCTTATCCTACCCTTTTTGACTTTGTGAAATTATTAAGTGTATGGACATGTAGTGACCATCCGATTTCTTGAGGAATTGACTAACGTTGTTAGCGATCTAGGGCGTATTTTGGCGACCATCCGTTATGCAAGTAACGTCGTTAGCGAACCAAGGTACAATCTAGTGACCATCCGTTATTTGGTAATGCAGGAATTCGTTGTTAGCGAGCTATTATGTTTTGCATGAGATAGTGGCACATTAGTCTTTTATAACCCCTTAAGCCTTAAACCCGAATAAAAGCCCTCTTTGATATGTATACTTGGCGCTCACACCATTTTGGTGTAGTTTTGTTTCTTGTACAAGCCTATGGTAATATTTAGATCATGACTGAGCAAATGAGTGTCATTCCTCTTATATACTCCACCAATCATACAAATGAGTGTTTGAGTGAATTATATTTCATTTTCCTTTTGTGAGGTGTTTAGTAATGTGTATCAGGCAAGAAAATCATTTGGGTATTGTCAAACATCTCGATGATTCAACCATATAAGCTTAAAACGATGAATCTAGCTTGTACTCGTGCTTGATAGATTTGCATCACATTTTCCTAATCATTTGTGTATACCATGTGGATAATTGTTTTTATTTCTAGATTTGCTTGAGGGCAAGCAAAGTTCAAGTGTGGGGGATTTGATAACGCTTAAATCTAACATGTTTTTGATAGCGTTATTGGTAGTTTTATATATGTTTTGTGGTTATATTTATATGCTTTTGTTACTAAATCGTACCAAAGTGTGTTTGCAAAGCATTTGTAGCCAAAGACAGGAAAATGGATGGAAAAGATGCAAAAATGAGGAAAAAGGAAATATTTATTATTGCATGTGAATTTTGTGTCAAGTTCTGCTCCGTAAGGTATTTCAATGAGTTAAAGTCCAAGTAGTCGAGTTAATAAGCTTAAGGATGAAGAGAAAGATCAAAGAATCAAAAGCTACGACCGAGAAACAAGTCATACGGAAAAGTCCAAGAAAAAGGTCCACCAGCAGTAGCCATCCGATCGGTCGCCGCCCGCAACCGAATCGGATGGAGAGAATTGGATTTACCGAGAAGACCAACCGATCGGTAGACCATTCTATCCGATCGGTTGGAAGTCGTTGTTGACCCAAGACTTCTTTATTAAGGATTGTGACTTTATAAATCCGGTTCTAGGTCCTTCTTTTCAGTATTCTAACCATTCAATACTACTTGGAGAGCAAGAGAAGCATTTATGCACTTAGACCCTTGGTTAGAGCAATTTATTGAACCATTGTTGGGTATTTATAATGCCAATCAATCTAAAGAGAGGGGGTATGCTAGAGAGAGCTTACTTAATAGAAGGGAGAACCAATCATAGAAAATACTCAAGAAATTCGTCCTTAGGTCCAGGAGAAGGGAGAAAGTCGATTACACCATTTTCATTGCTTGTGGAATCATTTTCTTTCACTTGTAATCTTATTTCCAATCATTGTAAGACTTTCAATTATGGTTTCTAATGTTCAAAGTATTGAGTTTGCATTTATGTTTGCTATGAGCGGCTAGTGCCTTTGTGCACTTGCTTAGATGATGTGTATTATTCATTGATTGGCATATGATTGTGATAACATGTTTTAATTCAATTTCAAGTCGATTCTAAGAACCAATTGTGATTAAGTTTCATAGTGACATTTGGGTAATCAAGTTTAACTAGTGCTAGTAATCTTAAGGGTCGAAAGAACTATTGTTATTCAACTAGTTATAATCATTTGTCTATGAATGATTGTTGTCTTCCACTATTCTTGATTAAACAAAGGAACTTAATTGTGGTTGTAATGAAAATGCTTTTGTCTATCAAAACGGATTGATTGTAAACCACTTTAAAGGTCGAGAGATTAATAGTTTGCTTTCAATTGTGACCTTTTGTCTATAATCGGTTACCTTTTGTATTGACCATTTCCTAAGCTTGTTTGATTAGACAAAAGATTGTTTTTATGTTTGAGGAACATCAACTCATGAACCTTGAATTGATCTTGAATTGATTGGTTAAACGTTATGCTTGTTTTTATAAACCAAAATCTTGACGAAGGTTTAATTTGTAGAAACAATAGATTAGTGTAAAAACTAATTATCACCACCAACATGTTATCCAAAGTTATCACAATCATATTAGTCAATTGTAGTACACTAGTCTAAGCAAGTGTAGTTTTTAATCATTTGAATTTTCATAATATCATTAATACTTGTTTGAGAAAGTTGCTTTTAACTTACAATTCGATTCACTACACAAATCCCTGCGAACGATCCCGACTTACCATCAAAATCTTGCTACAACGGACGAGTATACTTGCTCGTATGTGTTGTCATTAGATTCGGTAATTCACCCCTTATAAATTTAAAACTTGCACCGAACCGGGTACATCAAATATTTATCACCGAACGCGAAGTATCGAAATATCCACATTATGTATTATATGTTTAAGGACAAATCCAAATAATTATATATATATAGGTTGTTTTACATACCTGGAAGCAACGGCATATGTTTCTCCATGGTTTTTACAATACCACAACTGTTTCTTATTCCTTGTGCCCGAGTTGCGTTTTGAAACAATTGGTGTCACTCTAGTACTGCATGCTTTGCAACCCGTATAAACCCACCCATTTTCCTCTTGTATGCTATGTACTTCTGCATAAACTACACAGTGTGACTCCTGTATTTAGATACAAAAACACGTATAAACATTACTAACGTGGGTTTAATTAGTGATAAAATAATATTTATATTATATCCATAACAATAAATTTTGTTTTACCGGTTCAATGCTTCGAATTGTTCGAACTATTTGCTTCACACAGCCGTGCATGAACTCCGCAGGCGTAACAACACGGCTGCCAACTGAATGATCCTCAATTCTGAATTCACCTGCATCATACCCCTCCTGCTCTTCGTATCTGTGAAACGTATAAATAGGTTCCTAATAAATTTAACATGTTTTTAGTTTAAAACTAAAACACACATGTGCCGGTATCAATGTATATACCTTTTCCGGAAAGCCAACAATTGTGGCACATCCCTGTTTATGAATATTCTTGTGCCAAACAAAGCATTATGTATTGATGGCTTATCTGTGTTGCACAACAAATATAGACACTTTTAAAAGCTATTAATATGAATTAAAAATCTTAATTACGTAACCAAAAATTTAAAAGGCATCTATAAAACTTACTGTCCCAATATTTCACTTTCCCCAGCATTAAGAGGATGTCTATATGACCAAGCTCGTCACGTTTGTTGTCGTAGTCATTCCACATTAATGCCCAATTGTCCCAAAACGTACAATCGAGTCTCAGAGATCTGCATAAAATAGGGTACACTCAATATATGATTACAAATGAATACTATTTTATACACGTTATTTTATTTTAAACAAATAATAATTTATAAAATATAGTTACTCGGCATCTTCAACGACAATTGTCCTCCGTAGCTTAGGACCGCCAGAATTGTTCAACGTCACTATTTTCCCAATAGCTACGACTGTACCAACAATATCTGGAAAAACATTTGTTATAAAAATATGCACATAAACATTCAAGTAACGCCAATTGTTGTATATAATTTTTAAAAAAACACATACCAACACAATCATGCTCGTGGTATTCATTATCTGTATCGAGAATACTTGAGAATGGATCGTTAACGAACCCAACAAAGTTGTCGTCGATGTGATCAATACGGGTAACCTCGGTTCCTTTATAAAAAGATATTTTCCATTGGTTTGGTAACAAAGGTAACCTTCCGGCATTCTCTGCTACTCCAAAATTAGAGATTATGTAACATTGACCTTCTCGTAAAAGAGGTTCAAATTTAAACATAAACTCTTTTTTGACATAGATTTGGATACGGTTCAACTGTACATATAGTTCAAATATCAATTTAACATATAATAAATATACACAAATATAGGTATTTACTAATTTCATCTGATATACCTCTTCATCCTGGAAAACACAGTCAAGACTGTAAGGATCGTGTTCTTCGTTAAATTTGTGTGAATGCCATACAGAGATGCACCTTCCTTTAATGGCCATGTTCACATTCATCGGACTGACATCTTTAATGAGAGTCATTGTTCTCTCTCTCACCACTAAAAAAATAAAAAAAAAATATAGAAAACGTTGTATTTTTTTTATATCACATTAAAATGAAATATGTATAATGAATCAACCATTTTAAATAAACCTGGCTTAGGACTTTTAATTGTGGACATACTCTTTCCATTGTTTTTACTTGGATGAGAATTAGATCCTACGAATACACAAAGAAATTATGACAATGTTATTTATATAAAATAAGTAATCTGGAACAGACATTATCCAAAATGTTTGTACAAAACCAGAAGGAAATTTTCCATAAGACGATGTGTGCATAACGGTTTTTTTTGTTCCGGTGTGAAGGTGCGTCCGAAGATGTTGTTTGGTATCTCAAATCTTTTTGTTGATTTCTAATATAAGCAAATCTTTTAGAATCACCTTTTGAGTTTGTCGGCCCTAGCAACAATAACAAAACAAATTGTTGTATAACATATAACAATAAAGGTGCGGGTTTTTATAAACAAATATTCATACCTGATTGAGATTGAAAGTTGGAAGAATCAATCCTAGAGTTTTCATACGTGGAGTGTGTTTCAAAACAGCTTGATTGACTGGTAGATTTCCTTTTTAATGATCGAACAGATCCTATTATTCAATGGATATAGATTTACCGCAATTTAGAATGTACAGACATACTTAATGTGTATACTATAATCACAATTTATAATATGAACACGATTAGTTTAGAAACATGTTACCTTCATGAGATGGTTGTGACTCAAAAGATGATGAGACGTGGCCAAATCTGCCCTTTGCAGGTGGTTTAGATGCTGGAACAATTACGATTGTATAAATACAATGTATTACTGTATTAAATAAAAAAATTAATGTTCAATGTACTACCTCTAGCTTTAGCAACGACATCAGAAACAACTGTTCCAGATATACTACCGGGTGTATCACTTTCAAATATGGAATTATCCAATTTAGACGAAGAAGATGGCTGAACCAAACCTATATTTCCTACTAATTTAGCAGTTATAAATTGAGTAACATAGTATAAACATCATGTAAAATGTACATAAATAAAATATCAACAAAGTTACTGCAATAAAACATTGATGAAGCTAATACCTGTTGATCGTGTAACAACATCGGAAACATGGTTGGTTGATCTTGTACCTGTTGTATCAAAATTATAATGTGGATGATTACCAAATACAAAATCAACAATTTTCAGGGTAAAACAATACAAACTAATATACGATACATGAAAAACATATACAACAACAAAATACCTTGTGAAGGGGTTTTAGGATGAACGTGACTGCCAGAGCCTTTGCTTGTTGTATCTGAAGGTGGATACAAATCATAAACTTATATGGTAAACTAAAACAAATTAATGTAGGATTCACGAAAACCTATATAAGAATAGAATACCTTGTGAAGAGGCTTTAGTATGTTTCTTCTGTATGGTATTGCTTGTATTTGCATCGGGAACTATAATCAATATATAAAGACGTTCATATAATAAAGCATTAGATTGATCCAACAACAACATAAATAAGAATATAACAGCTTTACGAATAAATTATTCGTTAAAAAACATTCATGTGTTAAAACATCAAATTATTTACATAACATATGCTATCCTCATTAATGTATTACTTATATGCATTGTGTATTAATTTTAATATTGTTAATTTATATTAATAGTTTTTAATATTGTAATTTTTATGTTGTTGTTGTATAATCAAGCTAATATTTACATGCACCATCGTTTATTAACAAACAATACAAACACACATAAGCAGTATCAAATATATCGAGCAATACAAACACACATAAACAGTATCAAGTATCTCCAGCAGTACAAACACACATAAGCAGTATCATGTACATCGAGCAGTACTACCAATAGAGTCTGGCAGTGCTAGCAAACTAATGATTAAATTACATTCTAATGATTAAATTACATGTAAAAAACATACCTCCCAAAGAAGCACTCATGTTCTTCTTGTCAGTTCCTTTTGCAAGTCTTGCAGAGTGTCTTTGGCCGTGCATAATGGCTATATTATTATCAATAGAGCTTATTGTTTTTTTGAGTTTATAAAAAATGTTATAATATGAGGTATATATATTATGTATATATGATGTATATATAGTGATAGGGTAGAACTCTGATCTTAAATATAGGAACAAAAAGTTTATAGAAAATACGCGTTAAAGTATAATTATGATGTTAAATATGGGAACAAAAGATTTATACAAAATACATTCCAAACTTATCTTTCAAACTATATCTTCTACAAATTAAAATTAAACATATCTTTTAAAAAAATCCGGGATACATGTTTAGAAAATACATATACCATTCCAAAAATGCCGCCTGGTAATCAAAGAAGAAGATTATAGTTATTTTTTGTGCGAGTTATATCACAAAATATAACTTGGTCTAATGGTAACATTGACGTATACTTAAGCTATGTAAACAACCCAAGTTCGAATATTTAGAATCTTTTTTAAAATTTCGGAATTAAAAGTCAACATACGAATTTTGTTTGGTCAAATGTTGCTTAGGTGGAATAAGAGCATGATTACTCACCAATCCAGCGCTTATTCATCAATCCTGCATTTGATGATGTCATACGCATCCTGTTATATATAATATGTAGATATATATATATATATATATATATATATATATATATATATATATATATATATATATAATATATATATATATATATATATATATATATATATACTAGATTTCAAAGCCCGCCTAATGGGCGGGCATGCTTTGTAAGCCCGTTAGGCATGACTTATAAGCCCTCACGGGCATATAAGCTCGCTCTGAAGGGCGAGCATGACTTATAATTATTGTTGGCATATTTTACTATATCGAAAGAATGGTCGTAAAAATGGTTGAAAATTGTACATGTTGAAAGAAAAGGTTGTACATAAAAACTTTTAACTTGAGGGTGAGCAAATAGGCCTTCATATAACAAACACCCCTTGCTCATAGTACTCGATTGTGATATGTAATCAGGAAACTCACTGTCTTCAATATCCTTTTTATTTACTAATCCATTGATTATAAGGATTAAAAAAATAATAACAAAAACAAATGGGAAATTTGATTTACCTACATCAAGAAGGTCAAGCCAACATCTTGTAGTAGATGCAACAATAGAATAGTATTCCTCTAATGTAGACCAGTGAAGGAATTTGTCAAAGATTTATGCCTCCAAACATGTGTATAGAAAAAGATATAAGAAAGGTAGGTGGAGTATAGAAGTAACCGAGAAGACCATAAGTAAAAAGTACGATATTAGATACAAATATTACTTGGAAAACTTTAATGAGATTTAGTTCACCCCTTCTCTTAATCTCAAAACATTTATGCTCCATAAGGGTACCATCATCATTAAACACAGCATATCACTTTTTTATTAATATTCCTTCTTCTTTAGAGGCAAGAGTAATCATAACATACATTTATCAGAGGTAACATCAATGGTAATATCATGAATAACATTAGTTCAACCATATTGGTCTACAGATATTAGTATTGATTTCTCTTTTACGTGAATCAAACTGCAAGGGTTGGAAAACCATGTGTAATCCCACATTTAGGGATCACAATAGATAATCATTGCATATTTAAAACCTACTTTAATGTTATGGATAATTATTGATGATTATCAAAAGCTAACTGTTAGATCAGCTTAATGATTTCAATAACATAAACCTAAAGAGCTACTCCCTCCGTCCCAAAATTATTGTCCTCCAACAAAAAACACACAGTTTAAGAAAAACATAATTAATACTGCTTTCTCTCTCTTACTTTTTTGCCAAATGACAAGTTTATTCTTAGCCAATTAATTAACACTTCATTAAAGTTTGTAATATTAATTTCAACCAAGGGTAATATAATAAACTTTACCAAACTCCACTTTCTATTCACTTTCTATTTTTGGTATGGGACAATAATTTTGGGACAACCGGAAAAGGAAAGAGGAACAATAAAATTGGGACGGAGGGAGTATTAAGTAATGATGAAGACTAACCTAGTGTTGTCTAATAAAATATGTATCAAAACTAATGAGAACCTCCACCAAAATTTATTTTACAGAAAATAAAATGATACTAAACTACTCTTAGTTGTTCAACAACTCCGTGAACTGCCCTAGATGATTAAATATCATAAGAATTGACTTGATTATTATTTGATTTTATGGGTTAACATGCAAAACAGCACTTCAATGTGCAAATCTCACCCTCTAACTAATTGTCACACCAAAAGTAGATGATTAAATATCATAAGAATTGACTTGATTATTATTTGATTTTATGGGTTAACATGCAAAACAGTACTTCAATGTGCAAATCTCACCCTCTAACTAATTGTCACACCAAAAGTTAAAAAGTTAGCGCTTTCTTCTTTAAGTCCCATTTCTTCTTTGCAGTCTCAATTGCTTCTTCCTTATTCTTCTGGAGAACACTGAACCATTGAAGGTACTGCGCGTCAATTGCATCAAGCTCTTGCTTCAAATCTTCACACCTATCTCTCTCATCTTCTTGAAAGAGCGAAGAACTATTAGAAGAGCTCTTCATCCAATCACCTGAATATGTAAACGATGAATTTCACGACCCTTTGCAACCATTATTTTGTGGCTCAGAAAGCTTTGTTTGTGGCTCTAATTCAAATTGACCCATTTGAAGGATTACTGAACTTTTAGGTGAGCTCATTTTAGAAGAGGGTTTCCATGTTGGCACAAACTTAGATATAAGGTCATCAATAAGCTCTGTTACAACAACAATGTCTTCGTGCACGAGGTCTAGTTCTTCAACCATTTCTTGAGCTATGGCATACGCAGTATCCTCTTCCAGGTTAAATGAGAATTCAACATGCTGTGGTTTACCTGTTAAGATAGACCAGCGAAATTTAAATGTAAATAACAAATAAAAGGAATTCAAGTGTTAACACACAGATAAGAGGTCGCAATCTCGACGCGATCACCATGTTTATATTGTCAATCCATACCATATTGATCTTTGTTTATCAATCTTCATCTTAATCACACATATTTGTTGCTCAAAGTCCCGTAACAAAGTCTACGTTTGATTCTATAACTCCAAACCCCAAACTCTTCTAACTAAGCTACTCACCCTTGATAACATTGTACTTAACTTTTGTGGCAAACTAACCATCTCTCTTAAGAAAGAAAATTCACTCGTCGCTGCCATTCGCATTTTTTTAACAATTAATCATGAAGAAAGAGTTACCAAGTTCCCTAAACTCTTATCACTATTTTTGTTAAACATCTTGTATAGTAAGCAAAACCAAAATGGTTCTCTAATTCTTTCGGTCTTTCCTCCTTAACTGAAAATCTTGGGTTCTCAACTGTGGTCTAAGTTCAACTGATATTACTCAGAGTATGTATACCTCACCAACCACGGCACCTTTTTTTGTTTCTCAACTCCTTTTGTAAAGGTAGCACTTTAAACCCATTTCATGTACAAATGGTCCAACTTGGGTAAGATGTAACTGATGACGGGGTTCAAACAATAAAAAGGTAGTTATAGGTGGCTGAAAAGTGTTTTACAACACACTGGGCAGGTTATTCAGAAAAATGGAACGTGATTTTTGATAGTTTTCTATATGTTCTACATCTAAGCAATGCTAGAGTTTTAACCATCGCTAAAAAGAGTTTAAAACAAACAAAACATAGGTTACTTCAATTATTGGATACGATGAGTTTAAAATTGTTCATACATAAACAATTACACAATAAAGAAGATGAGGAAATAGACATGGGTTCAAAAAGAATAATTGGTATTTCTAACCTTGAAGATTGATCAGTTTAAATTGATGTTAAATTACGTGTATAATGCAAATAACAGAAAGTAAACAAAAACACGTGCATGTAGAAAAAGAAAGAAATGTTACGTGTATATCGCAACAAATACTTCTGGCACTATCCCAACCAATGTTCCAAACAAGTGTGGAACAAACTTAACATCAGTCGCAACCGCACAGTAATTATAAATTACATAAGGAAATGGTGATATCCTTAATAATGTGACGGCTCTAAATTGCTCATACGAGTCACCTTCACCTTCTAATCTTATAATCGATGCTTTTTTTGTATATTTTTCTAACCAACCCTGCATAGATAAGGAACACTTTTCAGTTTAAATAATCAATGGAGAAATAGAAAATAACTGTATTGATACGCATATGCTTACTTTAATTTTGGGGTATAACAAGGAAGCAAAGAAATAAGGAAGTGATACACCGATACTGACACCACAAATTATCAACAGAAATCCCAGCAAATAACCAAAACTCATTCTGACAACCCACATGGAGGGTGTAGATGGTATAAATATGCTTGGGAATATTGCTACTGATGCAAATATTAAGAATGCTAGCATTGGCTTGCTGAATTTCGTGGTTTCCCAATTTAAAATAGGTATAACCTCCTGAAACAAATGACATACAAGTCCTGATCAAATAATTTTGTCATGGGCCAGATTTTAAAGCGACACTACACTTACAAAACTTTTTGTCTACACCTCTACAAATATGTCATATTATTCATTATAATCACTTAAATGTTTAAAAAGGGTAAGATACAAAGCAAACTCTTCAAAGCATGGGTGTTTACTGATAAGCAATTTGAGGGTTTTTCGGAATGCTTATCCAAATCACACACATCTGATTATATTAGATTTGGAAGTGCCACAAGCTGTTCTGAAAAGCAATAAGCATAAGCAATTGAGCATATAATCAGATTTAACAAAAAGTTCCAAACATCCCTGACATAAACACTTCACTAAATTATTGGTTTTTCAGGACCGACCCATTTTGACCAATTCAAGCAATTATAGTTGTCCTTCATGCCCATGAGCATCACTTTCATCACCTGACAGTTAAATCTATCTTGAAAACCAAACCACGCAAAACCTAAATGCACTGATGTATCACAAACACATTCTTAATCAATCAACATCAATAGTTTTACGCTAACACTTTCACTTACACTTTTAAGTTTTAAAGTCTACAAAACACAAACACCGGTGCAGACTTTTCAATATTATAACCAAATCTTGATGCAAAAGTTAGTTCTAAACTTTCCATTTATCTAGCTCTTATCACAATCCAAGACGTCGCCAATGGTTAACCCCCTATAATTGTGCCTTGATAAATCAGACCTATTATAAGTATTGGCAGCTGGACAGGTAACGAAACGGCTCAAAACAGGTTTGGTTGACTGTAACATCCCCAAAATCACAATATTCGCGAAAGCATACAATTTGGGTGCTACTGAATGGTAATCACAACACAAGATATAGGGAACGGATTAAAAATCCGTTTTAAAATATATTACATAAGTTAAGTCATGTAACATTTCAAAAATCCCTTTTAGATGAAAATGAAGCCCATATAAATTAAAAAGGTCCAATTGTCAGAGTAAACGCATTAAAAACATTTCCATCATTTATTGTGACCGACGCCATGCTCTGCACCCGGCTAAACGCACCTCAGTTTCCTGAGAAAAACATGCTAAAAGTCAGCTAACGCTGGTGAGTTCATAGGTTTAAGTAAATAGCACATATGGACCAATAGCAATATCATAAAAACAATTCAGCAGATACACACTATCCGTTATGCAAACACTAAGCCTCATCCTACCGATCTATGACAATGCAGCACGACTAGCGTTTGCAATAAATAAGGGTGCCCGCGAGTGTTAATCCCCAGCAATAAATAAGGGTGCCCGCGAGTGTTAATCCCCAGACACTCGGACTATTATTCGATTTGGTATACGTTCGCCTTGGCTATGCCGAGCCAACCGAACGGGGACGTCACTCCCAATAGATCTATTTATAACAAACGGCTTCCAAGACAGGAATTAACGGCAGATGATAGTGGGCACAAATTGGGATTCAGCAAACTTAGGTTTTGCATACTAGTGTGCACTTAAAAACAAAATTTATTTCTGGTCCATGAAAACAGTTTTGCATGTTTCTCACCCCAAGCTTATAAAGCAAAAATCGTATAAAATATGGGGCTATAAACTCACCTTTCAATAACAGCAAATCAGCAAATAAATCAAAATAATGCAACCGCGCCGATCAGCACCCTAAATCAGTATGGTAAGTCTTAGCAAAATATTCGTGTCTCAAGTGTCTTTATTTTATCTGAAAAGTTTACGTTTGACCAGTGCTCGTGTATTTCTTGCTTGCTGTGTGGTAAATATATTTCGAAACGATTTATCGTTGTAACTTGTGGTGGTGGCTCATGGTGAAAGTTCATGGTGGGAATACGTAACAGAACATCCGTGCTAGTATTCGCGGTTTAAATGTGCAAGTGTTATATATATATATATATATATATATATATATATATATATATATATATATATATATATATAACAGGAGACGTTACATGTAGATAATGACACATAATGCCACCTCAATGCCATGTAATTGTGATTTAAAGCCATGTCATCAATAATTAAAATGTTAAGATGGTGAGATTCGAACCTGTATCTTTAGGTTTCAATGCAAACGTCCCAACCAATGGAGCCAAGCCCATTGATTGTGATTAACAATCCAAAACTAAATCTATAAACTTGGGCAATTAATTATTACTGCTAATCCACATATATCTAACAAAATATACGGCTTTTATTTATTCATCACTGCAAAACCCTAATATCAGACCTTTTTCTCAACGGACGGGTGTTGGCTCCTCCCGTCTAAAAAGATGTATGGCTGCTCAGTTAAATAAGAAAGGTACATATAAAATTTACATATACATTTTTAATATTCTTCTTCTGTGGATTTTAGACTTCATGTTAGCATGTAGACAATTGTGTTAATGGCCTTTTTAGGTTTATTAAAGTATTTATTTACCTTCAGTAATATTAATTCCACTATCAATTAATTACATGCTTGTGTTTGCAGAAGCATGAGTATGTGTGAGTTTGGTTTGAAAATGATGTTCAGGAGGTGGAGGGCATTAAAATTTGGTTTTGCAATTGCTAATTTTCTTCTTTTGTTTTTATTTGTATCAAGTTGTACAGCATAAATCTTTATTGTTGGCAGTACTTTTTTAGTCAAGTTATAGGGTGGTGGTTAACTACGAAAAATGTTACTTCGTATATGATTGAATTCTCTCTGCGTTTTTGTGCATAATTTTAAGTGTTTCAATTTGATGATTGGGTTCAATGTTTATGTATAAGGTTAGATTAATAAACTGAACAACCATTAGTAAGAAATTTACAACTTTTCTTGGTAATTATTTTTTTGGCCGTGTTACCAAAGTTGGTATAGTAGTCTGGTAATTAAGCTGTAGAAACGTTTATGTTTTAGTTGTTATCAGATGTTCAGTGTATAAAGAGTGTGTATGTCACATTATGTTAAATTTACGACTTCAATTGTAACAGTTCATCTATATTGGTTAACTGCTAAAACAGGATTAACATTTCTTATCCACATGTTATTGCCATACACTTCAAATCAGAGGTTTCTACACACAAAAGGGCTTCAAAGAAACTTTAGGCTCTATAATGAGTGGAAAGATTTTTTTTAAGTAACTTTTATTGATGGAGTTCACACTGGAAATTCCCAATAGTTAACCCTCTCTATTTAACATCTATTATAAAGGTTGTCGAATGATGTAGGTTACATAACTCTTATTTAGATTAATGTCTGATGTGTAATTAAACGAATGATGTGAATGAATATATGATCAAGGATATATAATGATATAGGATCTGACAGTTGTTTGTGTGTATTAAAAGATATGATTTTACTTCATGATCTCTACAGTCTGTCTGAATTTTACCTTTCTTCTTGGTTGGACACCCGAGATTGTCATGTTGCACGTGATCTTAACTCTTTATGCACATCCTTGAGGTAAGACAAGTAAATTCCTGATATTAATACTTCACTGGTCTTAATTTCAATATATTAGTTAATAAAACAATTATTTGAGATTACTTCCAAGTTATATTTGGTTGCAACGGGTTAGTTGAAACTGCCTTTGAGGATGCTATGTTACCTGAACATGAAATAAGGCACTCTAATTGTGTTGCAATGGAACATAAGTCCATTTGTATTATAAATTTGTTGTTATTGTGCTTAATGTGTAGTCAAAGCATGGACTTTTATTGGTTTATGAGGAGGGACTCTATGACCAGGGTTCTGAAAATTACTTCCATCGCAAAGAAGTAATAAAATAATATGTGAAAACATGTTCAAATTTGAATAACTTTTTTTAGCCTCCCGTGATATGTGTTAACTTTTCTATTAAACATTATGGTTTGTTTGCATGATTGTTTCTTTCTCGAGTTTTTAATAATGCAAATTTGCATTAGGTACTCTTTATGATCTAGCCTCTCTAGATAAGAAATGTAATCTTTATATTATTTTTTGGGTTGATAAAGCCCTCTCTTTATGTTATTCTTTGGATCGTTAAAGCCCTCTCTCTACAATAGATCTTTAAAATTGTAAAGAATTCAGTTAATTTCTGTTTTTGTAACACACTTTGTATTCATCCTACAAAAGTACAATGTTTCAAATATAATGTAAGGGTTACTAAGTTACAAGATTACCCAAAACCTATTGATTGATGTCAAATTGTAGTACCAGAAAAAACATTGATATCTTCTTTTCCTTATACTTTATAACCAAGTAAAAGGGTAGTTTGGGCAATTTCAAAAGAAGAAAAAAAATGGAAATATTTAGGATCGATGGATAGATTATATGATGCGGTCTGGACTGATCCGAAGGTCAGTTTATGTAGCTTCTAATATTTCCCGTGTAGTAGATGGTAAAAAAGTTGAACTTATTCAGATATTGTATCAGTTTCTTTGTTGTTTAAATTTTGCATTCTTTTATACAGGTTTTATTAAAGTTCATGGTGTGTTCATGCTACTCATGATGTCTTTTAACCTATTAAGACTCATCAGGTACATTATATTAAAAACTTGTGAGCAGCTCGCCTCTCTACTCTTCCTTTTATACCTTATATTTTGAAGATATTTTTATTTAATGGTGGTTTGTAAATAAAATTGGGTAATAATGTTAGGTTTTTCAAGATTTGTATGATCATTCTGTTACGTCAATTGTATTATGATCAGCCTAAATAATATCCTTATGAAAAAAGAACAATATGCCCATGTTCATATATCAAAAAACTAGAATATGCAAATTTTGTTATAGCTTTTCAAATAGGAAAGGATGATTTGTTTATCATGAGACTCCATTATTTATAGGGAATAATATGCTATATTGAATATTTGAATAGAAGCAGGCTAACGACACTCGCACCACATACGTCCTTCCTTGTGTCTTGAAACAGGGGAGAAGTGTTGGAGAGATTCTACATTATGTGGTTGTGGCATCAGATCATCATGCATCTAAATAAAAGCTACAAATTAGACAAGGTATGTTGTTTTTTATATTTAACGAGCTCTTGGATTCGAAGGTCGTTGTCCAGTTAGTAGATTAACAAAACACGTAGATTTTGTTATGCATTTTTTAACATACATGAGCATAGCGAGGGATCAATAGTTTCAACTCAATTGTTGTCAATCGGGTTCTTTTATTTATTAAATGAGTTACGCTATGTTTCAATTTTACTTATATTACTATATTAGTTGGTTTTACTTTATTTTTAATCATTTATTTGTTGATTGACAACTTTGTACGTAAAGATCAAACTACAGTTTGTGCACACTATAGGATGTTTAGGTTGGGAATAAAATGTTCAAGTCAAAGAGCCTGCCAGATATGCCAAGAGCCTGCTAGTTGATTTTGAAGAATATGAAGATGTACTAACAGTACCTTCTGGGTAAGAAGGTACTGCTAGTTGATAAAGGTCCTGCCAAGATTATGATCAAGTTGATAGATATTTGTTTGCAGATATTTGTTGAATTATTAGTCTTTGTACATTGTAACACGCTTAGTAGAAGTAGTTTAGTCTTCTGTGGTATGCAGAAGAATATACAGAGTTGTTACATTGGTAGTTGTATTTAATTGTAGGCTAGAATAGTCAAAGTATCTTATTATATTCAACAACTTGACAACTTGTAATAAGGGTACCTTATTCTATAAAAGGTTCCCTTAGTCACCACCTTCGTGCATGTATCTCTAAAACAAAATAACCAAAACAGAACATATCTCTAGTAACTTAGTTACTCATTTCACAAATCCTTTTACAATCAAAGATTCAAGATTATTTTGTAATCCTGGTGATAGTTAGATCATCCGTATTATTTCATCAATAATATTGAATCGTTTTGTGTTACTAAAGTTGTGTTCATTGTTCATTACAAACTCACGTTTACATAACTCATCACCTTTGTGTTCTTTTAAGTGTGTTATAGTAGATTCCGCATACTACATCACATTCATACATAAATATCCCAAACACGTTACTAAGATTCACATCCCAAGTGTTTGTACAATCCTTCCACAAGTGGTATCAGAGCTAGGCTGATATTTACAATTTAAAAGAACAATGGATGTTGAACATATTCAAACCAATGTTGCAGCAAAACTTCCATTACTCAAACAAAATGAGTTTGATATGTGGAGACTGAGGGTTGAACAATATTTCCAAGTGCAAGATTATACACTTTGGGAGATCATTGAAGAAGGCAACTCATTCAAACCTTCAATCACCACCACCACAGTAAACGATGCACTTGTAACACATGTGCAAGTAAACCCATCAAGTGCAGAAGAAAGAATTCAAAAGAGAAATGATCTAAAAGCCAGGAGTATGCTACTGATGACTATTCCAAATGATCAGCTCTTAATCTTCAACAAGTACAAAGATGCCAAAACCCTTTTTGAAGCTATTGTGGCTAGATTTGGTGAAAATGATGCCACCAAGAAAACACAGAAAACTCTCCTCAAACATCAGTTTGAAAACTTTGCAGCCACAATAAATGAGTCTTTGGACAGCATGTTCAATAGACTTCAGAAGCTTTCAAGTCAGTTAGCCATCCATGAAGTGATGATAACTCAAGAGGACTTAAACTCCAAATTCCTTAGGAGTTTACCCTCTGAATGGTCCATGCATGTCATTGTCTGGAAAAACAAACCAGACATTGATCAGATGAGTCTTAATGATCTCTACAACAACTTCAAAATAGTAGAGCATGAAGTAAAGAAGACCACTGGTTCAAGCTCAGGAAATATGGCTTTTGTATCATCTCCAAGCACCTCAAGAGTTGTAGATGAAGAAAAAGATGGCAGAGAAGAAGGTACTGCCAACACAAACTTTGGTACTGCCAGTACTTCTAGCAGTACCAAAACCATTCTAGATGAAACAATTGGGTGTGCCTTCCTGATAACTGATGCGCGTGATGTGTCGTTGCGGTTTAGCAGTTTTAATGCCTACTCAAGTTTTAAATTTATATTTAGCCAACTTATCAATAACACACACACTTAACGAGCAGTGTACCCGGTCAGTATGAAGATAATGGTAAGTAGAGTGTCGATCACTAAGAGTGGAACGTATTATCTAGTTATTCTAATCAGTATTTTAATATCCTAACGCAAGGGGGTTTCAGCCTGAGAGACTGGCACAGTTTTGTTTGCAATTAAATAATAAAATAAACAAATAGGCACGAATCAGCAAGTAGCACACACGTACACAGATAGATACTCGAGACAATAAGAGGGCTGTCCTTATGATTAAGTAGATTGTCACTTGTTTTATTGATAGCTTTATATGAAGTGTATGTAATTAACCCTTTCTCGTTGGTCCTATTCTCATCGGCGAGTAAACCCTTAATGATTACTTATGTCTAAAAGTTATTCCTAAGTGATCAATTTAGAAACAACCGTGGGAGCCGCATCTTGTCCCGCAGTCGGATGCCCGCAAGCCACTAATAAACACAGAGGTTATCAATGCACTAATAAGTAGTAACCAAAGACATCAACATATAAACTTTAATTGATGGGAAAGCAAGTATTAAAGGGAGTGCAATCTTTCCGTTGTCACATTACACAAGCCACCAATCCTGATGAATTAAAGTTTGCTAAAACAATAAAACAAAACTACTTAATGAATTAAACATATGCAGCACCTTCTTACAGCTCTCGTATCTTTGATTTGGGTGTGTCTTGTGCTGCCTCCTTGACTGAATTCGTCCTTTTGCTCTGCTGTCCGAACTTCGGTTTTAGGTTTCGAACTTCCGGACCTCTTTAATGCGTCTGGTCTACGGGGTATTTATAGTTTGTGTCTGAGGGAAGATGCGGCGCATCTACTTAAGTAGATGCGGCGCATGTACTTAACTTCGCGTGGGGTCCAAGATTATAATATTCAGGAATATTCGTACACCGCCAGAAGATGCGGCGTAACTCTTGATTAGGATGCGGCGCATGTCCTCTTGTATCTTGGATCGTATCTGGTGATATCTTGATAGAGATGCGGCGCATGTTGATAGTGAGATGCGGCGCATCTGGAGCAGAATTGACTTGATCTTGTCCATGTCAGTAGACTTTCGCTTTATGCACATTTTGCTCCATTATTAGTCCAAAATAGCTAAGTTTCACCAAATGCTTGTTTTTACCTGAGAATTACAAAAGTAAATAATTAAGTATCAATCCTCATACATAATATAGTAAAACAAGTCAAATTAATAGGATAAATGATAGTAATAAAATGTACTTATTTGAGTTCATCAAATATCCCCCCACTTGAACTTTACTTGTCCCCAAGTAAACCTTAGAATTTCATTTATGAAAATGTATCCTAAAAGATGTATTAGGATTTATTTTTATATTTAAGCATGTATTCGTTTATTTCATAATCACACAACTAAACACTTAACGAATTAGAAGTAAAATAAAATAAGTCGATAAAAGCAAATCTAATCGTTTAACTGTCCAGTCGCGACGAATATTCTATCATAAGCTTGGCAAGTATACACATCTCCACCACTAAAGCTAAGGAATAACAAGTCTAAAGTGGTAAAAAGGGTTTTTTAGGCTTAAGGGTTAATTATTCTTAATCACTATCGATCTCAAATTCCAGAAAAGGCGACAAAATCACAAATACATGATCGAATCCACGAACACGATACTTGCAATTGCTCAAATCCTTAACTCGAATAGGCTAAAGATAGGTCCAAACTTCACCAATAATAATATATCAAAAAGGGCGACAAAATCATAAATACATAGCCGAATCCACGACTACGATACTTAAGATTGCTCAAATCCCTAATCTCAATAAATCAAAGGTTTGGTTGGATAAAGAATAATACAGGGTATGGATAACATTTGGGATATAAATTGGTGTAAAAATAAAAACAAAACAAAACAAATAAATTAAAATCCTAAGTGTGGTTAATCACTATCCCAACCATCCCATGAATAAGACTCATATCATTGAATAACTCACGCTTTAACACTTGAAACACACGCTTTAGGTAGACACGAATTATACTCAACAAAATCTTAATCAAAGAATAAACCTTAATTGGCGCTCCCATAACTGCCAATTCCCATTCAATCCATAGATATAATACAACAAATAGTGGTGATATCGACCACTTACATAACTCTACATCGTTGGCTTAAAATAAACATCCAACTCTTTTTTCTTTCTTTTTCTTTTTTTTTTTTTTTCGATTTTTTTTTTTTTTTTTTTTTTTTTTTTTTTTTTTTTTTTTTTTAACTAGAAACATAAACATAGATGTGTAAAATTTCACCACATCACTACAACTTTCTTTCCGGATAATTTTTATTCATATTTTTCATACTTCAGAAATAACGGTAATAGTGAAAGTAGTAAACACACGAAAAATAAACTCAAAAATATACAATATTTACTTTCACTCCAATTTGCATTGTGCAATTTCCCGACCTAACCATAGATAATGAATTACGCACGCGAACACAGGTAATGTAAGGAAACACACTCTGCCTATAGCAATTAACCAACCACGGATTCTAATCTACAGGGTAGGCTAAGGTTTAAGGTGTAACGAAACATTTTAAACATAGGTGTAAGAAACGAAAGGAACGGCTCTGAGGGTTTTTCTAGGGGTATCTTACTCTAAAAATGAGAGTAACAAAAGGGTTTATACGGGGTTTAACTAACCAGTGTAGTTAGCTAATAACACATAACATATAAAGGCTATTTGGTGTAATCCTAGAATTTTACCAAGTTAGACAAGTCATTCCAATTATATAAATAATACTCATTATGGTGGTCTCGAATAGTATACAAGCCAAGTTCTAAAGTTTACAAGTCACCGGCACACTCATAGATTTGTGAATTTTGAAAAATCACAATTTTTGAAAATAACGTCATGTGTGCAGTTATGTAACTTAGATCTTAAACAAAAACATGCTAAAAAAAAATTTTTTTTTAAGTTTGATATATTAAGCACATTTTAAGCATAATTTTTGAAAAAGTAGGACAAGTAAGTGTTAAGTGTTCTAATTCTCCTATCCCCCCACTTAAGTTAAACAACGTCCTCGTTGTTTGTATAAAAGGTTAAAAACTGGAAATAAAAGAATTAGAACGGAAAAACTCCCCTGAGATTTGCTCGGTATGATCCTCCATTTGTATATGAGCAAAAATCATCTTTCTTGTGGATTAGAACGTTAAAGCTTCATACTTGATGTATCCACAGGAAATCCAGGAAACTATAATACCACCAACACTTTAAAACACACCTAAGATAAGAAAGGTTCAAACTTGCATAATACATTAGTAGTTAGGAAAAATAAAAAATTAAAAATTAAAACTGAAAATCATCAGGTCAGTCGATGCGCCGTATCTTATTGAAGAAGATACGCCGTATCGAGCCTGGAATAAATACGGATCAGAATAAAGATGCGCCGCATCCTTAACCAGGGATGCGCCGCATTAAAATAAACTGATAAATAGTTTTAAAGTCGAAAAAATAAAAATGCAGAAAAATAAAATAAGATATGACCATTGCAGAGGATGCGTCGCATCTCAGGACTGAGATGCGCCGTATCCTCGTGCGGCCTGGACTGAAAATAAAACAAAGTAAAGGATAGGATGCGTCGCATCTGTTTAGGCAGATACGGCGCATGTAGTAACCAAACAGACTGTTAACAGTCTGTTGTAAAATGACTTGTTCCACGGTCTAATCTCATACGTCCTCTCGTACTCTCGTGCTGAACTTAATGCCAGTCTTCATCAAACACAACAGGAAATATAAACTGAAACATTTAAACATAAACATAAGAATAGCGATTAGTACAATCCACAAAAAATAATAATAATGTGTGGAACAATGTCAGTAAAACAAAAGGGTAAGATCATGGGTGAGCGGTGTCGTCCGGATGGGTCCCAGAAGTGCTGGCTCCATCAGTCCTCTGGCGGACTCTGCGCTCGTACGTACGTGCTACTCCCGTAACCTCAGTACCATCAGGACGGGTGTGGGTGATACCCTGATGCTCTAATAGTCTGCTCACACTCCTGACCACCCACTCTAAGTCTCTCCTCAGTACCATCACCTCTCCCTCGACTGCGTCGAGTCTCTGAATCACGGTGCGTGGGGGTACTGGTGCCTGTGGCACCTCCTCGTCGGCAGGAGCAGCAGCCGGAGGATCCTGAGGTCCTCCCTGCTCCGCCTCTGGCCCTGCAGCTCTGGCGGGCCCTAATGCTGCCCAAAAGTGACCTCCCGCAGCAACCTGGCAGATCCCGAGTCTAACCAAATAATCTCTATCGATAACTGGGAGACGGGCCACAATAACCTCCAGCCCCGCTGGGATCTCTGCTCCAATAACTCCAAAATGGCGGGCCAGCCTCGAAAACAAAATGCCCGCCAGTCATCTGGCTCCTCCGATCTCTCCCCGCAGCAGATCCGTGGAGGTAGTGCGCTAAAAAGTGGGGGATGTTCACCGACATCCCCTCATCCATACTCCTCAAAAGGAAGAGGTCCAGAGCGGTCACCTTCTCAGGTAACTGACCCCTCCCAGCAATGGTGAGTGCAATCAAACGGTGACATAGCCGCCTCATCGGCTCCCTGATCAATGTGTAGGATGGGGTGGAAGTAACAATGTCACCCATCGAAGAAATCCTAACCCAGTAATCACTGAATGCCCCTCTGTCAGGGACAACCCGTAAACTCTCAGCCCAATACCTGGCAAACCCAGCAGATCCAAGCTCCTCCTCAGTGTGTAGTCCCATGGCCAAAATAAACTGCCTCATCGACATCTGCCTATGCACACCTCCTAACCTAAACACCAGTGTGTCAGCTGTATCAATCTCCACATCCGTCTCCCTGTAATGAATCGTGCTAAAGAACTCCAGCATAAGCTCCCTAATCAGAGGCTCGTCAACCCTGAATAGCCTCTCCCAAGCACTAGACCTAAACACAGCCTCCTCATCATCTCCAACAACTACCATCTCCATCCGACGCTGTAAGCTAGCAGCTGCATGTCCACCACCGATCAACCCCACATCGTCAAAATTCAAAACCTGGACTCTGAATATTTTCTTGAAGTAGATCGAGTCGAGCCTATGCAAGTAATCCTCTAGAGTGGCAGGAGTAAGTCCCATGTTCTCGAACTGTAGCCACTGATGCCTCAGTGTGACCTCTGGTAATGTCATCTGAAATAGAAATTCACAGTAAGTTAACAGTCTGCAAAATAGGTAGATACGGCGCATTGGATTAAATCAATGCGGCGTATCTGTATAAAGTATAAGAGATGCGATGCAAGACAACAGATACGGCGTATTGAGATGCGTCGTATCTAGATTAATCAATACGGCGTATCTAAAATTTTATCAATTTTGAAATAGGTCGTTACGCCGCATTAATCAACCCAGATGCGCCGCATCTAAAAGCATATCAGTATAAAATAAAGGGGCAGGCACGTTTATCGAG
Source organism: Artemisia tridentata subsp. tridentata (assembly GCA_021014915.2). Taxonomy (NCBI): domain Eukaryota; kingdom Viridiplantae; phylum Streptophyta; class Magnoliopsida; order Asterales; family Asteraceae; genus Artemisia; species Artemisia tridentata. Next base: position 520,555,140 of record CP139509.1, on the reverse strand, counting down.
AATCCGTACCCATGACGTAAACTACCACTAAATATCACAGTATTATATACTCTTTATATCAGTTCAAATATCGCATTCCACCACTACTAATTCGCCTTCCCGCTAGATATTCAAAATCAAACCCAAAACCTAAATTTTCGTTCGATTCAATTAGTGTCAAATTCGATGTCTTATTCTAAAATTAACTTAGGGGAAATAATCAATGCCAAGTTCTAATCATATCCCTATATCGTTTAAGCGCGAATCGATTCAATCCTATAAACCCTAATTTTCGTATTAATCAAAATTAAATCGAAATGTAACAATTACCTTAGTATTTGTGATTAGGAGAAGGATTAATGCTCGGATTAAAGGCAGATTAAAGAAGAATGATCGGGATTCGAGTATAATTTTAGTTCGTGTTCTTAACTGTGTGTATTTATGCGGCGTATTCCCGTCGTATTTATAGGGCGACACGATGCGCCGTATTAGAAAATTGGGATGCGCCGTATCTATTTAATTCCGTTGACTAGTCAATAAGTCCTAGTTGGTCAGGGATACGGCGCTTTGGATATTTAGATCCGCCGTATCTCTATGTTAGTTAACGAAATTTAAATAAAGAACGTACCTTGGCCTCCGCAACACAGTTCCTTATACATCAAATGTGGGTTAAAACGGCACACCATGTAGATGAATTCAAAATAAGAGTAATAGGCATAAACGTTTCATTAATAATTGTAATCTTATTGTTTAGTTGATAAGGATTTATTCCGAGGTTAGGAACAAATATCGTTTTTAAGCGTGCAAAATTAAGATTACGATTTGAATCAGATGTATAACATAGATAATAAAACTGAGATCATAGTGTAGAGAACTTTCCTTTTGGCAGTTGAATTATCGTAGAGTTTACCTGGGATTCTATTTCAAGAATTTAAGAAGTACAATGTTACCAGTACTGATTTTTCCTCCACTCTTGTCGTCTTATGTTCGGCAACTTCAGCTAACCTCTCTTGGTTTGGTTCAGAATGTAATCCTTCTTGGTGATGCTCGAGTCATCATTTATCCTGAAAATAAACAACTTGCACACGAGAGTAGCGGACCGATCAAGGTAAATATCAAAAATCAACTATATTTATCAAATTATATCCGTCGTATTAACAAAAGTTAATGCGCCGTATTTTCGTTACGTTTAAAAATAAAAGATTTTTGATTCAGTAAGATGCGCCGTATCGATAGAGATCGATACGCCGTATCTGTTTAATAATTCGCAAACTGTTTTTAATTAAAATAATAGATACGCCGTATCTTCGAAAGAAGATGCGTCGTATGGCGTTAATGTTTTAGAAAAAAAAATTTTATCAAAAACAGATACGCCGTATCTGCAAAAGCAGATGCGTCGTATTACTTTATCGCTTAGAAAAAATTTTCTTATTAAAAACAGATACGCCGTATTCTTGGGGAAAAGATGCGTCGTATCGAATTAATTAAACGCGTTGTATTTAAAAAAATTAAACGCAATACGCCGTATCTGAGAGATCAGATGCGCCGTATCGTTTGATTTAGCACAGTACAACGATAGCAGAACAGAAAAATACGAAAAATAAAAACAAAAATTAAACACACAAACAAAAATAAAACACACAAAAATAAAAGAAAACAATTAACACACAATACAACAAATATGCAAAATAGTACAATGATGCAATTAATCTAATAAAAAGAAAAACCTAATTAAAATACTAATCAAATTAACAGATAATAACAATTCACTCCCCGGCAGCGGCGCCAAAAACTTGATGCGCGTGATGTGTCGTTGCGGTTTAGCAGTTTTAATGCCTACTCAAGTTTTAAATTTATATTTAGCCGACTTATCAATAACACACACACTTAACGAGCAGTGTACCCGGTCAGTATGAAGATAATGGTAAGTAGAGTGTCGATCACTAAGAGTGGAACGTATTATCTAGTTATTCTAATCAGTATTTTAATATCCTAACGCAAGGGGGTTTCAGCCTGAGAGACTGGCACAGTTTTGTTTGCAATTAAATAATAAAATAAACAAATAGGCACGAATCAGCAAGTAGCACACACATACACAGATAGATACTCGAGACAATAAGAGGGCTGTCCTTATGATTAAGTAGATTGTCACTTGTTTTATTGATAGCTTTATATGAAGTGTATGTAATTAACCCTTTCTCGTTGGTCCTATTCTCATCGGCGAGTAAACCCTTAATGATTACTTATGTCTAAAAGTTATTCCTAAGTGATCAATTTAGAAACAACCGTGGGAGCCACATCTTGTCCCGCAGTCGGATGCCCGCAAGCCACTAATAAACACAGAGGTTATCAATGCACTAATAAGTAGTAACCAAAGACATCAACATATAAACTTTAATTGATGGGAAAGCAAGTATTAAAGGGAGTGCAATCTTTCCGTTGTCACATTACACAAGCCACCAATCCTGATGAATTAAAGTTTGCTAAAACAATAAAACAAAACTACTTAATGAATTAAACATATGCAGCACCTTCTTACAGCTCTCGTATCTTTGATTTGGGTGTGTCTTGTGCTGCCTCCTTGACTGAATTCGTCCTTTTGCTCTGCTGTCCGAACTTCGGTTTTAGGTTTCGAACTTTTGGACTTCTTTAATGCGTCTGGTCTACGGGGTATTTATAGTTTGTGTCTGAGGGAAGATGCGGCGCATCTACTTAAGTAGATGCGGCGCATGTACTTAACTTCGCGTGGGGTCCAAGATTATAATATTCAGGAATATTCGTACACCGCCAGAAGATGCGGCGTAACTCTTGATTAGGATGCGGCGCATGTCCTCTTGTATCTTGGATCGTATCTGGTGATATCTTGATAGAGATGCGGCGCATGTTGATAGTGAGATGCGGCGCATCTGGAGCAGAATTGACTTGATCTTGTCCATGTCAGTAGACTTTCGCTTTATGCACATTTTGCTCCATTATTAGTCCAAAATAGCTAAGTTTCACCAAATGCTTGTTTTTACCTGAGAATTACAAAAGTAAATAATTAAGTATCAATCCTCATACATAATATAGTAAAACAAGTCAAATTAATAGGATAAATGATAGTAATAAAATGTACTTATTTGAGTTCATCAATAACACAACACAATGGGTCCATATTAACTTTTGAAGACCTTCAAGAGATCAATCCTGATGATCTTGAAGAGATGGACATAAAGTGGCAACTTTCACTTCTGAGCATAAGGGCTAAGAAGTTGCTGATGAGGACTGGAAAGAAGATTATCATAGATGGTAATGAGCCTGCTGGGTATGACAAATTCAAAGTGGAGTGTTACAACTGCCACATGAAGGGTCACTACTCAAGAGAGTGTAGAAGACCAAAGAAGCAGGATGACAAGGGAAGAGGGTTTGAGAACAAGAACAGAGGAAGCTTTGAGAAGAAAGGAAGCTTTGAGAGCAAGAGTAAGGCTGTGGAAATCATTGAGCCCAAAGCAATGGTTGCTATTGATGGTATGGGTTTTGACTGGAGTTTCATGGGTGAAGAGGAGTCAACTTCAGATGAATTGGCTTTGATGGCTTTCTCCACTCCTGAGGTACAAATTACAAAATGTTCTAATACTTGCAAAGTTTTTGAAGAATTACAAACTCTTATAAAACTGTATGATGAACTGAAAGTAGAAGAAAGAAAAACCCATCAAGAACTAGTCAATCATAAGTGTGGTATGGCTAAACTTGAAAAGCAAATAATCCATTTTAGGGAAAATGAACTCACTTTTTCTGATGCAAAAGCTATTCTTAATAGACAAATATTTTTGAAAGATGCAGAAATAAAAATGTTAAGAACTGAGTGTACTAAAGTGACTTTGGCAAGGGATAATATTCAACTAACAGTTACCACTTTGGAAACTGCTTCTGATTGTACTAGAAGCATAGTTGAAAATCAGATGAATAAGAGAATCAAATCAGGAATTGGATACAAAACATGTCCACCTCCTTATAGAGGAATCCCTTGTCCCCCAGGATCAGATCTTGCAGAATCAGGTTTACATGAAATCATCAACAAACCACTAGCTAAACCTGTAGAGAAAAGTGAACCTGTTGAGAGTGCTAAGATTGCTTCACTCTCTAAGGTGCTCACTGATAAGAAATCAGATGTTCTAATCATTGAGGATTGGGTATCTGATGATGATGAAGAATAGACTGTTTCCATCAAAGGAAACAAAGTAGGACCAATCAGTCCTATAAGAGTAGAGCTTAAAACTAAGGCTAAAGCTGTTCTAAAAACAGTTGAAAGTTGTGAAAAATGTAATAACAAACCTAGAGGTAGCCAAAGAATTTGGAACAATCTTAAGTCACAACAACTAGGTGATAATTTTGTTATGTACAATAAGGCTTGTTATTACTGTGGTAGTTTTAATCATCTTCATGCTTATTGTAACAAATGGGTTTCTAGGAGTAAATCAAAGTCTAAAACAAATGTAACTCACCCCAGAAAAAGTTTTGTTAAGTCTAAAACACCAAAAGTTAAACATACTGTTAGACAAAATAAGCCTGTTAACTCAAAACCAACTGATAAGGGTGCAAGAAACACTTTCAAATATGCACCAAAAGTTATGAATAGTCCTATTCAAAAGAAATCTGTGGTCAAAACACAAATTTGGAGACCAAAACCAAAAGGTCCTGCTAGACCAAATGGTACTGCCAAAATTGGTACTGATAGACCAAAGACCACAAAATGGATTAAAAGGGAAAATGCTGTTAAGTCCTCAGCATGTTGGATCTGGAAACCAATCCAATCAAAAGGTGCATCAACAATCCTAAAAAGGTTTGATTTCATTGATGCAAGAGGCAAACCCAAGTCTGTCATGGCTTGGGTACCCCAAGGAAACTAATATGTTTATTCATGTGCAGGAACATTCCAATGATATGGCTGATAAAGGATATGTAGATAGTGGATGTTCAAGGCACATGACAGGCAACATGTCTTACCTCACAGACTTTAAAACATTTGATGGAGGATATGTTACCTTTGGGGGAGGAATAAAAGGAAAGATCACTGGTAAAGGTACTATCAAAACCAGTAAATTAGATTTTGAAAATGTGTACTTTGTGAAAGAACTTCAGTTTAATCTCCTTAGTGTCTCACAAATGTGTGACAAAAAGAACAATGTTCTATTTACTGACAATGAATGTATGGTTCTTTCTTCTGATTTTAAAATGCCTGATGAAAGTCAGATCCTTCTTAAAATCCCAAAAAGGAACAATATGTACAGTGTTGATTTAAAGAACATTGATCCTAAGGAGAGTTTAACTTGTTTAGTAGCAAAAGCCTCATTGGATGAATCTATGCTTTGGCATAGAAGGCTTGGTCATGTAAACTTTAAAACAATCAATACAATTGCAAAATATGATTTGGTAAGAGGTTTACCCAAAAAGATTTTTTAAAATGACCAAACCTGTGTTGATTGTCTAAAAGGCAAACAACATAGAGCTTCTTGTAAGCCCAAGACCCATAACTCTATTACTCAGGCTTTATACATGCTTCATATGGATCTTTTGGTCCTACTAATGTGAGTAGCTTGAATGGAAAGAAATATTGTCTTGTTGTTACTGATGATTATAGCAGATTTTCTTGGGTTTTCTTTTTAAGATCTAAGCATGAAACAAGTGAGATTCTTAAATCTTATATAACTGAGGTAGAAAACCAATCTGATAAGAAAGTCAAAGTCATCAGATGTGACAATGGGACAGAGTTCAAGAATAGGGTTATGGATGAATTTTGCAAAGAGAAAGGAATAAAAAGAGAATTTAGTGTAACTAGAACCCTACAGCAAAATGGAGTAGCAGAAAGGAAAAATAGAACACTTATAGAGGCTGCTAGAACTATGTTAGTAGACTCTAAGTTGCCTATTTCATTTTGGGCTGAAGCAGTAGGTACTGCTTGTTATGTGCAAAACAGGGTTCTTGTGATAAAACCACATAAAAAGATACCTTATGAACTTTTCTTTGGTAGAACACCATCTTTAAGTTTTATGAGACCTTTTGGATGTCATGTCACTATTCTCAATACCAAAGATCATTTAGGCAAGTTTGAAGGAAAAGCTGATGAAGGCTATTTGATAGGGTATTCTTTGCAAAGTAAGGCCTATAGAGTGTATAATAGTTGCACTAGGCTAGTGGAAGAAAATCTTCACATAGAGTTTCAAGAGAAACTAACAAATGTGAAAGGAATTGGGCCAGATTGGATGTTTGATATTGATAGGCTTTCAGAATCTATGAATTATGTGCCTGTTTCAGGTACAAATACTAATGATAATGCAGGTTTTGAAGACAATGTTGAAACACCTAAAGATCAAGATTACATCTGGATGCCAATTTGGAAAGGGTTGGATCTATCTTCAAGTCATGAAGAACCTTCAAATACAACAAATGAAGGCAATGAAGATGATCATGGAACTCAAGGTCAAGAGAATCAAGAAAGTAGTGCAAATGACAATGGTACTGCTAGTTCACCAAATGGTACTGCCAGTTCACAAATTGGTACTGCTGAGCCATTAAATGTTCAAATAGATGATTCTTTACCAGAAGAAGTGGGGATTGGCAATCTTCCATTTACCTATGAAGTTCCTACAACACATAACACAAGAATTCTCAAAGATCACTCAACTGATGATGTGATTGGTAGCATTGATTCTGGTGTTAGAACAAGATCTCAAGTTGGTTTATCTCAAGTCTTGACTTCAGACCAAGAAGGGTTTATCTCCTCTATTTATGAAGAAAAGAATCATGAAGTTGCCAACATATGCCTGTTTTCATGTTTTCTCTCACAAGCTGAACCCAAAAACATTAACAAAGCCTTAGATGATTCAAGTTGGGTTGAAGCAATGCAAGAAGAACTTCTTCAATTCAAGCTTCAGAAGGTTTGGAAATTGGTTGATTTGCCCAAAGGTCATAGGGCAATTGGAACCAAATGGGTGTTCAGAAACAAGAAAGATGAAAGGGGGATAGTGATCAGAAACAAAGCAAGATTGGTGGCCCAAGGGTATACTCAAGAAGAAGGGGTAGATTATGAAGAAGTTTTTGCTCCAGTTGCAAGACTTGAAGCAATTAGGCTATTCTTGGCCTATGCTTCTTTCATAGGCTTCACTGTCTATCAAATGGATGTTAAGAGTGCCTTCTTATATGGTACTATTGAAGAGGAGGTGTATGTTTCTCAACCTCCAGGCTTCATTGATGCAGAATATCCAGACAAAGTGTATAGGGTTACCAAGGCTCTTTATGGTCTACACCAAGCTCCTAGGGCATGGTATGAGACATTGGCTTGCTATTTATTAGAAAATGGATTCCAAAGAGGCAAGATTGATCCAACTTTGTTTATCAAAAGAACAAAGAAAGACATCTTGCTGGTGCAAATTTATGTTGATGACATTATCTTTGGATCTACAAACCAAGACTTGTGTGTAGAGTTTGAAAAACTTATGCATAGTAAGTTTGAAATGAGTTCCATGGGGGAACTTACTTTCTTTTTGGGTCTCCAAGTGAAACAATCAAAAGAAGGCATATTTATCAGCCAAGATAAGTATGTAGCAGAGATCCTAAGGAAATTTCAGTTTACTGATTCTAAGGTTGCAAGTACACCAATGGATGCAGAAAAAGGGCTACTCAAGGATGCTGAGGGAGAAGATGTGGATTTGCACAATTATAGATCAATGATTGGGTCTTTGATGTACCTTACATCATCAAGACCAGATATCATGTTCTTAGTATGTGTATGTGCAAGATTTCAAGTACATCCCAAAGTTTCTCATCTCACAGCAGTCAAAAGAATCTTCAGATATCTCAAGGGTCAACCTAGGTTGGGTCTTTGGTATCCAAGGGAATCATCTTTTGATTTGGTGGCTTATTCTGATAGTGACTATGCTGGTGCAACTCTAGACAGAACATCCACAACTGGTGGATGTCAATTTCTTGGTTGCAGACTCATATCTTGGCAATGCAAGAAACAAACAATGGTGGCCAACTCTATAACTGAAGCAGAATATGTTGCTGGTGCAAGTTGTTGTAGACAAGTTCTTTGGATCCAAAATCAAATGCTTGACTATGGGTACAATTTTCTTAACACCATTATTTATATTGACAATAGCAGTACTATATGTATCATTAAAAATCCAGTTCAACATTCAAAAACAAAACACATTGAAATCAGACACCATTTCATAAGGGATTGCAATGAGAAAAGGTTAATTCAAGTTGTAAAAATTGATTCTGAAAAGAATTATGCAGACCTTCTCACCAAAGCTTTTGATTTAGGTAGATTCAAATACCTTGTAGGAGGTATAGGAATGATAAATATTTGAAAAAAATGTGTTTTTGTACATAAAAATATCTGGTATTGGCTTTTAAACATGGTACTGCTAGTTAGTCAAAAGGTACTGTCAGTTCATAATTGGTCCTGCTAGTATATAATTGCTATGTTTTGTTCATATTGATGCTTAAATGTTTACAATGCTATAGATCAAGTGCTTTGCCCTTTGTTCTTTTGGATTGCAACTAACAAATTTCAGGTTGATAACAAAACAAGAGATCTTCCAAACAAAAAGAGAAATATAGGTTATTTAAATCTCAGGGGAGGTAACAATCTCAGGGGAGGAAATGATAGTCCAGAATGGAAGAAAAACCAATTTATGAAAGAAAAAGACAAGTGCATACAAGATGATGCAGAGGTTGAAAAAGATAGGATTAGATCATATATTCAGAAGGGATGAAGCATTCCTAAAGGAGAAAGTTCTATCTAGATCAAACTAAGGAAAGTTTCAATTCAAAGGCATACTAATAGATGATTTCACTTGTTGAACCAATCATCCAAGATACACAGCATCATTGCCTTTTTAATTTCCTCCATCCAATGAAATTGCACCATCTTTAGGCCAATATGGCTTTTGGTATTCAGTTCACCAAGTTTTTACAAACTTAAGAGCTGGCTAGTCCATAAGCAAACGGCTTTTGGTAAAGACAAATCAAATCCGTTGATGGTTGATAGTTTACCAAAAACTATATGGTATTTAACTAACCATACTTAACAGTAAATAGTTAACTAGTCCATAAGCAAACGGCTTTTGGTAAAGACAACTCAAATCCGTTGATTGCTGATAGTTTGCTAAAAACTATAAGGGATTTTTGCTAAACTTTCAAAGAGACTGCCAAGTAATATTTTCTTTCAAAGGTACTGGTAGTTCAAATTTTGGTACTGCTAGAGTAAAATGGTACTACTAGATAGCCGTTGAGCCTATCAGAAAAAGTTTTAGCCATTGGGCCTGGTAGTTAAAATTAGCCGTTGGGGTAGTTATGTAAATTACTGATGATTATATTATATTATATTTCACATATAAAAGATCTTTTTAACCGCCTTTTCATTTACTTATTATAATCTTTCTTATTGTCGGTTAAAAGTAATTCTCTCATATCATCTTTCATCAGTCCTTATCACAATTAACTTACACCTTTCATCTTCTACCAGTACCACCAACAAATCCCACCATCATAATCAAAATTTTCATTAACTTTCACCATGGAAGTTCTAACCTTTGTTAAACGTCACAATCAATTAGCATTTTTGGAAAAGTCTGAGGATAATGCCTCTTTTCATCAAATAGTGACCTTTTTAAATGATTCGTACATCAGGTATGCTTTACTAGTTAATCCCACTATTTATGAATCTCAAATTTTACAATTTTGGCAATCAGCTAAAGTTAAAACTTCTGAAAATGGGGAACAAAGGATTAAAGCCAAAGTGGATGGCAAACATTTGACTCGTACTGAGTCATCCATAAGAAGACATCTTCATTTGGATGATTCAGATGGTATTAGTCAATTGCCTGATACTGAAATTTTTGAAAATTTGGAAAGAATGGGGTATAATGCTGAGTTTACCAAACTCACTTTTCTGAAAAAGCATTTTACTCCACAATGGAGATTTTTGATCCATACAATCCTTCATTGTTTGAGCCAGAAGAAAACCTCTTGGGAGCAATTTAGTGGAAACATGGCTTCTGCTCTCATCTGCTTAGCTACAAACAGAAAATACAATTTTTCCAAACATATTTTTGAAGGATTGACTAAAAATGTGGATAGTGAAACAAAGTTTTTAATGTATCCAAGATTTATTTCATCCATCATTGCAAAATCAAAACATTTGTTGCTTCCCCCACACTCACTTTATGAAACACCAAAACTTTCTCACAAAGTATTTTCAAACATGAGAATTGGTTTCACTGGGAAGAAATACCACTATTTGATGAAATGTTACCACAACATCCTGAAGAACCAACACCATCATCTGAATCACCAACATCAAGTTCTTCAACTGGTTACATCTCACCAACACATCAAACATCACCAATCCCATCTCCAGTACCATCTGCAACACCACCAACACCATCACATCATGTATCACCACCCCAATCTCCTCAGACAGTGAAAGAACTAAAAGAGAAGGTGAAGCTCTTAGAAGATGCTCTTAAAAGACAGAACACCAAATTTTCTGAGATCAACATCAAGTTAGTCAAGAGGGTAAAGAAATTGGAGAATGAAGTGAAGAAGCTAAAGGGTAAAAGATCTTCAAAGGTTGTTTTATCTAGTTCTTCAAGATCAGATGCTGAAAGGTTAGGTCACTCTTCCAAAAAGGGGAGGATGGATAGTTCTGAAGATGAAGAGGAGGCTCAATTTGATTTTCATGAAGGAACTCAGGTTTATGATGAAGAGCCTGCTGGTGCAGAGCAAGAGCCTGCTAGTTCAAAAGAGCCTGCTGATGCAGAGCATGAGCCTGCTAGGATTGAGAGGCTATTGGCAATGGACTACAAAGGTACTGCTGATCATGTGTACAAAAGAAAGAGGGACTTAGAGCCTCAAGGGAATTTGTTTGTTCAAGGGAGGTTATTTATTGCTGATGAGCAATCTACTGCTCCATCTCAAGAACCAACTCCAAAAGATAAGGGCAAGAGCATTATGGTTGAAAATGAACCAAAGCCCAAAAAGTTGAAGAGATCAGAGCAAGTACAGATGGCTAGATATGAAGAAGAGGCCAAAAGGATTCATGAAGAAGAAGTGCAGAAAGCATTTGAAGCTTCAAGACTGCTTGCAGAGATGAAAGAGCAAAAATATGCTGCTCAGACTCTTCTTGATACTCAAATTGCTCAAGAAACCTTTGATGCACAGATGCAATGGATTATTGCCAATGATCCAATTGTGAAAGGTCAAGCAGCAATAATAGTGAATGACAAGAATCTTAACTCTGATGAGAAAACAGCAGAGCTTGAATCTTTTATCAACAAAAAGTATAAAGAAGCAGCTCTAGCTGATATTTTTGAAAAGATGAAAGAAAGTCAGAGAAGAGGTTTTAAGGTGGGCAAATCTCAGAAAGATCAAGTGTCTTTTATGAAGAAATTTCTTAAAGGTCAAGCAAATTGGACTGGTTATCAACGAAAGAAGAAATCTGCTGATGAAATCTACTTCCTATATCTACAAGCCTACAAGAGTCTTTACTACAAGATCCCATCTGATGCAAAGCCCTCAATGAAAAACAATGATGCTCAGAAGAAAGAAGAAGCAAAATTGGATTCAAAGCAAGTAAGTAAGATGTTAATTACTTTTCCAACTATCATACATGCTGATCCAATTAGGTCTAGACGCCCTATTATTGATTGGGAAATACACCATGATAGATTAGGAAAGTCATGGAAAATAGCTAGGGTTGGGGGTCAGACTGCTATCTTTAAGAATTTTGAAAATCTAGTAAGAGCATGTGACAGAGCAGACTTAGAAGAATTGTGGAATCTAGTTCAAATTAGGCTAGACACAAATTCTAGTACTGATGTTAAGGAACAGGAACTATGGGTAGAATTCAATAGGATGTATGATCCTAATCCAAAAGATGTTCATTGGAAGTTTCCATATCATGATCCTTCAACAACATGGGAATTTCTAAGCCTTAGCAGTATTCATCATCTTTATACACAAAGTGGGATTGAACTCTTTATGTTGGCTGAGAAAGAGTATCCACTTAGTTATGAAGTTCTTACAAATATGATCTCCAAGAGATTAAGATGTGACAAAGATGAAGAAAATTCAGAAGTTGTTCAAAGTTTGCTGAGGAGCATATTTGAGCAATGTGAAAGAAAAAGGAAGAACAGAGAGTAAAGGTTTTTGGAAGAGTTCCCTCAAATCCTCAAGGTATGTATTTTATTCATCAGAAACTTGTGTATTTTAAAGGAAATAACAAGTTTAGGGGAGGATTGTTGGGAATAAAATGTTCAAGTCAAAGAGCCTGCCAGATATGCCAAGAGCCTGCTAGTTGATTTTGAAGAATATGAAGATGTACTAACAGTACCTTCTGGGTAAGAAGGTACTGCTAGTTGATAAAGGTCCTGCCAAGATTATGATCAAGTTGATAGATATTTGTTTGTAGATATTTGTTGAATTATTAGTCTTTGTACATTGTAACACGCTTAGTAGAAGTAGTTTAGTCTTCTATGGTATGCAGAAGAATATACAGAGTTGTTACATTGGTAGTTGTATTTAATTGTAGGCTAGAATAGTCAAAGTATCTTATTATATTCAACAACTTGACAACTTGTAATAAGGGTACCTTATTCTATAAAAGGTTCCCTTAGTCACCACCTTCGTGCATGTATCTCTAAAACAAAATAACCAAAACAGAACATCTCTCTAGTAACTTAGTTACTCATTTCACAAATCCTTTTACAATCAAAGATTCAAGATTACTTTGTAATCCTGGTGATAGTTAGATCATCCGTATTATTTCATCAATAATATTGAATCGTTTTGTGTTACTAAAGTTGTGTTCATTGCTCATTACAAACTCACGTTTACATAACTCATCACCTTTGTGTTCTTTTAAGTGTGTTATAGTAGATTCCGCATACTACATCACATTCATACATAAATATCCCAAACACCTTACTAAGATTCACATCCCAAGTGTTTGTACAATCCTTCCACACACACTATAGGATGTTTAGGTTGTGTTTAAACCACATGACATTTCAAAACTTATCTAATATGAAAACTAAGCAAATAGGGTTGAAGGCATCCAAAGTGCTCTCTCAATTGCTTGCCAACTACTAATAGGTTAGTATTCACAATTAAATTTTTATAACCTAAATTAAATGGACACCTTTGTATTACTGGCTGCAATTGTTTAAACACACCTTTCTTGACCCGTTACCGACCCGCCTATTCGACCTAATATCAGTTGTTGTTGGTTTTGTATTATCTTTGACGGGTCAACCAGTAAGACAACTACCAAAGAGGATCGGGTATGGGAACTTTCAAGGCAATGAATACGAAAACGACCCATATGACGATGAATACGGAGACTATCTATGTATTTTATCTTTTCCATAAACCTTAAAAACACTTGGTCATCACTTTTTCACTTTGTTTTTCACAATCGTTTTGTTAGAATGAAGTTTCTGGTGGCCGTGATGAAATGCATGTTATCGGGGTTGGTCCTATTTCTATCATATCATATAAAAATTTTTAGTATTCTTTGGACGTGCATGATTCTTTGTGCCTTCATAAATAATATGTACACTCGGTGTTTGCTCTTGCAATGTAGTTATTTATGTTTGATTTGTGTGGTTTTTATGTTGATCACAAACAAGTAGGTACATTGAAGGGGACATCGATGGATGAAGTGGAGGCCCTAAAGTAAATGTAAGAGACTCAGCAAGGTTGGGGCCGCATCTGGGATGGTGGTAAGTGTAACGGGTGAATAGTAGAATTAATCTGGTTATTTAATCTACTGCTTTAGTTTCATGAGTATACTCGAATATGAACTTAATTAGAATATCACGGTTGTTACTTCATCCTAGGAAGGAATTATGAACTTAGAATATGAAGCTGTTACTCATCCTAGGAAGCAATTACATTAGACTCCAAAATTCTATCACTTGGTTATTATTTCAGGTGTTTTATATTGTTGTACGACGTTCATGTATGATGATTAATGTATATATATATATATATATATATATATATATATATATAATATATATATATATATATATATATATATATATATATATATATTTTATTGCTAAAGCTTGCATTGTATAGTGCTTTTGATTTACTGAATAATGTGAGAGGTGCATAATTTGGCTTTTTATATCGTCAATTTAAAATTTTCATATCATTGTACAAAGAGTTAATCAGAGTAAATTGCAAAAATCGTCCTTGTGGTTTGGCCAAATTGCACGTTTCGTCCTTGTGGTTCAATAAGTGCATAGATCGTCCTTATTTTGCACTGTTACGTGCACTTTTGGTCAATTTTCTCACACGGAGAAGTATATGTGGATGTATCAAGAGTGAAGAGCATAAAGGACTTGAAGATTTTTTTGTGTGATAAGGATGGTAATTACGCAAAATTTACAACAAACATTGTATACAAGATGCTTTGTTTTGCATTTGAGTTTATTTGATTGTATACTTTTTTCGTACATACTACTTCATAATTTTGTTTCTCTCATATTCGATAAACATTTATTTTTTCCCGTTGTTAATGTATTCAATATTCTATTTTTATATCTTATTTTTCGTTAACTATTTTTTTTCAACTATATTCGTAAGTCATGCCAGCTCACCAGGCGGGATGTATTTGTTACTAAACTATAAGCTGAAGTACTTCAACGGAGATGTGGATGTATCAAGAGTGAAGAGCATAAAGGACTTGAAGATTTTTTTGTGTGATAAGGATGGTAATTACGCAAAATTTACAACAAACATTGTATACAAGATGCTTTGTTTTGCATTTGAGTTTATTTGATTGTATACTTTTTTCGTACATACTACTTCATAATTTTGTTTCTCTCATATTCGATAAACATTTATTTTTTCCCGTTGTTAATGTATTCAATATTCTATTTTTATATCTTATTTTTCGTTAACTATTTTTTTTCAACTATATTCGTAAGTCATGCCAGCTCACCAGGCGGGATGTATTTGTTACTAAACTATAAGCTGAAGTACTTCAACGGTTCAACAAAAAGTATGATACTGTTGTCAATATTCAAGGAGTTGAGCCTCTTATTGAACCTGGAATCATTGACGGTGTAAGTTTCTTTTACATAT